>PVKU01000690.1:25674-324157 GCA_004027475.1 Anoura caudifer
GGGGGGGGGGTGTGTGTGTGTGTGTGTGTGTGTGTGTGTGTGTGTGTGTGTGTGTATTAACTGCTACCACATATTGCTTCTCTAAATGTTTTAAGTAACCAACCCCATTAACACCTCTTAGGTAGTCTCCAACGTGTGAAAACCTATCTGGAGAATTCAATTTGCCATCTTTTAAAAAAATTCACCTATACTTTCATTCATGTGAAAGAAGGTTAAAGGTAACTTTAGACTTCTGCCAAAGTAGCTGTGTATTATTTAGATAAAGTAAAATTAGATCCTTACCTGAAAGTACAGTCCTTTTGATCTACTTCTTATAAAAATATCTTGGCAATTAGGGTACAGTCAATACTACAGGAGATTCAAATTTAAAACTGAACCTATGGATTGAAAAGAAGGGAATAATTAATTTGAAATACATGCACAACGAAGATAAAAACATCAATCTGATCAAAGATGAAATTTCCGTACACTTGTTAAGGCCAAATGGTTTCTGCAGGAAACCTGTTTTCTGTGACTAAAATCCAAAATGGAAAACGTGGGTGGTTCTTCCTGTCTTACTATTAAGAGTCAGCCAATTGGCTGATGAAGTTTTCACACAAATGAAGCTCAAACTCTAGCCTTCCATCTGCTCTAATATTGTCATACCTTAGCAATATAAAAGAGGAATAAAGGCTTTCTTCAGCCTCACAATAAGTCTTTTTTTTTTTAATTTTATTTATTTGTTTTTAGACAGGGAAGGAAGGGAGAAAGGGAGGGAGAGAAACATCAATGCACAAGAGAAACATCAATCAGTTGCCTCTCGCATGCCCAACTGGGGCCCTGACCCGCAACCTAGGCATGTGCCTTGACCAGGAATGAACTGGTGACCTTTTGGTTTGCAGGATGATGCCCAACCCACTGCCCACACAAATCATGCTCACAATAAGTCTTTAACGGCTTATTCTATCTAGACTATATCTGAGCAAACTGACAAGTTCTTCAAAACTTCCAATCCAGAAGATGTAAAAAATGAGTGCAAAATCACAAAATAACTCTCTGACTTTAGAGCTATGATTTCTAAAAAATAACAAGTGAATCTCTTTTGGGTACTAAGCTACAATGACAATGTGACTGTGGAGCAGGGGCTTCCACTCCAGTCATCTTAACTACAGCTGCACTTCTTCCCCACCCACAAGTCACTCACCATTTGTCAAGACATGCCTGTCAACACATACCATATATCAACTTCTAAACATGACTCTGCCAGATTGGGGTAAGACTCCAGTAATTCAGTAGGGTATGTCTGCATCTCCACCTAGAGCTGGCACACCAGCTGGTGAGATACGGACTTAACTGAAAACACCCACACCAGAACGCCTTCCAGGAGAAAAGACCACGGGTATCCGATACTAGCACGGTAAAACCATCGTGTCAGTAAGTCCTCCCTTAACGTCACCAATAGGTTCTGCAACTTTAAGTGAAATGGCACATAATGAAACCAGCTTTGCCACAGGCTAACTGTTACAAATAAGAGTTAAGTTATAACGGGACATTACGAGAGGACCTGCTGTGCACACGTCTGCTGAGGCCTCCTTACATTTACATCTACGAGCAACAAAAAATTCAAACATGAGGCAATAAAAACTCAGATGGCTACGTCCAACATGAGTACTAGGACTCCAAGTAGCAAACTGCTCAGGGGTAGCAACTGCCCATTACCAAAAGATCCCAGGCCCAAGATGAAAATTCCCCATGTCTTAGGACGTTGCCTCAAAAATGCTAAGGGGCTCACAGAGTCACCCTGCTTGGCAGAGAAGAACCTCCCATAAGCCACCAGTGACTGCTCGGCAGGTTTTTGCATGATTCCTCTGGTAGTCACGCAGGAGAACCCACTGGCCAGACTAAAGCAAGGGGCACTAGCAACTGGAATAGTCATCTCAAAGGAAGTGCTTTGTGTGGAGACAATGAAATTTGAAATACCCACAACAGTTTGTATGTTTAAGTTTTAGAAATTATGTGTAGGGAGGCACTAAGCGGATCTTGAGCAAATACAGACCACAGCTTTTAGAGCTGGAAAAGATCTCAATATCTCATTTACCACTGCAAAGCCTTCATTTTACAAGCAATGTTAAGTTTAAATCTCCTCACTACCAGCTTAGTGTTCTTCCTATGACAGCCTGCTCTCTAATCAATATTTTGGAGCATATTAAAATAAAGTCACTACTCAGCTGCATGATAAATCTCATTTAACCACATACTACAAAAGAACAATTTAGATAAAAGATTAGAGTATCCTCTGCTGAAGAAGGGGTAGGGTGGGGATTGGCTGTCTTTCTCCACGCAAGTATGGTCTAATTTCATGGTCAGGAAAAAGTACGCACAAATTAGATAGACAAATCATCTCTCTCTTTTTTTTTAAACAATCACTTCCAAATTACTACCTCTATCGAAAAGATACAAAGACACAATATCTTAGTTCATTTACACAGAACATTGAAATGACAGATAGTAATCCTTTCTTCTCAAATGAGAAAACTTGATTTAAACCTCAAATGAGGTTTAAAATATTTTCTACAAAAGATATTTTCACTGCACTATAACTAATTCCCTCTAATGCAATATTTTTAACATCAAAACAGTTCAAGAAGATTCATTTCCCTGCTGTTATTTTCTTTAATAAAACTCTGTTTTCTTTTTAAACATTTCTAGGACAACAACCTACGGTGATTTTTCTTTTTGGGCTTTGCTTTTTTCTTTTGTTTCTTTATTAGGTTTTACAGAAAGGGATGTAATCAAATAGGATACGATACATTCAGGTCGGGTAATGTGCTGTTTCCCAATATCCAGACAGCAATGTGCCACCTTTGAACACAATTTTCCTGCCACTGTCTGTGCAGCCACCCACAGCTAGCGAGCGACCTGTGCTTCCAGAGGAGGAGCTGACAGAGCTCTGGGGACCGAGACCTGGTAGCAAGCGGAAACCTGTGGCTAGGGAAGCAGCGTTCATTCACTGACGGTAGTGGTGCTCAAACGTTAGCACACAGCGGAGTCGCCTTGGCTCCCATCCCAGCCTTTCCGACTCAACAGGAGTGGGGTGCAAGAATTTGTACTCCTGACGTGTGTCTCGGGAATCCTGGTCTTTCATTCGGTTCACTTCCTCAAATTCCAAATGACAGTTCCTCAAACAAAGACGTTTTTTGCAAACAAACAGGAAAAAAAAAAAACACATGCTTATAAGCATAAAAAGAGAAGGCCATAAATAATTTCTATAGAATGAAATATCTGCATGATTTTTTAAGATAAAACATAAATCTCTACATAAATTTATAATTGTCCCCTGGATTATCTTGAAAGGCAGGTTTATACACGCCCTTCCTGTTAAGAATACTTCAGTAAAAATTTGTGATAAAAATTAACAGCAATTCTGTCATAAACTATAGTTAAGTCATTTAAGCTTTGGGCTTAACATCTCCCTAAAACGCTGAGTATCACCTTTATTTCCATTGAATTCTAAAAGTCAAATATATCTTTAAATAATAAAATTAGCCTTTATAAACTATATTATACCCTAGAACTTACTAGGAAACTATTGCCAGCTTCACTGAATGAAAATTTTAGAACATTACAGACTATAATTGCATGAAATGTACCTCCTTGTGTCATGTTTCAGCTTTTCCAAAAAGGTTCAGAATGTACTCTCACATCTGGATGACTCTGCCAGAGCATTTGACAATTCTGCAGAGCCCGTGGTTCCTTCCTCTTCCCTCCCTGATAGTCTTAAACCTGTTTGTTTTTGCCACAACGTTGAAAATAAAAATAAACGAATAACTGGAAAAAAGGAAAATGAAAACCTAAATCATTTGTTTAAAACCAGCTAATGTTCAAGTCTGCATTTCAAAAAGTCTGTGTTCTTATCATTTAGTAATCTAGACTTTAATATCTAAAGAATGTGTTCTTTAGTAATCTACATTTTAATAGCTAAAGAATGTGTTCCACTAATAATATCTGAAAATGTTATGATTTTTAAAAATCTGAATCCAAGTTCCCTGCTGATTGCCAAAAAAGCAAGGGGGTTCCAGAACACTGCACATAACACAACTTAACACTTATTTTCTTTATATTCCAACTGACGATTCTGCCGTCCCCAATGAGTTCATGAATAAATAATCACTAGGGTTGAGAATCTATCTCTTTACTAGTAGGAATCATAAAGAGCACCTGCGTTTGCCAAGTTTACTCATTTAACATGGGTTTATTGCATATCAACTACAGGCCAGGCACTCTAGTCCTCACACTAAGGCCACACAAACTGCGAAAAGTCTGCCTTTGTGAAGGGACACACCACACACAATAAACATCAGTATATAAATTATATGGGACACACATGCGTAACGTTAGAGGGGATATGTGCTACTAAAAAGCAAAAGGCCAGACGGCAGAATAAGGGGGTTCAGGAATGAATGGAGGTGAGGTGGGCCACAACCTTCGAGGGAATGGGTCAGGGTACGCACAGCACACTGCAAAGGCAGCTCTGAGCAAAGAGTTGGAGGAGGTGGCCAACGAACCAGATTCAAGTTTCCTAGTAACTGTGGCCTTATGTTGACTATGTACGTAATGCCTTACACAGAGAGCTGTAGACGGGCAAATTTACCCACAGCCCAGAAGAGGAAACCGAAGAGCTGCGTGCAAACCCCTTCGTTTGTGCGGTTTGGTTGACCAGCTGAAACGTACATCTTCAACTAGGTATGCTCGCTGTGCGTTTTTCCAAGTGTGATTTTGAACAAAATTCTTACTTCTGTGATTCATTTTCCTTATAGTTCAAGAACAAATTTCCAAGTATTCACTTGACACATAAGAGTTTTATGATTTCAAATGCATGCTGTAATGAGCATCTGTTATTCAAGGGACTCAAAACTTTTGATCCATTCTCACCACAGTGTAACAGTTCCCCACTGTGTAAAGCCCACCTTCCCCATGTAGAGTTTAAAAAAGAAACAAATGAACAAATCAGAGATGGGAGGATTACGTGTCCTGCATCCCTACCCTTTAGTACAGGAAAAGTTACAAATTCTGTTCTGCCAACCAGACACCACAGGGGACTCCTTCAGAACACAGTTACCTGGGGAAAGCAGCAAGACGGCAGCGTATGTGGCATCCAGTCTGCTGGCAGACAAAAGCAGAGAGATCCTGGCTCTGGCTTCCTGGTTTGCAGCATGCTGGCCTAGGCAGGGGCAGCAGCTCCTTGGAGGGCCAGTCCCACGGTGCAGTAAGTACTGGCAACCATTCCCAGAAACCCGGCCTACAGCCCCTTCCTTCAGCCCTCCTGATGATCTGCTAAGCTGTCTACCACCCTTAATAAACCCCTTTGTGCTTACACGATCTAGAATATAATAGATCTTAGTATCTGTAACCAAAAACCCTGGCCCATCCACGTAGCACATATTCCTTTCATTATTTCACATACAAGCGCTGGGACTGAAAGAAACAAGTGATACTCAGAACATTCCACGGTAAGTCAAGAGTTCTTTGTTTCAAGCCCGGGCTCAAATCCACCATCAGCACATCCAGCCTCTCCTTCTAGGTACTTTCTCATAAATTTCATCACCTCTGCCATGCAAGGAGAAGAAAATGATTTTTGCCTAACTAATTTTCTATCAGTAAAGAGTCTGATGACAGTAACTTGGCAGGATATTTGAGAACAGAATACAATGAACGTCACTTTTTTACCAGTTTGAGTTTGTGGAGAATACTGCAGTGTCAGGTGTCACAGAACATTCCCAAACTGCAGACCAGGTGACCTCATGCTGTGTTTGAATGCCAAACGATCAGCGCCCTGTGCCAACGCACCACTTGATTCACAAAGCAGCAATGAACTTTTCACTTATTTTCTCCCAACCCTCAGGGCGAGACAGTCAAGTTAAAACCAGAGACACATCAGGTAACTAAAATATAACAAAGTTACCTAACCCCAAAAGCAGACTAGAAATGCTAAGAAGTGATTACGCATGTTAGAAGTTCTCTTCTTGAAAGAAAGACATTAAGTCCCACAGAACCAGTTGGCCAGGATGGGAAAGTTGTTAATAACACTGTTCTTTAACATAGTCACAGATTTTTACAAAGGACATTGGATATCTCTGAATAATCAAATTACTCTGTACTGACAAACTGCACAAAATATCTCTCAAGTAATACTCAAAGGCAACACTTTTACATAGGAGATCACTTACACACTTCTGAAGCCAGTTAATGAAATTGATACTCATTGAGTAGGCGTCCCAACGCTCTGCCAAATAGAAGATGGGTATTCAATTCAAAGGAAAGTGCAAGTATGCCTCCAAGGAGATTTCAAGACAAGTCTGCCTCTTAGCGCCAACCAAGCTCTCTGGGTCACAGGCACTCGCCTCCACCTTTGTTACTGCAGTGCCCCTTTCCCCCTTCTGTGCCCCGAATGGCTTTTACCAAACACTTTTTAGTACACTTAGCTTTTCTTTAATATTTTTTATTTTACTGATTTTAGAAAGTGGGGGAAGGGAGAGCGAGAGCAAGACATCAGTTTGTTGTTCCACTTATTTATTCACTCATTGGTTGATTCTTGTATGTGCCCTGACCAGGGATCGAACCTGCAACCTTAGTGAAATTGGACCACGCTCTAAGCAACTGAGCACCCCCCAGGCTATGTAGTACACTTAGCTTTAACACTGGTGGGGGGCGGGGCGGGGGGAATATCTGCAAGTTAAAACATAACTATATTTGTCCCTAAAGACAAGGCAAATCAATTTGCTAAAGAAAACTTTGAGCTGGGCTACTTCAAAACAAACTCTCAGAAACAATAATTTAATAAAGCCTGTGCGCAAAGAAGTTACTAAGATGCGTGTCGGCTTTACTATGACTGCACGTGTGCCACATGTGTTCTGTGGGGGCATCTGGTTCTCTCTCTTTTTAAGAAATGAAGTATTCCTGGGCTAGAAATGACACACGGCCTACTCTGAAGCTTTCTATGATTTCTCATGTTTAGACTCTAACCTCAATCAATCTCACTGAAAGTTTCAGGATGGGTATGATGCTCATTTATTAACAGTAACAAGAAAAGGATACATAATGCTACACATCAGTGATTCCCAAAGCTGTTCTACAAAATAATACCTGCGTTTATACGTCCTTGGAGGAATGAAAAAAAAAAAAAAAAGAACTTGTTCGTGAGTATTTCATAAAGCTAAATTTATCCAATTTAAAGAGCTGCCTTTTACTCTGAGATCATGTCCTTTCCATTTTTTTTTAATTTCTATGGTAATCAAATGGCCTTTTATAAAATGCTGACATTTTTTAAGTAACATGCATAAAATGAAAAGGTTTGGGTACAACTAACTCCAGATCTTCTTTGCCTTTTCTATCTCCCACATCCCAATTCCCCTCCTTCCAGTCACTCAGGCAAAAATAAAAATAAATAAAATGAAACCTAATGCCATCCTTGACTTCTCTCGTTCACACCCTGCAGTAGGCAGTTAGACAGACTTGAGCAGAGCAAGGACAATGGGCGGGGTACAGAAGGTCACCGGGGTGGAAAGCCCCAGGAGCCTAGCAAAAGGTCAAACTGGGAAAACAACGACCTTGCCCCCAGGATAACCTTTCCTGCCCTGGCACATCACTGGTCATGGGGTTCAGTCTCAGCCCTGACCTTTCCTTCCCTGGCACGTCACTAGTCATGTGGTAGACAACCTTAGAAGAGGAACAAGGAGCCACAGGGAAGAGTGGCCTCCTGCAACTCCCCTGTGGGCCCCAGCACGACCACTCCCTTAAGCATTAAACCTGGGGGTAACATCTGGGCGTGTTTCAGCTCCAGGCCCAGAAGAGCAGCAAAACCAGAGAAGCGAAGCCAGGGCTGACATCAGGACCAGCTGCACTGACTGATGACCCCCTGCTCTGGCACCCACCAGTCAGTAGACACCAGGACCAGGAAAGGACACACCTGGAAAGCGGATGAATATTCCATTGGGATCCGCCTCTGAGGCCTCCAGACAAATGCCCTCAAGGAGGAGGACCCAGCTTGGCTCTCTCTGTGGAGCACGCCCCTGCCATTCCCCACCCCCTTCCCCCAGGCACGATTTCCTTGCCTCTCTTTCTCCTAAGCTCCAAGGGCCCTTCTTTTGCCTCTGTAACTTGTTTCCTGAGCCCATTTCTTCTACGTCTCAGTTCTTCTACCTCTGTGACTTTCTAAATAAAATTTTCCTTATATTTGAGTCTTGACTCTGAATTCTTTCTTAGCCGGAACTCAAGTATGGAGGTGCTGGACGCAGGTCTGGTGTGACGCCGCCAACCTCTCTTCCAGGCCCTGAGCATATCCTGTCAGCCTCACTCTCCAAACGTGTCCATAGTCAACCACTTCTCACCAGCATGATGAAGAAACAGAACACTTCTGTTCAAAAAGTGGAATCAAGTGGCCAGTGCATATGAAAAGGTGCTCCACTGCATTAGTCTTCAGAGAAATGCATATTAAAGCCACAATGGAATATTCCTACACACCCACCAAAACAGCTAGGTCAAATGGCAGGCAATTCCAAGAGTTGCCAAGAATATGGAGCTGTCACAGATTGCTGATGGATAGACAAACTGATACAAGCACCTTGGAAAACTGTTTCTCGGTGTCTACTAACGTGAATACACACACACCACAGGACCCAGCCAGTCCACTTCTGATTATGTCCCCTTAGATGTCTGCACCAGAAAGGCACATGCTGGGACATCCTAGCGCCGCTCATCAGTCGGAAACAGGACATGACTGTGGTGTCATCATACCACAGAATGCTCCACAGCAACAAAAATAAGTAAACCACAGATACTGGTGAGAACATGAACAGATCTCACAAACCCAACATTGGAGGAAAGAAGCCAGAAACAAACTAATATATTATGCATAACCACGTTAGTATAAAGCTCACAAAGTTGCCCAAAACACTAAGCTATAGTGCTAATAGCTAAGTGCTAATACCCCTCCCGGTTGGAGGGGTAGAACTCCAACCGGCCCTTCTGAAGGGTGGCAGTATCTGGGTCATAATCTGAGCCTGATTACACAAACATAGTCACTTTGTGAAAATGTGTCCCACTGCACACTGTGCTCTCTGCACTTTTCTGTGGGTTTGTAAAACCTAATCTGTGCTGTTAAAAGTCAAAAGAATGGTCACTGTAAAGGGCTAGCGACCACAGGACTACAACACGGGGCTTCTGGGGGGCTGGTGACGTTCTCCCCTTGACCCTGAGTGGTGACAGCATGTGTGTATTCATTTTCTGATAATTTGCTGAGCTGTGTATTTATCATTTGTGCACTTGACATGTGTAATACTTCTAAAAGTTCTTTTAATCACTGTAGTTTCAGATTTTTTCCTAGAAGCCATAGGTCATCCTAGGTGTAACCTCTCAAACGTTCGTAGCTGGTCGGCCTATTGTTTGGTTCCCAGGCCTACTATGTGCCCTTCTCTAGTTTGTGTGCCACTGAAAATCTGGCTTCCTGAAAAATTAAAAAGACAACCCACAGAATAGGAGAAAATGTTTGCAAATCACGTCTCTAATAAAAGATTTGTATCTAGGGTATATAAACAACTCTTACACTCAATAATAAAAACACTAATTTCCGAAAGCAAAGAGAATCTGAATAGACATTTCTCCAAAGAAGATATACAAATAACCAATAAACACATGAAGAGAGGCTCAACATTATTAGTCATTAAGGACATGCAAATCAGCCAGATGGGAGGGGTTTAGAGGATGAATAGAAATAGGGAGGGGATTAAGATGTGCAAATTGCAGTTATGAAAACAGCCAAGGGGATGCAAAGTGCAGCCTAGGAAATACAGTCAACCATACTGTAAGAACTGTGCATGGCATCATTTGGAAACTAGACTTACGGGGGTGATCCCTTCACACGTTATACAAATGTGCAATCATTATGCTGTACATCCAAAACTAACATGCCAACCGTAATTGTAAAAATTAAATTATTAAAAAAGGGTGGCTTATTTCAAAATTATTTTAAAATTTATGTTTTAAAAAAAGGAAATGCAAATCAAATGAGACACTACTTCACACCCATTAGGAGAGCTAAAACAAAAAGCCAGTACAACAAGCGCTGGCAAGGATGCGGACAAACTGAAACTTCCTACGGTGCTAGTGGGGATGTAAAAGAAGACTGCTACTTTGGAAAACAATACGGCAGTTCCTCAAAAGGTCAGACACAGAGTTACTACATAAGCCAGCAATCCTGCTCGTATGTACTTGCACATACCCAGGAGAAATGAAAATGTGCACACAAAGTCTTACACATGAACAGAAGCATTATTCTTAATACCCAAAAAGTGAAAACAACCCAAATGCCCATCAACTTGTAGATAAACATGTTACATATCCATACAATAGAGTATTACTCAGCAATAAAAATTAAGGACTGATACACGTATGAACTTTGAAGACATCACGCTGAGTGAAAGAAGCCAGTCACAAAAGAACACATATTATATGACTCCATTTATAGGAAACACCCAGAGTAGGCAAATCTATAGGGACAGAAAGTACATTAGTGGTTACTTAACTCTGAGGGGAGGGGGAGGGGAAGTGAGGGCTAAAGGGCACGTAGTTTCTTTCTGAGGCCATGAGCATATCCTAAAACTGTGGTGATGGCTGCACGGAGCTGTGACTACATGAAAAATATTGAATTATATATTTTAGATGGACTAATTATATGGTGTGTGAATTATATATATCAACAAAGCTACTATTATTTTATTTTTTATTTTTTTAGTATATAATCTTTATAACATTTTTCCCATCACCATTGAGTCCCTTTATACCTCCCTCCTCCCAGCAATCACCACCCCTGTGGTCCATGTCCATGAATCTGGCTCCTTCTGCAATAGCCCTAAAAGCTGGGCTGCCTTCTTCAGTGGTGGGCCCCACTTTTGCTTATTAGTATGATCTGGAATTGTACACTCATAATTTTTGCTTCTTGAAGGTGCCCACCCACCTAGATGAAACCATACTCCTTTTTATACTGTTGCTGGCCTTGAAGGTATACTAGCTTCTCTGAGCTCTGTGAAATCTTTCTACAAATCTCAGGCGTAAGACTCTCTTCGATGGTAAAGAAACCCCAAGATAAAACAGCCACTTTCATCCAGAGTTCTCAGCATGAATCCATTAGTCACAATTCCCACCTTTCTTCCAAAACTAGAATTTCCAATAAGCCAGATGTCTCCATTTACAGGGTTGCAATTTCCACAACTATACAGGTAGTTAAAACGCACTATTTATAGACTGCCTTATTCCTGTGCCAGCTTTGAACTTATACATATTTATTCAGGGACGCACTGAAGGTTAGGCTCTGGGAATACAAAGTTGCAAAAGACACAGTCCTGCCATCCAGGTCTAACGGGAGAAGCAAATGCAGAAAAATAATTTTAACATATTTTGACAAAGCTCCCCCAGCTTCCCTCTACCCCAGCACTTAAAAAGTAAGTTCTAACCTTCTGTTACTTGTCTGTCAACTTGGCTTCCTCTCATGCGGATGGATGCTCCCTTTGGGTCTCAAGACTAACAATGCCCTGAATAGAGGGGAGCTTCAACAAACTGTCCATTGAACTGTTTGTGAATGCAGGAGTATACAAGGAGAACCAAGTTCCTCCCACTAGGCACCTACCCTGCCCTCTTTACCTCTGCTCACTGTTACACACCCCAGCCACACCTGGCCACAGTACATTCCTTGCTGAGGCTGGCGGGTAGCATATGAAGACTGGAAAGTACCCAAGTAGATCCCTCTCTCCGCTCCCTTCCCTCTTCCCCATCTCGGCTCTTAGCTTTCCTACCCCTAGCTTTCCGCCATCTGACACCCAGGGAAAATGTTCAGGATGACCTTTCAAAGAGGGCTTCTGATGAGATGGGATTTTCCTGTATGGACAGATGAGCTTCGTCTTACAAATCCCAAGAACCTACCATGACAACCCAGATGAAGCTTATCATTCCCTTCAAGGAAAACTGCAAAGCTGCGAGGCTCGTCAGAAGGAAAGGCGGGTAGCTGACCCCCACGGGACCTCCATTCCACGGCAGGCACTGCGTGTACTGCCACACAACTAGCACCACCTACGGGGACGGAATCCAAACTGTGGAAAGGGCGTTACACACGTTGTCTCATTTCATGGTGACAGTAACCTTGTGAGATAAGCATCATCACTGTCCCTGTCTTCAAAAGGAAGACAGGGATGAAGGAATTGCTTGAGGTCACACTAGTAGGCTGGAGCCCAGCCCTCTGATCCCAAAGCCTGCCATTTACTATGTAACCCAGACAAGCAACTTAGCCTCTGAATCCATTTTTTAAATCTAAACTAGAAAAATGAGGAAAAGCCCTTCCTCAAATGCTCACTGTGGAAATGAATGAGACAATATACAAAGAAAAAAAAAGTACTAGTACATAACAGACCCTCAACACTAAAACTGTTCTTTTCTTCCTTCTGTCATGAACTCTCCCAGCCTTAAACCACGGACATGCAGTGGCCACACCGTAATCCGTAAATCATCTCTCATATCCCATCCTAAAGGACAGGCCCTGTCTTACTCATCTAGAATAGATTAAAATGAAATCAATGTTTGAGAAAAGCAATTGGAATGCCAACTACCATTTCACAAAGTTTTAGAACACACACACTGGAAAACCGGAAACTACGCACGGAGCATCTAAGATCAATGCTGCTGCTGGTTTTGCTCCCAACATCTTCCTCCCCGGAAATCCCAGACGCCCTTCCCTCGGGCTGCTGTGTTTGATGTCACAGTCCCCCACGGAGCACACACTGCTGTCTGCCAGGAGTCTCGTTTCTCCTCCCCATCAAATTTCACCTGAAAGCCCACTTTCACGGGGCAGACCTCTGTGTTTTGCTCATTTTTAGAAGCAATTTTTAAAAGATGGGAAACATAAAAATGTTCATGGTGATGGTATTCCTTGGGTGGTAGGAGGATAGAAGTCTTTTTTCTTCTTCTTCAGACTGTCTATATTTCCCAAATTTTCCATAAAGCCTTAGCAATGTGTTTATAATAATAAAAAGAAAGCAGACAATATATTTAAAGTATTTCCTATTTAAAGTATTTCCTTCGTCTTCTGCTGGACATTTTCCTCTATTCTTCCCAAGTTCCCCGACAAGCTAGAAACATCTTGAGAATAGCACTGCTAAATTTTCTGCACAAAACTCAGCACAGCCCCTCATCCACAGCAGGTGCCCAGCACAAAACAGCTCAATAAGTGTTCGCTGGGTAAATGACGAATATTCAGGTAATACTTAAAAATGGACTTTGCCAACCGATGGCAGGTAAGACCAAGGAGAGAATGGGACATGCCCCTAATGGACTTAGATTATTTCCATTGTACATCACTGTTAAAAAGAGAGCTTTCAAACAATCAAAGCAGTTAAACCTGAAGACCAGGTGAGCTGCTCAAGGTGATTCATGGCTGCAGTGGTCAACCAAGAACAGGACGGTGAACAAACCTAAGGACTGTGTGCTTCTTGCTCTAACAAGGGCACCCAGAACTGAATTCCTTACACAGCCTCCGAGCTCTGCCCTATTTAGAAGGCGCATTTTGGCCCTAGTCAGCCACCAAAGTTTAACAATACTCTTTAAAACTAATCTCTGTTCTTAAGATTAAATAATAAGCCTGAATACTAAAGCATGCAGGGGATTAAGATAAAGCCACCCCAACCATGTTATCACACCACCAAAAATCCTTACCTAATAAGCCAAAGCAGAAAATCTTGAGGATTTATTTAAGAAAAGAGAAGTCTCAAATATTGGGTTTGGAGAAATGACCTGTGCATAGAGCTTAAAGAAGGGCATAATGGATTCACTAAACCTACAAAGCTCACAATTCAGTAGAAACATTAAAGCAGTAAAAATGTTCTCCTTTTTTACCACGATCTAAGTCAGGGGTGTCAAACTCATTTTCACTGGGGGCCACATCAGCCTCACAGTTGCCTTCAAAGGACAGTATGTAACTTCAGGACTATATAAACGTAACTACTCCTTAACAGTTAAGCGAGAGCTCGGCGCTGCCACCGCAGGGTAGAAACAAGTGCCGGGCCAGATAAAACAAGGTTCCCACAGGCCTTGTGTTTGCCACCTGTGACCTAAGAGAACTTTTACTAGTGACTTCAGTTCTGTTGGATGAATTGAATACGTTCGATAGAGGCACACGTGATTGCCAAGACTGATCTTACTCTGTTTTGTTTTCAATCAACTTCAGTTCGTTAATCTCTCCTTAAAAATCTATATATTTCTAATAGGCTTCCACACTCTTAAGATGCTAATTTCAAAACGACTCGGATGCTGACTTGATGACAGCATGATCATTTTCAGGCCACAGCCAGAACACGATGACAGAACGATGTCACAGCAGAACCCAGGCGGCAAGATGAGAAAGAAAGTGATGTCTACCAAAATATAAACTTCTCACATTTCCTGTCTTGCCTTCAGTTGGGAAGTAAAGTGAAAGTGTTCTTACCAGGACAAAAAATTATGTGGTTATTACAACCTCTGTGAAGATTTATGTTTATTTCATCACAACTATAAATATTTACATTTCACCTAGCAATTTGTAGTAGAAACACCTGCAAATGCAGGCCTTGAACTTCTCTCGTACATGTGAGCCTGTCGAGAGGCTGTTTCCCAGATCTCAGTCAAGTTCAGTGGGTCAGAGAGAACATTCAGTGACAGCCATGACCTTGACTCCACTGGAGGTAAAAAAAATCAAATACAGTATCCAAGAATTTTCTCCAGGAGTCTTCCTCTTCTTCTTCACCTCCTACGTTTACTCACCTGCCACTTAATTTTTCTTAGTAAAGGCAACAACAAGAGGTAAGAGAAATTAAAAGAAATGGCTTCACTCCTGGAAAAATGCAAACAGATGGGAGTCTGAAACCTGGGCAAGTGACTAACCTTCCTTAGCTCCAGTTTTGTCAGTTAAATGCTGGTATCTATTTCTCAGAAATTTCATAAGGATAAAACGAGATGGCATAAATAAAGAAACTAACAGAATTAATTACTGGTAAAATTCAGCGAAAGACATTTATGAGCCTTATGAACTGAGCACTCTGGAGGTCACCCTGACAGGCCAAAGTCCTGCACCTGGTACAGGGGAACCATGCCAAATGGGTCACGTGCCAGTTCCGGGAAATCCTGATCATCACTGAAAACAGAAGAAAAACAGTCCCCGACCCTCCTGTGGCTCCACACGGATGAATGATAAACTGCATACCCAGCTTTAAAAATCTACCAGGCTTTCATTAGAGAAATGGGTGGAGAGCTTCTATCATCAGTGTGGCACAGTGTTTAAAGCAAATTACCAGTTAACCAACAGGGTGATGGTCAATGCTAATGCTACGCTATTATATGTAGACAGGCTTTCTGGCATCCCAAACAATAAGATATACTCTATGCACACAGCGAAAACAGGAATGCCATTACTCTAGTCCCAACAGATGACTGCACTAGACCATTACTCAACTCAGTAGCTGAGGCAATGTATGTTAATATAAGAAGAAATTCTATAGCAGGAACTCAACAGCCTGGCTCCCACTTGGAGCCCTAATGTCTATCTTGCAGCTTGTTATAAAGATTAGCAGTAAAGTGACATGAAGTGCCTGGCACACTGGATACTCAATAAATAATAGTCCATGTTAATCTTATTACTAGGAAGCAACAAAAATCAAAAGGCTGAACCTGCCATGAAGCAACTGTAGACAGAGTGGCTCCTCTTCAATCAAGAAATTAAGGTGTCTGAAAACAACGAAGAACACAAGTGACAAGCCTTACAACAATGAGGAAGCCAGTAAGCAGCAGGTTTACCACCCAAGAATAAATGCCAATGTGCCCACTCCTCTGGGGCAAATATAAACCCATGAAATGAGAAATGATCCCTGTCCTCCAAGAATCCACATCTACCTGACCAAAAATCACATGATCTTACCTGTCTTCTTCATCCCCCCGACTCCGGGTGCTTTGAAGGCAAAACCCACAACTTTCCATTGTCACACATGCAGGCACTCAAAAAACCTGGTAAACAAATGAGACACTCATAGGATCTCAAAAGTTGCCAAGCAAGGCTTCACAGACTGCTTAATCTAAACTTTACAAAAACTGAGGACCTGAAATGCGCCCCAGGTGGCTGTGACACTCTGTGGAGTCTGAGAAGCACGAACATCAGTGAACCCCCCACGGATATACGAACGCCCCTTACAATGCCCGTGTCCAGCATGACCAAGCCTGGGCATACCTGCCATACCTGCACTCAGCTCTACTGGAAAATCTGTTTCTGGTGCTCATTCAAATATCTGCGTTTACTCATCGTCCTACCCTGTGGATCTGAGGAGACAAAGGTAATCTCACCTCCTTCCATATGACAGATTTTCAGGTCTTCCCTTGAAAATCTGGGTGATTTCCCTTCTGAGTTTTTTCCAGGTTAAACATTCTCGATGAACCAGGTATTATTTTTATATTCATTTATTTTTAGAGAGAAGGGAAGGGAGGGAGGAGAGGGAGAGAAACATGTATGTGAGAGAGACACATCAATCAGTTGCCTCTCATACAAACCCCAACAGGGGACTTGGCCCACAATCCAGGCATGTGCCTGGACTGGGAATTGAACCAGCAACCTTTTTTTGGTTTGCAGTCCAACACTCAATCCACTGAGCCACACCAGCCAGCTCATGCATTAATTATTAAATGCCAAGCTTTTTAAGTACACAACACAGTACAACAGCATTTCAGAAAAGGGAGAAATTAAAGTGCGTTATAGAAACCAGAAAGATATCAGTGAAGGAGGTGGAACCTGAAGAATGAGAAAGAGTTCAGGAGCTGGTACTGCATCAGAGGGGACAGGGAGACAGGCACTGATAAGGGGCATCACATGCAGGGAAGTGGATAAGAGAGATAAAGCTATGAATGAGGAACAGTAGATTTCACAAACTGTTTTAATGGAAAAAACTAAAACTGATAATGAACAAAGGCTCAACAGAAGTCACAACAGTTGCAAAGAGAAGAGAGCAGCAGCCCAACACACGAAGGCGCAGACACAGTCCTGAAAAGGCCAAAGAAATCAGAGACACTGGGAAGGAGAGACCCAAGAGAAAGGTCACAAAAGCAAGCAGGAGAGTGTGAGTTTAATGTGGTGAGGTGCTGTAGTTCCTCCACGGTGGTACGTGTACCTAAATAATACATTAGAAACAATCAGACAAGAAGGGCTGGAGATGGGGCAGCAGGTGTCAAGGTGGTCAGAAACGAGACCACCTGTGGCTACAGCCACCTAGATATAAAAGTCAAGTCTGTTCTAAAACGGTGCCGATAAAACTAAGGGGAACAAGTGAAAACAAGAATCAATGCAAAAGGAAAAAAAGTAGCAGAGCTTGGCCCCAGACCAGACCAAAGGTAAAAGAAAGAGAAGAATCAGAAGGGATTTCTAAGAGAAATCTGAAAATTCCAGGAAGAAGCAGACAATGCCCAGGCAAGGAGAGGCGGGACAACTGTGCCATCGGGGGTACTGAGGGCACTTGGGGATTAGTGCCTGGGTGGCTTTTTGTTTAGGAAAGCTCCCAAGTTCACTCCCCACGCTACAAACACACCTGGCAATGCGGTTTTGCTACTTTCTCTGGTACCAGCACAAGCTGTAGTGTCTGTGTCAGCACACAGGGAACAGCTGGTTTTGAATCTGGAATCTGTAACTTTACCAACAAAGTTAAAATGCTTACAAAACAAAAAATCAAATGTGCTTTGACAGAGCCAGGTGAAAGACGCTAGTCACAAAAGACCACATCCTGCACGATCTCTTTCATGTGAAACAGCCAGACCAGGCACACTCACAAAATGGAAAGATGATGAATGGCAGCCTGGGATGGGAGCAGGGAGGTGGAGAGGGGCTGGGGAGAAATGGGAGTGACCACGAGTGGGGCTGGACTTTCTTTTTGGGTAATGAGGATGTTGTGACATTGTTTATGAAGATGGTTACACAATTCTACAAATGTACTCCAAAGTATGGACTTGTACACTTCAAATGGGAGAACTGAATAGTAAGTAAACGGTAACTCAATAAAGGGGCTTAAAAAAAAACTTTAGGAGTGCAGAAATAAATACTGTGACTTCAGGAACTTAGACTATCTCCCCCATAAAAATAACTATTAGACTTCAAATAAAAATCATCAGATGATTTGGAAAATACTAAAAGATATTTTAGAAAGTCTAAGTTGTATTCCTTTTAGAGAGAGTCAAGCTTAGAAAAGATAGCAATTTAAACATACATATTCTTGCCCTGGCTGGTGTGGCTCACTGGATTGAGTGCCAGCCTGCGAACCAAAGGGTCACCAGTTCAATTCCCAGTCAGGGCACATGGTTGGGTTGCAGGTCAAGTCCCAGTAGGGGGCATGAGGGAGGCAACCACACATTGATGTTTCTCTCCCTTCTTTCCCCTCTGTAAAAATAAATAAAATCTTTAAAAATAAATAAATAAATAAAACTCTAAAAAAAATTTTAAATAGATAAACACATATTTTCCTTTAAAATTATTTTTCACAATTGATCTAACTATTCTAATAAGTACTACAAAAGAAAAGACAATGGCACGGGTCTGTTTTGCAACAATTACATTAAGTGGCATTATACTAGATGCCTATGGTTCAGTTTTTTTAGAAGCTGAAATAAGATAATGTTAGCCAATTCAATGAAAAGCAGATTATGTAACAATTACCAAGCAGATGAGTAAATCTATTTTATGAATTCGAGATATGACAAAAACCATAACATAGATGTCCTCATTTGAAAGATACCAAAGAGTAACCCAAATAATTTCTGCCTCCACCATACCTGACAAATATAGTTCCTGTTACCTGACATGGCCCCTCATTAAAACCACTGCTGCCTTCGTCCCACTGAACACGTCGGGTGCTTACTTAGTTCCCAACGATTGTCACTCATCAGCATTCGTCAGGTGCTCAAAGGCCCATAACTTCACTTTCTCAGTCATATAACCTGCCCTGGGCACAGAGAGCCCATGCCCAACTGAATCTTGTAATCCTGTCATTTTCAACCTTTTCCATCTCATGGCACACATCAACTAATGACTAAATTCTGCAACACACCAAAACATGTATTTTTTGCCCATCTGAGAAGAAAATAGGTATCATTTTGACTCATTCACACTGGTGGCTACTGTTGGGTTGACCGTTGTCCTTTTTTATTCGACAACCTGAGGGAAAAGAGCCCAGGGCCCCCGCATAGGCAGGCACTGCGTGTCTGCGTCCCGCAGCACCGGGTGAGACCTGCCGAGGCAGACGGATGAGGAAACCAGCAGGGCGGTGCGGAAAAAGCAGCAGTGTCTCTGTCTGAACTGCCTCTTGGACGAGCGGAACCAGAACCGGCACCGCATCTCCTGACTGAAGATGTTCCTAAAGCAACCTCTCACTGGTGGAAAGAAATCAATTACCAACAAATACTGCATTTTAAGGACATAACTACTTATATTATGACCTCTAAGGAAAAATATTTAAAAATTTCAAAATGCCATTTGTTGAACTATAAGGCTGATTCTTTCAACATTTTTACTTGTATCTTAAATCTTTACTCAGTGGGTTCAACCACATATATTTTACATATTCTGCCTGCTTATATCAAAGTTGTAAGCAATAAAAAAGATCTAGGAATATACTCGTATAAGCAAGTATTCTGAACCAAGAAACATGGACAGTGGTCTCCCCAATAATTTTGACCTATGAGACCTTACTTGTTAACTGAGCTACGTTAAGGAAAGCCTACAATAATAAAGACTTTGAGAAAGGAAAGGGCCTTTTTGTTTTCCTAGCACCATATCCTCCCACCTAAATAAAATAACATTCGCCTGAAACTGTGTTCATGAAGGGGCGAGTCTGGTGCCACACCTGCAGTGCTCCAATGGCTATACGCAAAATGAAGCCCGTGACACCCTGTAAGAAACCAAAATACCAAGTCCTCCCACAAGCTGCCCAGGAATCACAGAATGGACCCAAGAAATCTTTCCCATCCACTCAGGAGAAAGCCAGCCTTTGGAGGGCAAATGCCAACTGCCCACAGTGCACTCTGGCCTATGAGTTAAGTAGCTCAAAAGAGAGCACAAAGTACCTAAGATGGTAACAGTCTATTTTCCAGAGATAATATCACCACCATAGGATATAACTTCAGAAGCTTTACCTTTTTATTCCTCACTTGACCTCAAGAATTCTGAGAAGTGCAAATACTTTCCCCATGTCACAAAAGAGAAAGCTGCAGATTAACAGACCTACCCAGCTGCCAGCTCGTCTTCCCCACCTGCACATCCACTGGTATCTCGCACCCAGCATGTACAAATCAGCTCCTACTTCCCCACCCAAACCTGCTCCTCCAGTCTTCCCCATTTCAATAAATGGCACCTCCATTATGCCAGTTGCTCAGGCCAAAAACTTTGGCGTTATCCTTGACTCCTCTCTTTTTCACTCCATTCATCTCACCCGTCGGTGAATTACTTCAGCCCCACTTGGGTTAAGTTCAGAATCCAGCCACTTCTCATCACCTCCACTACTGCTATCATCACATCTCACCTACATTATTGCTAAAACCCCCAAATATCTTCATTTCCATTTTCACCTTTGCCTCCCCACCCCCACTTCATTCTATTCTCTACACAGCAGAGTTTTGTCCTTTAAAAATATGTCAGATCAAAACCCTTTGAACCATCTAGTGGCTTCCTATCTCACTCTGTTCACTGCTCTACGTACATCCAGGATGAGAACAGTATCTGCTATCTAGAAGGTGCTCAGTGAACGTTGCTGATTAGTAATGAAAGAAAAATGGCCAAATCAGAGCCAGATCTACAACAAATCTTCCAATGTTCATTAGTGACAATGAGACCAGATTTCCAATAGCCAACACTACGCATCAGAGAAAAATTTTGTTTTCCTTTGCGTAACTGAATCTAATAACACATAAGCAATACTCTGTTGAATTTCCAATAACAAATTAAAATGAAAATATCATTTTATAAAGCCACAAGAACTCAGGCTGGGTTATCTGAATATCACATACTTGGCAACATGGGCAACTGCCAGCAAATTATCACAGTGCTATTCTATCTTCTGTGTAACTTCTGCATTCAGTTACATGATGTCACCATATCTCAAGGCCACCACACACATAAATGACACGAGCTCTGAAGGATTCGGAACTGAGCAGTAGAGGTGATAAACATTTCTAAATCTCCTACACAGACACTACACCAGCCACCCAAAACAGAAATTAAGTTTCTAGGGTGTTACAAGTAACAGCCGAAAAGATTAGACTCAGAACTGTCTTCTACCAAAAATACAAGGAAAGACTCTCAGAGTTGAGTTAAAATGTTGATTGTTGTCAGATCAGAGTGAAACTAATGCTAAAATTATCCAGCACTGTAGAATTTTCTCACTAAAATGTCTTAAGAGTTCAAAACAAAGACTCTAAATTTGCATATCTTTAGTTCTTTCAAAAAACATTTCTACTATCCGCAAAAAGCCCCAAATATCACTAAATCACAGAACTTTTAACAGCTGGCCTTTGAGGAAACTTACTTCTTCAATCCTCCACCTTCTTCTTTTTGCAAATGAAAATATTACCTGGCATATAAAAAGTGCACATTGAAAGTTTGTTATATGAACAAACAAATGAGCAAATGAAAGAAGATTAAAAAAAAGGGTATATGGCTCTTTTAAGACCTGACAATGGAAAAATCCAGAATTAGCCAAAACTAGGTTTATAGATTCTCTTGGAGCAGACGAGAAAGAAGAAACCAAGATTTAAAAACCTTATTTGGTTCCTCAGGAAAACCTTAACTGCTATTCATTAAAGCCAGTTTAGTTGTTACTTAGAAAAGCACTTGATAAAATAAATTTAGCCAAGATATATCTCCTTGGAAACCAAAAGCAGAATTATGTAATGTTTCTTCCTCTACACAAAGAATATTTAATATAGGCCTATTTTCATAATAAACAATTACCATTGTTTTAGATCAGAAGTAATATAAGCAGCCTTTGACTAAAAGAAAATTCTAACAACTGAGAGGACAGAACGCTGAAAAGAACCACAACAATCCCTAGAACAGAAACAGCCTCATGAAAGCAGGAACCATGTATCTATCCTCTTTTTAAAATATATTTTATTGATTATGCTATTAGAGTTGCCCCAATTTTTCCCTCTTTACCCTCCTCCACCTGGGACCTCTCATTCCCTCTGGCAATCCCCCACTTAGTTCATGACCATGGGTCATGCATATAAGTTCTTTGGCTACTCCATTTCCTATATTTGCTCTTAACATCCCCTGCCTCGTCTGTACCTACCAATTTGTACTTCCTAATCCCTACACCCTTTCCCCCATTCTCCCCCTTCCCCCTCCTAGCTGATAACCCTCCAAATGATCTCCATATCTATGATTCTGTTTCTGTTCGGCTTGTCCGCTTAGTTTTTTAAATTCAATTGCTTATATTTGTGAATTTATTGCCATTTTAATGTTCATAGTTTTGATCTTCCTTTTCTTAAATAAGTCCTTTTAACATTTCAGGTAATAAGGGCTTGGTGATGATGAACTCCTTTAGCTTTACCTTGTCTGGGAAGCACTTTATCTGCCCTTCCATTTAAATGAAAGCTTTGCTGGCTAGAGTAATAATCTAGGTTGTAGGTCCTTGTTTTTCTTCACTTTGAATACTTTTTGCCAGTCCCTTCTAGCCTGCGAAGTTTCTTTTGAGAAATTAGCTGACAGTCTTATAGGAACTTCTTTGCAAGTAACTATCTGCTTTTCCTTTCTGCTTTTAAGATTCTCTATCTACCTTTAACCTTTGGTATTTTAATTATGATGTGTCTGCGCTTCCCAGACTTATATATTTATTTCCTTCATTAAATTAGGGAAGTTTTCTTTCATTATTTTTTCAAGTAAGTTTTCAATTTCTTGATCTTTCTCTTCTCCTGCCAACACCCCTATGATTCAAATGTTGGTGTCTGAATTTGTCCCAGAGGCTTCTTATTCTTTCCTCATTTTTTTATTCTTTTTTCTTCTTGCTGTTCTGATTGAATATTTTTCTTCCTTATGTTCCAAATCATTGATTGATTCTCAGCTTCATTCCCTCCAATGTTGGTTCCCTGTAAATTTTTCTTTATTTCACTTAGTGTATACAACTTTCATTTCTGCCTGGGTTTATTTTTTTTATTATTATTTTTAATGCTGTTGAAGTACCCAATGAGTTCCTTGAGCATCCTAATAAACATTGTTTTGAACTCTGCATCTGAGAGATTGCTTATCTCATTTTGTTTAGTTCTTTTTCTGGAGTCTTATTCTGTTCTTTCATTTGGGCCATATTTCTTTGTCTCCTCCTATTTCTTAGTCTCCCTGTGTTTGTTTATATGTATTCGGTAGAGGTGTTTTGACTCCCTCCCTGCCTTAGTGTTGTGGCCAATTGCAGAAAAGCACACCTGTAAGTTGCAGAGCCTTAGGTAATCACCAGGGCGGGGCAACCGTGTGAACCAGGTTGATGGAGTCTCAGATATGGTGTCTCCACTCTGTGGCTCTGTGTGGGGGAGGGCTCAGAAAAGGGACAATGGCCACTGCCTGGGCTCTGGAGTTTTGTCCAGGAGGAAGTTGTGCCCCAGCACTTGCCCTGATGTCAGACACTTCAGTTTCTCCCTGTATGCCGCTGCTGCCCTTTAAGCTGCTGCCCACCCCCAGTCCCAGAGCCCAGAGAGAGAGAGTCTGCATTAAGTCCTAAGACTGTGGTGGGACCTTTAAGAGGAGATGCCTGAGAATCCCAGAGTTTCATCTGCCACCCCAACTCCCACAGGTTTTTACAGCTAGAAGTTATGGGGACTTATCTTCCTGGCACTGGAACCCTGGGCTGAGTGGTCTGGTATGGGGCTGGGATTCCTTACACCCAAGGTATCCTCCCAATTTTTAGCTACCACACATAGGTGTGGGACCACCAGCTACACGTCTCCACATCTCTACATTTCCACCCTTCCTACCATCTGGATGAATGTGACTTCTTTAATTCCTTGGTTAATTGAGCTGTATGGACTTCCATACAGCTTAATTTTCTGATGATTCTGTGTGATAACTGTTCTGTAGTTGAATTGTAATTTTTGCTGTGGTTATGCAAAGAGGCACGCTATTTTTTACCTACGCCTCCATCTTGACCAAAAGTCAGAAGTCAATAAATACTTACGGGATAAATGAATTAAGTTACCACCTAGAGACCTACCCATGTGAACATCAATTCATCTGGTCACTGTTAAATAACTCTCTGCTACAGGCCTACCATATGTAAGCATACTACAATTCTCCTCCACAGAAATTCTACAAATGTCCCTGCAAGTAATATACCCCATCAAAATTATCCCCACTGTTTTATTAAGAAGTTGAGAAAGTAGGTCTTAAGTATCCTAAATTATTTATTAAAGCAGCCACTCAATTTGCTGCTGTGGTAAATTTCTCTCCTTCAATTCATCCCACACAACCTAAACAGGTTAATTTTCTGTTTTTTGCACATTGCACAAATTAAAACAGTGCTATGGCTAAGTACTGTATCTTTGTATGTCACTGCTATTCAATGAACAGATATGAAAATCAGAAACTACTAGACTGGAATAGGAAAGTCAATACAGTGTCAAGGGAAAAATATCACAAGTGACAGTTCTTATACTAATTGAGCCCACAGAAAATCTTGACATGACTGCTAGAGGCTCTCATTAAAGACTTCCCCACAGCTCTGTGACACAGTTGACACAGATGGCTTCGGGTACGCAGACACGTTTAAGAACATATCCAGTCTTCAAGAGCAATCCAGGTCCATCACTGTTTCGAAGCCTTCCCAAGCCATTGGACCAAATATCTGTGAAAGCATTTGTTAACTAGGAACTGCTGGCCCACAGCTCTTACCATAAGGTTGCCAATTGATAACCTCGCATACATTCTGCCATTTAAATCACATTACCTCATTTTTTCAAGTGTGTCTGGTTCCCTCAAAAAAAATGAAGATTTGAATTGTTTTTCTATTGTTGACTTCCCTATTACTTCTCTATTACTCAACCCCTTCAACAGCACAAATTAAAAGTGCCATTCATACTTCCTGATTTTGAAATATATCACAAAGCTAATATAAAAAAAACTGAGTGACACTGGCATAAAGACAAATAGACCAATAGAATAGAATAGAGAGCCCAGAAATAAACAATGACTCAAACGTTCAACTGGTCTTCAACAAGGATGCCAAAACCACTCAGGGGAGAAAGGACAGTCTCTTTCACAACGGGGCTGGGGAAACCGGATGTCCATGCAAAAGAATGAAGGTAAACCCTTACCTTACACCATATACAAAAATTCACTCAAAATGTATTAAAGATCTAAAATAAGAACCAAAACTATAAATCTCCTAGAAGAAAATATAGAAGGAAAGTTTCATGACATTGTACATGGCAATGATGTCTTGGATGTGATACCAAGAGCACAGGCAACAAAACCAAAAACGGACATATAAAACGACATCAAACTGAAAAATGTTCACACATCCGAGGACGTAATCAAGAGAGTGAAAAGGCAAACTACAGAATGAAAGAAACATTTGCAAATCATTTATCTGTTAAGGGAGTAATATCCAGAATATATAAAGAACTAAAACTCAACGACAAAAAAATCAAATAAATCAACTAAAAAATGGGCAGGCTTAGATAGGCATTTCTCCAGAGATGATTATAAACAACCAACAGGCAAATGAAAGATGATCAATATTACTTATCATCATGGAAATGCAATTCAAAACCACAGTGAAATATCACCTCCGCCATTAAAATGGCTACTATCAAAAAAAAAAAAAAAGTAGGTGCTGGCAAGGATGAGGGGTAACTCTGTACACTGCTGGTGGGAATGTAAAATGGTGCGATCACTATAAAAAACAGCATGGAGGTTATTTAAAAAAATCAAAAATAGAACTGCCATACAGTCCAGCAATCCCACTTTTGGGTATATAACCAAAAGAACTGAAATTCGGGTCTCACAGAGATATCAATATTTTACACACATCTTCGCAGCAGCGCCAAGAGGTGGAAGCACCCAAATATCCATCTACAGATGAACAGATAAACAAATGTGGTGTATATATACAATGGAGTATGAATCAGCCTTAAAAGGGAAGGAAACCCTGTCACATGCCAACATGTATGAACCTTGAAGACATTTACTAAGTGAAATGAGCCACAAAAAGACAAATACTGCATGATCCCACTGATATGAGGTATCTAAAATACTCAAAGAAACAGAAAGTAAAATGAGGTGGTTGCCAGGGATGAGGAAAGGAGGAATGGAAAGCTGCTTAATGGGTAGAGTTTCAGGTTTGTAAGACAAAAACATTCTGGAAATATGAATATACTTAACACTACTGAATTGTACACTTACAAATGGTTAAGATGGCAAATTTTACGTTATGTGCTTTTTTTACCCCAATACAAAAAAAAGTAAGAGCCAACATGCAATTCCAACTGGATTTCCACGTTCCACCTC
The DNA here is from genome assembly GCA_004027475.1 of Anoura caudifer. Classification (NCBI taxonomy): domain Eukaryota; kingdom Metazoa; phylum Chordata; class Mammalia; order Chiroptera; family Phyllostomidae; genus Anoura; species Anoura caudifer. The sequence goes on from PVKU01000690.1 coordinate 52,241, forward strand.
CACTGCAGGGGTTAAGCAGCCCGGCCCTTTCAGCTGGTTGACAATCACTTCCAAGTTGTCTTTTGCCTCTTTTAATCAATGGAACTGTACAGAGGGTGGGAGGCCCTCTCCTTCTCCCATCCAACATGAGGTTCCCACAATCCCCAGGCAGTTACTTTCTGGTTTAAACCCGCTCTTATTTACCTATTGTCAAGCACACATCCAAAAATGGTATAAAAGCCATGGTGTTCTCAACTGGGTGGGAGAGAAGCATAACAGAACCACCTACTGAGTTTCTTCAAACCACCTATTCACCTAGCATGCTCCCCCAGAGAACAGCCTCAGCGCTCACTGCCGTTCTCTCCCCATCTCCACCCCGCACTTGCTGATCCCCCAAACACATCCTACCCAAGCCACTGAAAACCCTTATTTTTAAAAACACATCTTGAAAATGGCCTACAGAACAATTCTGCAAATCTAAAAGCGATTGTTAGGGCTGAGGTTCCTGGATTTATAACAAGTCTTTTCCATGAATGGCGCAGCTCTCTGAAACTTCTCCTTTATCTACTGAAACAGTTTAGCTTTGCAATTATCATCCTTCATTTCCTACTACAAAGGATCAGCACTAAGATCCTAATTTTAAAAATAAAGTAACTGTCTCTTTGAAGAATCACAGGCATTTCCAGTTTGAGAAATGCCTGTGATTCTTCAAAGAGACAGGGTTAGGGGCTACATTCAGGCTCAATCGGGAAAAGCCTTCCTAATGGGTTTTTCAAGGGCACACACCTTGAGCCAGAAGTCAAACACCACCCCAAACATACATACACACAGAGTACACTCTCTTTACACATGAAATGCCAGCTACTCAGAAGTTAGGCAGCAAAATACATTGGCAGAAACTTCTGAGGTCTTCACTGGAATAGCCCAAAGAATGGATGGTCAGGGAAAAGGGAGGAGTCAAATCAACTTACACACTAACCCTCATTTCAAGACCAAGAACATGTGTTTCTGAAGTCTTCAAAAGACAAGCAGCATGGTTCTGACAACTTTATACTTCTTGCAAAAAAAAACATGGAAAAATATTGTTTTCCAATTTTTTCCTAAGTACACACCAGTGAAATAAGCAATAAAAGTCAGCCAAATGGGGTGAAAATTTTAGAACATTTTATTAATTTGTAATTACATATCTTAGAGGCATCTCCTTATAAGTACTCTCTCTCCTTAAAGGAGTGAGATAAATACCATCGTTTAATTATTAGTTGCTTCTCTGCAAGCATGAAGAACTGAAAATAAACTTATAAATACAAATAGTCAATCAGTTCTGGCAATTAAGACTAGAGGAAGTGCAAGGATCTCACAATATATCAAACTAGATTTCCTACCTAGGCAAATAATGGAGAATATGAAAAAATGAATTATGGAAAAAGAATAAAGGAGCCAAAGTAAAAGATACTGATTATAGTCAAGTCCTGATTACAGGAACATGATCATTCAGCACATAGCCTTCTGCTTTTTATTTCTCAATAGATTTATTCTAAGACATTCAGAATAAATTCATTCTAAAAGGAAACGAGATGCCAAACCACAAAAAAATAATCAATGACTATACTTGCAGTTTTGGTAAAAGGCTTTGTGGGAAAAGTGGACAGAGGAAAGAGGAATAACCAACATTCACTACTGGGTCTGTGAAATTCATTCAACCTGGGCCTGCTCGCTGGGAGGAGAGGAGAAAGGAATCCAGTGACGGCCACGGATGGCTGTCCTATCTGCTCAAGTTGCCTCTGGGTGACCCCTGAGTCTGTACAAATGTAACTCTCCCTCTGCACGCTGGCATTCTTCAACAAGCATGCATTCTCCCCTGCCTCTCCCGAACTGAAGAAAAAGGGAAATCTAACATCATGCAATTGCCCATTTCCCACAGTTTAAAGTTAGGCACGCCAGAATCCTAATCAACTGGGAGAACTTAGTGCAACAGGACATGTAACAAATTAGAAATCTAAACGCTGAACATTCTCATCAGAGACCTCCAGAGGCAAAGAGAAACAGCTTCCCCTGACTCAGTGGCACACGCGCCAAGCACTGCTATTTACTAAGGTCCAACTAAGGAAGCCTCTGACAGTCCCACTGTGTAATTCTGGTGTCATCTCTCTATATCTTCAAGGAAACATTCACATTCTATTTGCAGCTGAATTCACCTTACTCTCCCCAAGCTTGAATAAAAGGAGAAAATGGATGTGGACTGACCTCTACCCTCAAAAGATACACTGGAGAGACCATCTTAGCCCTTAGGATCACAAACCCTCTCACACTCGTTTGAGTCCATCCTCACTCAAATCAGCTATGTTTAAGAGAGCCAAACAAAAGAGAGTCTTACCCAGATTCTCTGGCTCACTCCAAGGCTCATCAAGAGCCTATCAAAAGAATAAATTACCTTCATCTAAGAATAATTAACTCATATACATTTAACCTTTGGACAATGCAGGGGTGAAGGGCTCCAACCACCGCCCCCACAACCAGTGCAGTCAAAAATCTGATTTTAGCTTTTGACTCCCCCAAAACTGAACTATTAATAGCCTGCTGTTGACCGGAAATCTTACTGATAACAGAGTAAATTAATACATGTTTTCTATATGTATTATATACTGCATTCTTACAATAAAGTAAGCTAGAAAAACATGAAATCTTATTAAGAAAATTATAAGAGACAAAACATTTGCAGTATTTTTTTTTAAATCGACGTGTAAGTGGACCCGCACAGTTCAAACCTATGTTGTTCAAGGATAAACTGCATAACCTTTGAAAAACAAAGTGCCATAGAAGTGAGTGCATGGGCTTTGTTTTATTATGTCTTTGGTTTGGGTTTTTTTTTTTTTTTTAGAGAAAAACAAAAACCCCAATTCCAATGAGGCCAATTTATTTTATACCAAAAAAGGTAAAAGTGCAGTGGATAGAAGGTTGGATTGTCAAGTTCAAGTGATAGTGAAATATCCATATTTTAAATAGCATTGTACGGGGAACAAGACACAAAGCTCCGTGTGAGCACGGAAGGAATAACACAAGGCCTCGCCATCCCGGAACAAGGAGAGCCCCTCATGTAAAGGGAAGTCATCCAACTGGCGGGAATGCTTCTTGTCTCCCTGCTCAGGTTACCCCAGTGGAAGGCAGGGCAGGGCTATATAAACCAGTCACGTTCTCAACAGGAAGTTCCTACATTTTCCTGTTTTCGGTGCAGCTATCCTTCCACCTGACCCATCCTCCCCACCCCCACCCCCTGCCCCTGGGTACCCTCACACAAAGCTGATACCGAAGATCTAAAAGTTGCCACTGTTCCAGAAACAAGGAAGATACAACCACTTCTTGTACAAATGAAAAAGGAGTTTAAAAAGGGAAGAAAATGGAAAACTGGAATAAATTAAGTTTGGCTTCTCGAAAGAACATACAAATACATTGTACTTTGAGTCAACAAAGATTCCTTTTTTAAAAAAAAGCCTACAGGCTTTACCATGTAAAAACTAACTCATAATTCAACTAACTCATAATTTCTTTTTCCATAACTTTGTAATTTGAGTAACTCTAACTAAAGCTTAGTTACCAAACACTGTATCAATGCTGTTTTCATAGCTTTTCAATCTTTATGCGGATTTTGTTTCCTTAAGTTTTGCTGTTCTCATTTCAGACATTTAATGGACAATGAACACTTAAGTGCGAAGGGAAAAAAGTAGCAAACAAATTTTAACATAATAGGCTCTAAGGTAGGGGAGAAAAACAGGAAACAGGGGTACAGTTAACTCAGAAAACCTGCCTTCCATGAATTGCCTGATCACTGACTAGTTCTACAACCTTGAACAAATCACTTCAACTTTCTGGTTGTCAGTTTACCCATCTGTAAAATGGGGAAGATGGGCCAAATGATTTTTGCTCAAAATCCCTTCTAGCTCCCAACAATCTATGAATCTGTTCATCAGAAAGTAAGCAAATGCAATTGCAAATAAGACTTTATGGTTTGCAAAGTACTGTCACACAATTTTTGCAGCAAGGCTGTGAGGCAAGTATTGTGCCCATCTCTGCAAAAAAAGCTTTTCAGAAAGACCGTTCAGAAAAAGGTTCAATTATTTTTTAAGATTCTCACAGCTGGAAAATGCAAGCCCAGACCTTTTGAGAACAAATATTTCAGTATTTCATTATTTCAGAACTATTTTACAAAAAGAAATTTATTTTTAAATTATTTCAAAATTTAATTTAAATAAGTTAAAATTCAAAAATAATTGCCTGCTACCCAAAACCTTTATGGGGCATCAGGGTATCAAGACACCAAACCAGGAAAGGTTACTACAAAGGGCCCCACTGCAAAGAAGTTCCCTGAGGCTAGGAACACACTTTAACCAAGAGCACGTTTTCCAGACAGCAGCACTCACTAAATTCTGTTTGACTCAGCACAAATCTCAAAAGGTTAGGAATATAGTGAAATTATTGGGGGGCGAAGGGGCATCTGATTTTGAGATACGGACTTGTGTGATTTGAGTCAAAAGGAACAAAGAAGCATGCTACATCAGAGCTCTAACTCTCCATTAATGAGGATGAGTCTAGTTGTCTTCCTCATCCCCTCACTGGAGAAAGTCCAGTTTCATCAGTGAACCAAAGTCTCAAATCTGAAATGTCACCAGAAAATCTTCAGACTATTCAAACTTCTTACATGCACCATTGTGGACCAACAGAAATGACAACATGACAGTGAGGACTGATAGGAAACAATCATGTTATCATTCATCACCATATACTTTCCCCTAAATGGGAAAGATTCAGAGCATCTGTAGTCTTACACTGTTCCATCTCTTCTCACGCTCCTGCTTCACATCACAAAGAGACAGAAAACAGCCATGTATTGAACAACTCAAACTGCATACCTGAAAATATACATACCTCAACTCACAGTCAACCAAGATCCCCCCAAGTCTACTGAATTACTAATCTCAAGTAATCTTCAATCTATTACTTTGATAAAGTCACTACGAGGTAGTTTTTAAAAAGTTGTTTTAAAATGCAGGGGGAGAGGGACACCAAAATTAAACACATAATTCGAAGCAAAAGCAAATACAAAAATCCAGAAAACAGTGGAAGTTTGAAATTAAAAGAATCTCAATATACAATTTCAGTGAGTTGCTTTGGAATAATTATCAAGAGTTCAAGTCAACTGTGCCCTGGAATTCTACAGTCAAGTCACCACTAACACTGCCTGATGCTTCCGCTCTAAGCTCCTTGCACGAGAGTTGCAATTTTACACTCAAGGAGTAGTTCCAGAAGCTGCAGAGAAGCTAACAGCAGCACCTACTGACTGTCTTGAGCCACTTGCCAAACTTGTTCTCTCAAGTCAGCTAAGAGAAATCTAATGATACAGTCAACTTCTAGAGTCCTGTACTTAAGCATAATGAGATAAAATAAATTATCAGCCACATGAAACCTTTCATCCCCAAAATCTCTCATTTTGCTCCTTAACCATTTATGTGCGAATCATCACCCAAGTCACTTTAAATGCATTGTTAATTGCTAATGCTTTAGTATCAATAGCTTATTCTACGGGAAAAATGCTTTAATATCAATATTCTTGTTAACAACTAATGTCATCTAATAGAGCATCAGTGACCATAAACTGCTTTATGTAAACCTTTTATTTGAAACTACTGCTGTTACCACTGTTCTATATTATTCCCATCAGCTTTTTGTTCCATCTTCATAAAAGTGGCTTAATTGCAGCTTTCGAAAAGTGGAAAGTGAAAGTCATTCAATCGAGATTATATAAAATAAAAAGTACTGCTACAGAGAGTTGATTCCATAGGACTTAATCTTGTACTCTTCCAAAAGATTAAGTCAGAGAACCTTTGCCTAGGACGAAGAGCCCATTATGAGAAAACAAGAGAAAGTTGACACTTAATTCCCACAGAGTGCTAGTATAAAAAACAATTGCTTTAAGAGTCTGAGTCAGAGTTTCAACATGAAAGATTTGCTTTATAGAAGAAACTGCAACCCCAGTTCATCCAGATAGACCTGGAACCTGATGAAAGTCCACACCTTCACTCTGAAATGTGCATCGTATCCCTGCCTTCCAGTTTAGAAATAGAATGGTTTAGCACGTAGTGACAGTTTAGAAATAGAATCGTTTGTCAAATAGTAACAATTTCAATGACTGATGTCTCCCGTCATGAAAAATAAATATCAGGTAAATATCGTCTACCAGCTATCAGTCCCCAAATGCTTCCCTTCAAAACGAATACCAACGACTCAGTTAAACATCTTCCCTGAAAGTGAGCCATTTCCCTTGTCTATATGTTTTCCAAATGGTGAACCCAATGAAATTTCAACCTGCCCAACACGGTTACTTGTCCTCCTAGAAATGCCGTGGAACGATAAAAAGCCACGCAAATTTCTTTACGGCCAGGAGGGAAGTTGGAAACAGATGGGGCGAGGGAGGAAAAGTTCTTTTTGCAGTACCCTCACGCCTCCCCAGCCCTCTTGCGGTGTACTTGCAGCAGGTTAAAGCATCCCGAAATTTCACTCCCCCACCCCGACCCCCAGGGGAGAAATTAACCACCCACAGCACCGAGCTCCTCTTCTCCCCATCTCAGGGTTGAACCTCTCGGCCTGCCCCCTCTAGCTCAGCCTGCAAAGCGCTCACCCAGGTGAATGAAAGGGAAGGGTCGCCCGGAGGAGATGAGAGCCGCGGAGTGGGCACAGTTACCCCAACCCAGGCGCCGGTCTCCCAGCCTCTCCTGCAGGCGCCAGTCGGATAGTTGTGCAGATTCGGGTTCCAAGGTGCGCGCGCGCACAGCCCGGACTCGCCCCCGCCCGGCTGAGCTATCAGCACGCCACCAAATCGGAAATAAAACTTTGACCGGCCTCCCGGTGTTCTGCTCCGGGTCCTGAACCCGAATCCCGGCTAGAAATGTGGTGGGGGCTGTCAAGAGTCCTGCATCCCCTGCTCCCCTGCCGGGACCCGGGCGCGGGAGCCACTTACCGCTGGGCCCGGCCTCCCCGTGCCGCCGCGCGTCCCGGGCGGGTCCGCCGCGCGCTCTCCCTGGGGAGAAAGAGAAACCGTGTACACCGTCGGCGCGCGCTCACTCGCCGCCTCCTCTGCAGAGAACCGCAGGCGGCGAGGCCGGGCTGGGGCGGGCGCCGAGCTGAGAGGGGCCCGGGGGAAGCGGGGGCGAATCAGTCAAACTCCCGAGCTGGGCTCTGAAGGGGACCCCGAATGCAGACTGGAGAGCAGCCGGCGGGGCACACGTTCCTGGCGGAGTAGGGGGCGGAGGTGCCCCGTCCCCGGGCATCAACTATTGTCTGGGCATTCGGGTCCCCGCTCGCGCCGCCTTGGATACTCAGCGCCCCCCATCCCGCCCCCACCCTCAGGAGAAACAGCTGAAGGGGCGGCCGGCGCGGGAAGCGAGTGCGGGGTGTTTGGGGATCAGGGGTCCAGAGCTCCAAGGTGGGCGCCTAGGAAAGGGGAGATGCGTGCCTAGTGGGGGAGGGGGGACAGGTAACTGCTGATGGGGGCAGGAACGCCAGGGAGGATTGGTGGGGGGAGGAAACGGGGAGGGAGCCACGAAGGCAGGAGAGGATAGAGTGGCCCGGGTGGGGGGCGGGGGCGGCCTCCGAAGCCCAGACCTGGCCCTCCCCGGGGACCTTTCTCCCAGGTACTCAGCGCCGCACTGACTTTCGTTCACTCGCTCACGCACGCACTGAACTCGTTCACAAAGTTGCCGGCGGTGGCGGCGCGGCACTCGCCCTTCCCGCCCCTCCCCTCCCTGCCCCGCCCCGCCCCACTGCTTCACAGCCCCCTCCCCAGGTCTCGGGTGAGATCACCGCTGGCTGCTCGAGCTCTGTGCGCAAATCTCGCGAGAGAAGTGGCAGCTCTGCCCCGCCGACGGGGGAAGTAGGAGTTGGAGGAAGGTGGAGGACCGCGGAAACTCCTAGTTGCTATGACGACGACAAAGCCTTGGATTCCTGTCTCCTGCAGAGAGCAGAGGCAGCAAACGTGGTTGCGGTTCTCAACCTGCCCCCGCCCTTGCCCGACGCCCTAATGGTGGGGAAAGCGAGGGCTAGAGCGGGAGGAGGATTTTCAGACTTACTCAGAGGAGACATCTGTAGAAGACCAGCGTCATGATAGCTGGCCAAATCTGGCAAATGAGGTTGTTTTTAAGAGTTTCTGAGGCAGATTTCTGCCAAAGAAGTCTGCATATCTGTACCTTAAATTTCTACCATATACATATTCAATGTTTCAACCACCCCTCAATATCATCCTTCAACCCCCACCCATTCCATGCCCTCCCCTTTCTTCCCTCCCCCTCTCTTCCCTCCCCACCCATCACCCCGTGGGCAAAGTCTCGCCACCACCACCATGGGACTGGGCTCCTTGAGGATTTGCCTGATTCATCTTGGTATTCTCAGCGTTTCCACAGGCTTGGTACATAGTAGATATTTACTTAAGGTGTGTGTGGCGAGGGGCGTGGGGGATGAACGCAATAATCTGTATGAGTCCCAGAACTTTTCTTTCACCCTACCCTGGAAAAATACTTAGCTTTAGAATAAAAGTTTTTGCTCCACTGTTATGTTTTTGGCTCTACTAAACTAACCTCTCAATTCCGTTCACACAGAATGTGACTGTTTTTGATAGTTATAATCCCTCTTCCGTCTTTGTTTCATAAAAATCTTAATCAGCACGGGTGGGGGCATTTTATTTTAATCATTAATCTTCTTTATATGCTTTCATACCTATTCCAAAATGCTGTTAAGGATGAACATGAAATCTTTTCATCCCTAAATTTTTTCTTTTAATTTTAGAAACTTTTCTTTGGGGGTTTTAAATACCCACTACCTAAATAAAATAGATACTGTAAATAGAAGTTAAGTTTAAACTTCAGATTTCAAAATGGTTGAGTGAAAATTGATTCCATGGTATATGAATTATATATTGGTTTTAGAATTCCATCCCTATTTACATCAATGTGGGGAAACCATTATTTAACTCAATCCTATAGAATTATAAACCTAAAAAAGTACATGAAGACTCTTTTAGGTTACTAACATACAACTTAAATGCTTATGTGGAGGAAAGTTTTTGTATTAGAAACCTGTGACACGTTGATAAAAAGCACTAGACAAAGTCAGGAAACTAGTGTTTGAGTTTTTCTGTGTCACTAATAATTCAGTCTCTGCAAGAAGTTATTTAATCTTTCTGATTCTTCATCTGTAAAATGAGAGTAGCTCAGATGTTAGGGCATTACAGCTTTAAAATTCTGCAGCTCTTAGACATAGGAAAAGTTCCAATAAATAACAGAGATTTTCTTTTTACATCAAATAGAATAAAAACAACATGAGTGTTTCATTTTATAGAGGTCAGCTTCACAAAGCTTAGCTACATGTTGACAAGTCGATTTTAAAGTTCTCTTGTCTCAAGTATAAAAACAACAAAAATATTGACCATGTTACAGTAATTTCAAAGGAAATCCATTGTTGCTGGTTTGCTTTTACACTAACTCAAAACACATTTCTTATTATTTAATAAGTATGCTAACTCAAACCAAAGACCCAAACTAAATACATCCACACCCCCACCAAAATAACTTTAAGAAGGAAGGAGGGAGGGAAGGAAGGGAAGAAGGACAGAACCAGAGAAGAAGGGGGAAAAAGGAGGGAGGAAAGCAAGGAAGAAATTAAAGAAGGCCTTAAATTCACAGAGTGGTTTTTTTTTTTTTTTTTTAATTGATTGATTGATTTTAGAGGGGGAGAGGGAAAGAGAGAATTGATTTATTGTTCCACTTATCGATGCGTTCATTGGTTGATTCTTGTATGTGCCCTAATAGGAGATGGAACTGCAACCTTGGTGTATCTGCATGACACTCTAACCAACTGAGCTAGCTGGCCAGGGCCACAAACTGGTACTTTTATTATAAAATGTTTGGAGCATCACCATCAAGCTGTTGATCTATTTAAGGAACCATCTTTCATAGTACAGCACACAATCAGTTGCTCATTTGCTCTGGCTCAACTTTTAACATAGTTTTGCCCTTAAAAGGATGGTTGCCACTCTGTATTCACCAGACAGTACAATTTCCAGGCCACCTCTTTTATGACTTCCAGGTAGCCATTTGATACATTTGAAATAATTGACCCAAGTGCTAGCCAAATCTATTCACTTTATTCAGTGTTTCTTATGAGGCTCAAGAAATGGGTATTGGCCTCAAATTACAAAGATAACTTCCCTAACCTTCAGGCATCGTAAACTAGTAGAAACTGTTCCAGAGAAAAATTGTTCCTTCAAGGGCTACTGTTTATCCCTCAATAGTGGCAGAACTTTCACCAATGTTTCTGAAGGAAATGAAAGGCAAGATCCACCAAAGTTAAGGTTCCAGCTTCTGCACATTCAGAGACTCGTCCTGTAGCCTCCAAGACCTTCCACAGGTTTCAAAATAGGAGACAAGGGGCAACAGAAAAAGGAAATGAATAGAGAGTTTGCCGAGCACAGATTAGATCTCAGCCCACTTCCTGTCTGCTGCTTTTCTGGGCTCTTATCTCTGCACAACCCCTCCCCCACACACCTAAGGGCTGTGTAACCTTTCTTAGTGATAAGATGAGCATCCAGTCTTTTACCGTCTCATTCCCTCTCTGCTCGCTTCTTAGTTTGTTAAAGTATAGCTGAATTCATTACCCTCTGGTTATTCACTCTTACTCAAAAACACGCCCTAACACATTGAATACGGAAAGAATTTTGACATGGAAGCCTACCAAGCAAGGAAAATTGATATATTTTTTAAATAACATAAACATTGATTCACATCTATGTGTTTTGCAGTTAAAATCTGATTTATCCATCCTATTATCGTAAGCCCAAAATTTGCTGTCATAGGCTATATATAATATCTACAGGGCATCATTAACTAATATTCAGAAAAATGACTCAGCTATTAAAAAGAACCAAAGTTGCCTCCAAATCATCAAAGGTTAAATGGTATCCAATGCTCTTTCAAGTGTTTTATTGTTTTAGTCCCATGTGGTATAACTATGTACCTGGGTACCACTAGATGTCTTAAAACACCTCAGTCTCTACTTCGTACCAGTATTTATTACATGTTTAAAACATCAACTATTTTACAATCAATTACTATTCCTCATCAAAGATACTGCACTTTCTTGTCCACTCTCCCACTCGTCTCAAGGACTATTTCACAGCTTCTCCTCCTTCAGCAAACCTCCAGCTTACTCACAGCTAGCAGTTGTGCTTGTCTTTCGTTGGTGTAGCAGAAGCAATCAGAAGAGAACTCAGCACACACTCCCTCTTCCAACCTGCTTGCGTCTGTCTGTACATATCCTTCCCTCCTGGAGGTTAGAATGCACTCTCGGTGCTCCCAGCAAAGATTAACTTCTCCACCTGTGTTCCAGTTCCAACTCAAGGACACGGGTGGAGAAATTGCCCCTCTCTCTTGCATCAGGAAATCTTTCCGCTCTATTGAATCATGTTAACAGCTTACAAGTATGCTATAATATTTTTCATGGTAAAAAATAAAACATTTTCTAGGTTTCCTATCTCCTTCTACTTCGCTTTACCCCTGGAATCTTCGAAATGTTTTTCCACACTCGCCTTCATGTCTTTAATTCCTCTCCTCCCAGTCCCTTGAATCCACTCTGAGGAGACTTTCGCACCTACCACTCCAGGGAGAAGGTAACTAAACTTCTCAGGGCTGTTAGTGGCTGCCTCCTTTCTAAATCCAGTGGTCAGTTCCCATCCTCACCTCACTGTGGGGCTCAGTAGCAGGAAAGAAGCTGATCACTGTCATCCTTGAAATGATTTTTGCACGTGGCTTCTGTGTTAAGAGATGGTGAGAGGCCCTGGAAGGCCTTGAAGCAGAGACGTGACCAGGGCTTCTCATCTCACCCAGAGAACAAGCCGAAGTTCCCATTCTGCTCTAGAGACCTGTGTGCTATTCTCTGACTCCTTTCTAGAGTTCTGGTCTCATCTCCTCGCTCTCCCCCTCACCCTCTCCACCCCAGCCACACTGGCTTCTCTCTATTCCCTGAATACACCAGGCACATACCTTGCATTTGCTGTTTCCTCTGCCTGGAATGCTCTCTCCCCAGATAACTTTATGGCTCATTCTCTGAGTTCCTTTAGGTGTCTGTTCAAAGTTGCTGTGTTAAGTCATTTGCCTGCTTGCTCTCTGGTGCCCTGTCTTCCCCTTCTATATCTGAAACACCCCCCAAACCCCCCTCCCACCCCACCCTGGACTCTTTCCCAGGGTCCTCTGACAGGGGCTTAGTGCTAGGTTTAGTTTTGAGAAGTGTGAGAGGAATTTGGACAGCTGGAAGGGGCCAGCCTTTCTTCTCCTCTCTCTGTGCCTTGGGCAGTGTTTTAGCAGCAGATGCATCTCCTGGTTGGCCTCAGGTTGCACCATTCCCAGGCTCTGGTCACATCTTTAGCCTACGGGTGATAGCAGCTGCTATCTAGTGTTAAGAACCTCTGGGTTGCCTTATAATCCCGGTTAGCTTCCCAACCCTTCCACCACCTGTGTAATAGTTCCCCTGGGTTAAAGTCCCTCTTTTTAAATGACCGAGATTGGTTTCCGTTCTCCTAACTGGACTTTGATTGTTACAGCCACCCCTTATGAAAGAGCAATCACCCCAATCCCATACTTCCCAGACCCTCCCCCAACTTTATCTTTCTCTAGAGTCCTCATCACCCTGACATACTACGTAACTGTTGTTTTATCATCTATCTCTCACCTAGAGTGTAAGATCCATGGAGGCAGGAGCTTTATGTCTGAGTGTTACTGCTGTATATTATTCTGTATATTATTGCTGTATCCCCAGCACCTAGAACAGTGCCTGGCACATAGGAGGCATCCAATACATGTTTGCTGAATGAGCAAATAGGGCTGTTTTTAGGACAAAGTGAAAGGGCTAGCAGAGTATGGTGGGCAGACCGATCCCCCTGAAGATGTCCATGCCCTAATGTTTGGAACCTGTGGATGTTACCTTATGTGGCAAAGGGGACTTTTCGGAAGTGATTAAGTTAAGGATCTTGAGATGGGGAGTTTATCCAGGATTACCTAAGTGGACCCAATATAATCACAAGGTTCTCCTGAGAGGGCGGTAGGAGAGTGAGAGTTAGAGTCGGAGAGGAAGACATGGCCATGGACAGAGAGTCAGAGAGAGATGTGCAGATGCTGCCCTGCTGGCTTTGGTATGGCAGGAAGGGGCCATGGGCCAAGGGCTGCAGGTAGCCTCTAGAGGCCAGAAAAGACAAATGAAATGAATTCGCCTCTAGAGCCTTCTGAAGAGTAGAGCCTCGCCTGCACCTTGATTGTAGCCCAATGAAACTCATTTTGGACATCTGATCCCTAGAACTGTAAGATAATAAATTGGTGTTGTTTTCAGCTACTAGATTTACAGTGATTTAGTACAGCAGTAATAGGAAACTAATACACAAGAGTTTTCTCAGTGTGCGAACTCTTTGTAGGCAGGATATGGGTCTTGTTCACTCTTAAATCCCTAATGTCTGTCATAGTTCCTCTCACAAGCAAGGCACTCAATAAATGTTCGTGGGATGAAAACATGACATTTAATAGCAAAACAGAATCAAAGCTCCCATCCTGATAGCATGGTGAAATCACTTACCTGGCTTTACCTGACCTCAGAAAGGGAACAACACACCTCGCTATTAGGAAGCCTCTTTGAGCTTTTCAAGCCTTGAAGATATAGGGGTCCCGGGCAGGGAGAAAACCCAGGGGTTAAGGCATCAGTGTCAGCAACAGAAGTGAGAGAAGTCACAAGGGACTTTGTGTGATATCTTAAGGAGCTTGGGCTTTATTCTGTAGGCGACTGGGAGCCACTGAAGGATTTCAGCAAGGAAGAGACATAATCACATTTGCATTTAGGGATAGCCTATTTAAAGCATGAGATTTAGAAATTCGTGGGTCAGAGAAAAGGTCAGAACTGGAGTCATAAATGCAGGAGGCAGGAGCTTATAGCTGCTAACATATTTTTGCATTTAGATAACATTTTAATTAAAAGCAGCCTCAGAAACAATCTTTTCTTCTCCTAGATATCTTCTTTTGAAATATATTCCATTGAGCTATGGTCCACACTATTCCTGGTTTTCTGATGATTTTCTTGCTAACACAGGCTCAATTAAAATCCCACAGCTCACCAGTCCTTTTGACCTTTCTCTATGTGGGCAACAGCACATGCTATTCCAGCTTTAATATTTTAAAGAATTCTTCTCTGAACTGCTTCAAAAAAAAATTTTATTCATCCCTCCAATAGTATTTCCTTTCAAGGAGTTCTTTGCACTGTTTAAAATAACTTGAATATTTCCTCAGGAACTGGAATTTTTCTTCCAAATAACCCTTGTCTCTACTCCTTTCATCAGATTTCATAGTCAAGAATGTCAGGGAAGGAAGATGTGGAAAAAAGATCTCTCTGCACTCCCTTGTCTTTTTTAAATCCCTAGAAATGAGAAGAGGCTTGCTCATGCCTTGGAAGTGGTGGGCTGAGGCCTCCTAGAACCATCTGGCTTGCTTCGGTGCCAGCCTGAGTCAAGGCAACATTCATAAGAACCCAGGAATTCCAGGGCACTTGAGTTGCCACTGCCTGATGGCATCCAAGAAGAGCGCAGTGAGAGTCTGCAGGAAAAATCAAACCTTGCATGTTCCTGAGTTCAGGAAGCATATATGTGATGAGGGTGTTTTTATGGGCGTACGAAGGAGCATGGCTGGAATGTTGAAGCCATCAGAACCTTTATTTAAGGGAAAAGAGGAAAAAATATGCTGATATTTCAAATATATTTTAGGACCTTAAAACAGCTCAGCACTCACCCCTGCATTTTAAAAATCAGTTTTTAGAAATTAAAGCTTTAAAAGTGTCTTTCCATGTTATTTGTTCTTTTCATTGGGGGCATAGTGGCAAGTATATTTACTCAGGTGTGAGAAATGGCCAAGGCCATTACATGTAATTTTTTATGTATCCTATAGACACACAAAGAAAATATCGCCCAGTGGAGTGGAAGAAACTGTACTAGACCTTAGGCTCTGGCTTGGGTTTCTGGGCTCTAACTCAGCCAGCTCAACTCTAATAAAGTTATTTCATTTTTCTGGACTTGTCTTTCTTTAAATGCAAAAGGGGAGGACTAAGGACCTGTCCTTCTAGACTAAACATTTGTATGTTGACATGTTGCCATCTCTCAGGGGTCTGTCTATACATGCTCTTAGTCAAGAATCTGAGGTCTGAAAAAAAGAAAAGTTTTCCTGAGCCTCCCTCCATTCCTATTGGTGCTGTCCTTCTACCCCCCGCCTCACCTCTTCCGCCCCCTACCCACATTCCACAACCCCATCTAAGATATCAAGGGCAACCATCAATCCTGCTGGGAGGGTGGAGAGGGGTGGGAACCCCTGAACAATTCTCAGTCACCTCCTTCTTGTAGTGCTCTCCTGGTGGCTGTGGTTGGCGCTGCTACAACGGATCTCCATCATTGCTATGGCACGGGCAGCCCATACTAGCTGCTCTGGTCCACAGTGGAACTCTCAGGACTGCTGCACCCAGCTGCTCCCACCTCTGCTAGTTTGGCTCCCAGCTGCTAGGTCCCTAGGCTACTGGGCAGTTACATGTCACCGGCTCCATACTTCCTCTAGAGGGCAGCACAAATCACAGTCCCTGCCAAGTAGTTGGGGACAACTCAAAGATGTAGGACTGACTTGTGGAATTCATTCAAATCCCCCTAGCCTCGGTTGATACTCTGGGAGCAAGAACGACAGCGCCACACCCACTGGTCTTCACCTGAAGGCAGTTCTGCATGGTGGAGTCAGCCTGGCCACAAGTCCCATTTTCACCTCCGTGCTTAGCAGCCAAGTGGTTTGGGGGAAAGTTATTTAACCTCTCTAAGCCTCAGTTTTCTTACCTTAAAGTGATAACAATGATGATGATGATGATGATGATGATGATGATACTTTAAAACACAGGGTTGTTTTAAAGATTGAGATAATACATGTTTGGTTAGGCTCTGTGGATTGGCTACCTAAAAGCCATCCACACTCCCTTTTCTCTTGTCCTCATTCTTTCCAGACTTCCCTGAAGTCTCCAGGACTGGCTACAAAACAGGGACTGGATTCTGAAAATTCTGAGTTTCAACAGATTCCCAGGGCTAGAAATATAGTGCCACCCAAACTCTCTCCATCTCTCTCTGCAGCTGTCTCCATAGCATTCTCCTCTTTCTGCAGGCTGCTTCTTTGACTCTTTGGTCCACATAGAGAAAATACCTCCTAGGTTCATTCTAAACTCAAACATCTTCCAAGTTTACAAAATACCTGGAGAGAGATGGACCCGGCTGACCCAGCTTTGGATCGGGTGCCTGCCTCTAGACCAATCAGCTGTGACCAAGAGTCCAGGCCATGTTGCATAAAATGGCATAGAGGAACCATGACAAGTCTGTGGGGGTGGCAGTCCCCAGAGAAGAGAAACAGCAGACAGCAACAAATGTGTAGAGTGGAGGAGTTACATAAGAGGCAAAAACTAGGTTTTAGCCCTTAAAGAGATTATCATGTATTTGAAAAACATTAAGAAACATTAAGTCGTCAGTTAAAATTGATGTTGATGCTGAGAGGGATAATGTTTAAAAAAAAAAACAAAACCCAAAACAATCAATAGTGGTAGAAGAAATCTTGTGCTTCTGTAGGTCCAATCAATGAAGCCCAATGCAACGGTGGGTGGGTGTCGTGTGCAGGCATTGCCCTTTCTTCTGCCTTGAAAGAGAAGAAATGAAAGCTCTTCTTCAAAACAAAAGATGGCTAAGAAACAGGCCTAGTCAGAAGGCAGAAACATTTAAAGTGGGATCTATCTGCCCTGGGCAGGAATTAATGGAATTACGCTGTGAAGGGAGACTGACTCTACACAAGAAAGAGGTTAGAAAATAAGACAGGATTAAGTAGCATAATTAAAAGCTATGAAAAAGAGATCAAGAAGTTTGGTTCTATGAAGCCAGCGCACCTTGGCCCAAGTGGTGAAGAAGGTGGAGGGGAGTAGAGAGGTCTTGGGGGGTGATACAGTGAACAAAGGAAATGAGGTTGTAGCAAACGTACAAGGGAGCACAGAGTAGCAGCCCTCAAATTGTGGGGTGTGCAGTGAAAGCACCTGGATTCCTGGGCTCCTGGTGCAGAGATTCTCATTCAGTTGGTCTGGAATGGGTCCCAGGATTGGACGTGTTAGTGAGCACCTTAGGGGTTGTGCCTCAGGGGCTCTGCAGAGCACAGCTTGAGCACCTCTGGTGTCTGCACTGTTGCTGCCTACTAGGCAAAAGAAATGGCTTCTCCTTTTGAGTGTGTTCCCTGGGTGACAGCAGCTAACTACCAGACTATTAGGACCTTTGTGATGGCCCAGGAGAGCTGTTCTCAGCCAGTGCCACCGTGGCCACCTTCTAGGCTCCTTCATGTCCTCAATCTCCAAAGAGGCCACTTGATCACCAGCTGATCTGACCGTCGTCATCACAGAGCCTGTGATGCAACAGAAACTGTCTAGATGTTGAATTCTTCTTAGACAATATTGCTGTTTCTATGTCTCGCTAATTCATGCACTTGTCTTTCATGATCTAACCACAGTTAATGTTTGTATAAACTTAATAATCAGTATTCATATAATAGTAAAAGAGTGATTTGTTTACCTTAATTTCTTTGACGAAGAGGTTGTTTAAAAAGGAAGAGTTTCTTTTCTAAACATCTCAAGAGTTGGTACTATTTATTAATCACATAACGTTTTTTTCTTTCTAAGCTACTTTTTGTCTCCTCTCCTGTAGTTCAACTCACATAATTTCTATTAAGGTATTATTTTACAATAAAAAACAGAGGTAAGAATAAGTCAAATTATTTTCAAGGTGTTGGGACTGTAACTGAGGTTTCTTAACACTCCACCCAAAGGTTTTCTTATTAAACCATTATCTTGTCATTATTTTATTCTTGAATTGTTCCCTTCAGTTGTTTTCAGAAAAATTTTAAATGCTAATAAGATGTTTTTCAGTCACTTTAACCAGAAATTCCAAGTACACACAGAATGATTAGATCTTCCTCCTTTTCTGCTCAAACTAACCTATTTCTTGTCTTATTCCCCAGTTTGATTTTTGCAATCATATTTTTCTGGGTCTATCATTAGGACAAGAAAGGAAAGGCACCTGTCTTCTGTTATTATATTCATCCAGTCCAGTGGTGATCACTGTACCATGAATAGACTTTGGGTCTTCTATTTAATTTTTATCAAATCCCATTCTATTAAAAGGTTATTTCTATTCCAGGGATTAACTCTTCCAATAATCAGAAGCAACAACTATGATGACTCGGTTCTCTTGTGTTCCAAGGGCCAGACATAATCCTATTTGAAATCTCTCTATCTTGTTGTTGGGCTGGTTCTCTGGTCTCATTACCCAGGAGCAGCAAGAGGAGAAACAACATTTATTGGACCATTGCTATCTGCAGTGAATTAGCCCAACTTTTCTCACACATGTGCCATCCTGATCTACCCAAGCAAATGACAGCTCTAAGTATCTCTGGAGTTGATCTCTGGGGTTCTGAGTAATATACATGAAGCATCCCCCAGGATTGCATGCTGATTATTTATCATTGTATAACGAATCGCCCTAAAACTAAGAAGCTTTGAAAAACAGCCTGCGATGGGGGCTCTGCCAGCTATGGATGAGAATAAGTCTACCAAGACAGGATCCATGGGGAGGAAAGGTAGCCAGTCTCTCAGAGAAGAAGGGCCTTGAGCCTGTTCCTCGGTGGGCTTTTATTGGGTGTAATTTTCATTGGAATACAAGTAAAGCTCATCAGTCATTGTCAGGCAGTAAGGATCAAACAATAGATAACATTCAAAGAACTATGAGGGCTTATTTTGAGTCAGGGTCAGATAGCCAGAGGGCCATGGAACTTTGGGAAACAAACTCATTTTATGCTTGGGCCCTTATCATTTAAATTGAGGGTATTCTTAGCAAAGCAGGTTTCACAGGATTTTATGCATTCTTTCTTAGGCTTGATCACCCCGGGGAACCTCCTTTTCCAGCACAGGGCCAAACCCACCTTCAGCATTATTTTAGGCTTAAGTCAGGCAGGGGAAGTAAGGCAGCCAAGAGATCAGGAGACTTCTTATAGATAGAATGAGGACTCAGGCTCTGACAAAGCTGAGAGGTGAGGGTCCATCACCACTTTTCTATAGTCCCCTAAGTCCTTTCCTAGTGGCCCCTTCATGACCATGCCTGTCTTAGGTTGCCCCTCCCTTGAGGCATTTTACCTGTCATTGGCTAACCAGTCATCTGTCCAGGGCTAAGCAGGGTGAAGTGAAGAGGTCAGAGGCTGCACCCCAGCCAGGAGGATAAGCTTTGTCTCCTTAGTGGCTTATGGTCCCAAGGTCTTTTTACTCAGCCTTATCCATGGGGGGTTACAGCTTCTGAAACCAGACAGGAGGGTTTCCAACAATAGCCATTTCATTATATTGATGAGCCACAATTTTGTGGCTCATGGAATTCCGATAGTGCCCAGCCAGATGATTCTTCTGTTCCAAGTGGCATCCAACTGATAGTCTAGAGAGTCTTTACTCCCAAGGCCACACCCTGGTAGGGATGGAGGGAAGGCTGAACTTTGCTAGGAATGCCAACTGGCTTCTTCAGCAAAGTAATCTCAGAGTAGTCAGCCATACTGGCAGAACTTCCAGAGTGTTCTGAGGCAGACGAAGTGGTAACTGCCAGTCCATTGAGGCCTGGGCCTGGAAATGGCACATCACTTCTGCCATATTCTATTTGTCAAGCAATTACATTCCTGCCTGTGCAATAAGAGAGAGGAATAGTAAAGAATATGTGGCCATCTTTAATCACATCACAGAGATTATTCATTAAAGTTTGTAGAGCATGCAGGCTCAGGCTCAGTGTAAGACTCTGGGAACACAGAAGAAAGTCAACTTATTCTCTGCCACTAATAAGTGTAGTCTAGAGGAGAAACTGATGTGTTATATAGTTCCTCCTCACAATCTTTCAGGAATTCTCCAAGACAATAAACCAGTGAAATCAGGAATGAATTTTAGAAGGACATAATTTCAAAGGTAAAAGAGAAAAAAATCCACTGTCTAATAATCTCCAGTTGCTCAGAATTCAAATGTCTTTTCTTAATATTTTATTTATTTATTTTTAGAGAGGGGGGAAGTGAGGGAGAAAGAGAAGGAGAGAAACATCGATGTGTGGTTGCCTCTCACGTGGACCCCACTGGGGACCTGGCCTGCAACCCAGGCATGTGCCCTGACTGGGAATTGAACCAGCAACTCTTTGGTTCACAGGCCAGCACTCAATCCATTGAGCTACACCAGCCAGGGCCAAATGTCTTTATGTAATAATACTGGGCATACAAATAAATTGTGATTGGAGCTGAAGCTTGAAGTGTTAAAGGGAAAAGTAAATGGCAGAGATAACTTATTTGAGGAATAGATCTTGTGCATACTAAGAAGAAATTGCCGTCCAAGCTCAGTGATAGAGGAATGAATTCTAAATGACTTTAGTTCTCATTTGCAAGGTAAGCTGTTAAGCCAATTAGCACCCTTGGCAAGCCTGTCAATCACAGAGAAGGCTTACTCTTGTAACAGATTGTTAGGATCATAAAGGAAAGACAGAGAAATCACCCATCATCTTCTTGGGAGAAGAGGGAAGGCAACGTTTCTAGTGCAGCAGCCTTACAGCTAGGACACTGCGTCGCCCCAAAGCAGAGCTGTTAGGATGAAGCCACTTAGCTTAATAGACTGACATGTCACAATTAGTTAAGGTTTGAGATTTCTAGCAAGAGCTTGGTATAATATGGTCTGACTGTAATAGGATATTCTATTCAGAAAGCAAAAATATAGTAAAGATTTTGACTATGGAGTAACTGGTTTAGATTCTGCTTTTTGGGGGTGTTTCCTGAGGGACATGGCCATCAAATCACTGACCTACAAACCATTCCCTGAATGCCATGTTCTTTTGGGCCTCTGGCCTTCACCCATGTTGCTGTCTCACCTGGAACACCTGGGTCATACTGGAAAAGGGAAAGGAAAACATGAGAATTTGGTTGGGACTAAAATAGTGGCCCCAAGTAGCCCAGTATTTGGAAGGGACATGTTTTCCCAACAGTGATGCAGATGACAACTGCTATTATTTAGACAAGAGAACGATCTGTGAGGACCCACTTGGTGGGAAAGGCCTTTTATAGGGTATATAAGCTTTAGCTAATCACAGATGTTGAAGAAGATTCCAGGCTGGCAAAATAGCACATGTAAGAAATGCATGTGCCTCCAGCCAGTGGTTTTTGTGCATATACTTCATGGCAGACATTGGCTGCTAACGAGCAAAGTATGGGACCAGGACACACTCAGGAGACCTTGAGGAGATTATCCCAGTACCAGTGTCTATGGGTGATTGAAGAATGTTAGGAGAGAGGGTTAGCAACATAGGCATGGCCAGGTTAGGAAGAGACTTGAGAGCTCTACTGAAGTTTCTGAAGCCGGTATTCCTCGCTCTAGAAGTAGAAATTTCTTTGTTTGCTTCAAAGAACTCTTGATAGATCCCTTTCCAAAGTCATAAGCCATATTTCACAGAAAAAAGGAATAGCGTTTGCATGCGACATATATCTCCATTATCATCGCCGTTAAGCACAATTTATATATGAGATGAAATACCTACTGGGTCTTGGTACCAGTCCCTGAACCCACTGACCACTTGTTCTTGTACATTTCTTCATTTAGATATGATCTGAACTGTGCACTGTGCAATGATTTTAAACTATCATTGGGTTCCTTACATGAGCAATTATGAAATAAGCAGTAAACTATTTCACATGTTGTGGTTTTCTAAATTGCATCATTAAAATATTCCATTTACTCCAAGGAGATAAGGCTAGGAGAGGGAAGAGTAATAGTGGGTATAAAGTAGTCTCCTGAAAATGGAAGGTGATGGTAATCCCTGTCCTCTCTCAGTTCTCCCCAGTGCCCACTCCTTACCCATCACTTAAGTAAAACTTCCCCCAGGGTATTTTCCCTAACATTTTCATTCTCAGATAATTGTTTCCCTCCCTGATCTCCTCTTGCACATATATAATTTTTAGAAACTAAAATAATAAGCATTTTGAGAATAAGAAGTCAATCCTATACATTTCACATTGTTCAAGGTCTAGCTAATGATAATAATAAAAGCCAACATTTATTGGGCACTTAACTGTGCCAAGAGCTTTGATTGCACTATTGGATTTAATTCTCACAATTGTCCTCTGGTGCTATCATTACCCCCAGTTTACAAATGAGGAAATTGAGTCTCAGTCAAGGTTATATGGCCAGAAATGATGAATTTGGGATTTGAATTCAGGTAGTCTGACTCCAGAGTCCACGTACTCAGCTGCTACTCAAAATAATACTGATAACATTTATTGAATATTTCCTGTGTTCCAGGCATTTACTTAAATGCATTACATGGATTATTTTATTTATTTTTCACATATATCTATAAGGTAGGTGCTATTATTGTTCCATTTTTAAGAATGAGAAAACAGAGAGAGTGAGGTTTTCTGTTTCTTGTTTTTCTTCTTAATTTTGATTCTTGTTCAAGTACAGTTTTCTGCCTTTTCCCCTCACCCTTGTTTCTTGTTTCTGTGAGTGCATTTAAGTTCTTTTCTCTTAGCAAATTTCAATTATATAACACTGTATTACCAACTGTAGTCATCACGTTTTACATTAGAGACATGGTGTGTTTGAACAACTCTGTCAAGACTGTATAGCTCCCAGGGGCTGGAACCCAGACTGGGACCAGCTGTGACAGGCTAGAGACAGCTACTCTGCTGCCCAGTAGAGCACAGGTGAAGAGGGAATAATACTTCACCTCTGTGGGGACACCTTCCATGTATCAACATCCTCATTGCTGCAGTCCTCCTACTTCAACCATTCCTTCCATGACATGCCTTCCAACATCTCAACTATGTTAGGCTAATCTTAGATAATGTCCATCTTAAAACACGGTCTTCCTAACTAGAGCAGATATCTCAGATGGGATCTGATTAGACCTTGCCATAAGTCTGGTCTCCCAAATGAAATTATAAGACTCTCAAGACAGGATCATTGCCATTCTCCTTTCTGTGGCCCTCAGCCCCAAGCACATACCAGTTCCCACTTCTGTCACAGGTACACTCAGGACCCATTTCTGAGTTTGCTAAAGGTTAGGGTTTCCAACTCCATTATGAGTAGGATATCAGTTAGGAATGCTTTCTACTTCGAATAATAGAACATCTATCAATGGCTTAAACAAAAGGGGTTGTAACTCTTATGTAATAGCAGACAAGACAAAAGGGTTTGCTGGCATTATTTCAGTGGCCCAGTGATGGCAGCTCTGGCCTCAGTTCCCTTGGCCTTTTCTTCCTAGTTACAAGTACAACCAAGTCAGAAAAAAAGGAGTGAAGGACTCTGCCTATTCTGTTCCTTCTAAAACAAAAATAAAAACTTTCCCAAAGGCATCTTCAGCAAAATTCCCCTGTCTCATTGGCTACCCTTGGATCACATGACACTCACTGCTGCAAGGGAGTCTAGGAGACTGGAGAACACAAATGCTATGACTAGCTTAGACCCTTCATAATCCATTGCCTGGGGCTGGGCACATTGCTGCCCAGAAACAAGGAAGAAGGAAGGAAGGAAAAGGTCCTGGATAGCAGAGAGGTGTATAGCAGTGTCTGCCGTGGTAGAGCATGAAAGTCATCTGCGGCCCTGTAGCCAATGTCCAAGTTGCTTGGGCATGAAATTAGTCTTTGGGCAGCAATGCATCCTGGTACAGCCTCCTTCTTTCCCCTACTGGTATCCGTTCCAGTTTCCTGCTAGACCTAAAATTCAGCTATAAATAGAAGCCATGAATTCAGTTAATTCCTAACAATCTCCTTCTCTGGACCCTGCAACCAGTTGTAACTTTCAGCAATCTCACCAAATGTCCCTGATCTTGGACTCAGACTTGACCCCTAAGAACAAGAGCTTTTCGTTGTTCATGAATATTTGCTTCATGCCCCATTTACCTTTCCAATTCAGACTTCTTAATTTTGGACTTGGGCCTGGAATGGGTTTCAGTCTGGCTGGCTTTAGCTCAAATCTTCTTCCTAACTGGGAACCCCTAGCATGCCCTGAAGCTCAAGCCACATTGTTTATGACACTCAAATAGGTTACTAAATAAATTCCTGTTGAATTGCTTTGAATATTTCAATTCCCAGGATGTTAACTGCTGTTACAAACAGCAATAGCCATCTGTCAGAAACACTATTAAGGAAGTGACCTCATTCAATGAAGATTTGTAGCAAGTTAAGTTCAGTTTATTAGGTAGTACGGTCAAAGATAAATGAAGTTCCATTTTTAAGAAAGAAACTTTTGAAAGTTTCATACATTGAATAATGAATCCCAACAACAACCAGACAGTGATAAAACAGGACAAGTCTGAATATATGGGTTGATCTTGTGCAGTACGGCCAATCTGCACTGAAGATTTGATGACTAAGCTTTCAGGTAAAAAAGTAAAAGCAGAAAGTCAGAAAACTTATAGAATAACAGAGTAGCAAATATGATAACATCATGTATGAATCCTGATATTTATATTCCAGGAAAGTGTCTCATACGAAGATTGGAAATACTTTCTTTTACGCAGATAATGAGAATTATTTAACCTGTCATTCTCTATAGCTCAGAGCTGAGAATACTTCATAACCCGGTATGGGTGCCTCCCACATAATTCTGCTAAGTTTTTGGTTTTCTGGGTTTTTATCAGTTTATTGTATATATAGGCTATGGAAAGCCAATAACAGTCTTTTTACAAAGTTAGTTTTTGTTTGTTTGTTTCTTTTTTTTTTGAAGAGGGTCAGCCAAAAGGGATTGAAGTTAATCAATTCCTGCCATACAAATTTTTTGTGATCTAGCTTTTTACAAAATGTAGCTTATTAGAATAACTAGAAGTAAAGAGGTAGGTGACATGTGACTTTAATACTGTGTCAGTTGAGCATTTGACATGGTTTAGCAATATTTGAATGGCAGAAATATCAAGGTTGAGCTTTCTGGCAAGAGGTTGCACTACAGACATGGTGCCTATATTGCTAACTGGGGGAAATTTCATGTGTTTCTGTTGGGGTTACTGGGTATGCACGTGTCAGAGATGATGTTTGATTATAAAAGTTCAGAAATTCAACTTATTATTATTTTTTTTTTATTGTTCTGAGGGGCTCCTGACTGCTTAAGATAAAACTACAATGTTCCTTCAGAGAAATTCAAGTAATTGAATGAATGCTTACCTGAGACCTCAGAGCACCATCCACTGACCCGGCAGGCCAACTCTGATTGAAGTGTAGTGGCTGCGGGCACTGTGTTGGAAAGGGTTCTGAGATTTCATCCAGACTCAATGGGAAAGATGCTCAGCTTCACCAATGGTATCTGTCAGGGATGGAGGGGAAGTGAGAGTACCGATGGCCCTTTGTGCTCTGCAGAAACTGATGTCCTGAAGCAGTTGTTTAATACTGACCATTTGAACTCTAAGGAGATATTAGCTGAAGACAGCAGTTTGGAGTGTAGTCTAACTAATTAGAATTGTTCTCTCATTGCTAATTAGATATTAGGAGAAGCTGCAGATTGAGCCTACTCTTGGCTCATGGATTGTGTAACTGGAATAGAACAGGACATCTGTCCTCCCGTTTGCTGGGCCTGAGAAATGGCATCCTGCTCATCTAACGGTTATTAATAACTGAGTACATACTAGGCAGACTGGGTTTCGCATATATTACCCCATTTAATACATTATCACATTTGAGCCTCATGTCAACCATTTCCCAGATGAGAAAACAGAGGCTCCGAAAGGTTCAATAACTCTCCCAAGGTTACAGAAGTAGTAAGGGGCACAGCTGAAACCAAATTCCAGGCAGTCAACCTCTAGGGCTGTGCCCTTAAGTCTTACCATAGCCTGCAACTGCAAACCAAATCAAATTAAATAAGTGTTGGTTGTAGTGGCAAGGGCCAGGATACAACCTGGCTTTATAACATTTGAGTCAGACATCAGGTGTTCATAGATGAATTCTCTCCACTGTGATTCTAGAAATGCTATTTTTTAATTTTATTTTAATTGTTGTTCTTGTACAGTTTTCTGTCTTTTACTGGGGTAGTGGCCTGGGATGGCCACCGCCCCAGAAGAAATGCTATTTTAATGCAACCTTGGTTCACCTGGATTTCCACTGTCCATATCTGGCAAGCCTGGTCCCCACCAATGACATGTATGTGATGTGTTACTAAAAAAGTTCTACATAACTCATACCATTGTCAATCACATCTCCTTTTATACATGCCAGGGAATTGGTTATTTAAAGGAATCTATTGGCAAATACTCTCCTTGAAAATGAAAAATCTTGTAATGAAAATAATCAGCCCATATTCTGTTTTATAAGTCTGATTTTTTAAACACCAGATTGTTTTTTTTCTTGGCAGGTGGGAGGTGTTTGGTTTGAGTGGGGAGAATGAGCCCTGAAGAGAAATCAGGAGCCAGAAATGCACTTGCCTTTTGATCCTTATTCTCAAATCTAAGAGGTAAGGTGGATGGAGACCAGGAGTGGGCATGGTTGCACTGGAAATGAATTTCTCGGCTTGGGTAGTTACTGTCCCCATGCCAGGGGACAGTTGCTTTGCCCAACAAGGCACCCCACAGTGGACTCCACAGCAGCCTGGTGGGCACACTGAGGCAGATCACCAGCATCTGGAAGGCCAGCATTCAATTTTGGGTACAGATCAAGAAAATGAGAGAAAAAAATCATCAATTGTCATACAGAAGGCCAAAGATCCTTTGTAACTTTTCCACACATTCACCCAAGGCTGAACTATCAGAAATGTCAACAGCACTTTCTCACAGAGAGCCCTCATCTTAGGAATCTTAATGAGATTCTTCTCACGAATATGAGTTTGCCTGGATTTGTCTCTGTGTACCTAACTGATTTACAGCGCCATTTTGAATTGTGAAAACACTGAGGCCATGAAGAAGAAAGGGAGGGAAGACACAAAACCCAGGCTAAAACCTGTGCTCCCAGAATAATTAAGTGCTCTGCTGCACCAGCTGCTTTGTGAATCTTCATTTATTGTTATTTAAATTGTGCTTCAGAGCCAAAAAATGCTCCCTAAGCTCTATATAGATCAGCATGCCTCTGAAGCACCTCTATCAGCAGCAGGGCTGAGCCACACACTCTGCTCCTGGCCCCTCACACTCTCTTGATGTCTGAGAGCCATCACGGGAGCCTGCTCAAAACCATGTCTTCCTCAAGATCTGTTTTAGCTTAAAAAAAAACAAAAATCATATGGATATTGCACCCCTGCTTTGGACCTAGGGATGTGGGTTACCTCAGCATGGGAAGATGGGTGCAGGTCATGCGTCCACCTGCTGACTGAGCCATCAGGTCAGCCCTAGGTCATCTAGTTTGGTATGACCGAATGCCATAGACCTATACACGTCACTTAGAGCTGTGTAACTAACCAGACTGTGCATGCTACAGCCCGAATTTCAGTTCCTTTCTCAAAGACAGAAGGAGACACTGAAGTCAGGTTACATTGATTATGGTATGGACTGAGGAGGCAGTAAAGGGAGAGGAGGTGTGTAACTTTAACCTGGATTTGTAAAATAGGAACGTCTTAACTCAGGGTTGAAAGGGGGAGAAGGCAGTATGCAATTGACTACGCAGTCACGTGTGGTGTAACGATTGTCCACAATGGACAGTATACACCCCAGGGATGTACCTACCTAGGTTTGTGTAAATAACACTCTATGATGTTCACAATGACACATTTCTCAGAACATACCCCTGCTGTTAATTGTGTGTGACTACATTCTGAATCACAAACATAAAAATATTTTCACAAGGAGGGTTCTGGAGAGAGCACGTACATAAGCATTTTAACCCTTTTCAGTGATCTTATTGGTGGTGAGAGCACCAGCGTGTTACCCCGACTCTATTACGCATATCAGGAGATGAATCTGTAGCACTCATGAAAATGAGCCCCTCTTTCAGACCTTCCCATAGATGACTTCCGGTCCTAGCAGATGTCTTCTGGATCCCCGCACTGTGTCTGCTCTGAGGCCACACCCCCAGAGCTGCTCCCAGCTAATAAATGAGCAAGTGGGCATACATTTGTGCAGGCTCGTTCCTGCAGGTCACAGAACTCCTATTGCGGCCTTTTGGTCTGGAGAGCTTCCCATCTACCTGGCCCAAACTCTCTTAGAACTGAGCAGCAGTCTGGAGCTCCTCCTACCAGTCCTTTTTCCTTCCCCCACCCTTTTCACAGGCGTTGGATTTGACATTGTGTTCTGCAGGCTGTCCCTGCTACTCTTGCATCCTTCCCTTTACTCTTCGAAGATCATTCCCATCCAAAATCTCTTACATGTCTGTGCCCATCTTGGTGTTTGCCTCTTGAAAGACCTGAACTAACCTAGAAACAAAGGGGGCGATTATGAGATATTCTAATTGCTAAGATTCTCAGGACAAAACCAACGAGATATAATGTAGAATAAATCAAATAAAAATTCTTAGTCCTTCATGCAAAATGGAAGTATCAGTATAAATGTGTGAGGTGTTTTATCTTTAAATACCAGCGGACTCCAAGACGGTCCCCAGCAATTCTGTCCTCGGGATGTTCATGGGTTCACATAGTCCCCACCCCTTGCCTGACCTGCATAGCCAGTAGAATAAGTTGGGAATGACAGAATGTGGCTTCCAAGGCAAGATCATGAAGGACATTGTGGTTTCTGCCTTGTTCTCTTGGATCGCTTGCTCTGGGGGAAGCCAGCTGCCACATTATGAGGATATTTAAGCAGCCTTTGGAGAGGTCCTTGGGTGAGGAACTGAGGTCGCCTGCCAGGAACTGAGGTCTCCTGCCAGCATGCACTTGGTTGGAAGTGGAGCGTCCAGCCGAGCCTTCAGATGGCTGCAGCTCTGGCCAACATCTTGACTGCAGCCTTATGAGGGACCCTAAGTCACCACCACCCAGGTAAGCCGCTCCGGAATTCCTGACCCACAGAAACTGTTTGAAATAATGAATGTGTATCGTTTTAAGCAGCTATGTTTTGGGATAATTTGTTACATAGTACTAGCTAGCGCGCGCACACACACACACACACACACACACACACACACACACTTTATCACTTTGTCCATTTACTGACAAGGCGTAACAACAATGTTTCCCCTAGGAGGCACCCCTAGGGCTCAGGCTGGCCTTGAAATACCATTTTGCTCTAACAGGAGCCAGGGCTTCATGGAGCAGTGATTTCAGGTCCCGGGTAGGAAAGAAACAAAATGAACCTGAACATACTATCATTCCAGCTAGCAAGGAGGTTACCAAAGACTACTAGGGCCCCCTCAGAAGAACTTAGGAGTCAATTCAGGTAACTCACATGAGCCCAAGATGGGATGATTCGAGCTTCAATAATAATAAGCCATGAATCATTATGATATTAAAAACTAATTGGTCACCTTTGGAGGATAGTAGGGAATGAATTTATTATCTTCAAAACTGGTTTAAAAAATGGGAAATAATCAAGTATTTCTTACCTCTCTATATAAATTGTACCCCTGTATTAATAGAAGAGTGAAACATCTCTTTATGAAAGTATTGTTGCTAACGAACGAAGAAAAAAAATGATACAATGGGAACATCATTATTTTGCAACCGCTAATGAATTAATGAATCTAGATATTATCAACAGCTTCTAACATCACAAAAGGAGAGACAACCATACATTCTGTGCCTCCTGACTAAAGAACAGAACACCACCCATAGTTTTGCCAGCAAGATCACAGTGAAGTCTGATTAAGCTTCTGGATCCCACTGCCAGTTTGCAGGAAATACAGAGGACAGAAGGATATGTGAACTGCACTGGTGCATTCAATCAGCAGATTTGCGTATTCAAATTTAAATTGTGTGTTAGTCAGCAAAGTCGAACTGTGGGAAACTTTACAGGTCACACAGCCTGGGTTCTTTAACAGATAAATTGTAAGGAAAGGAAAGGGCTAGATGGGAAACGTTTACATTAAGACAGTTAAAAGACACATTAAATCTTAAAAATAAACAATAAACTAGCAGGGGTGTCTAACCTGTGGCCCGCAGGCCACATGCAGCTCAGGATGGCTATGAATGTGGCCCCACACAAAATCATTAATTCATTTAAAACATTATGAGACTTTTTTTGGTGATTATGTGTTCACAATGTATTTAACATGTGGCCCAAGACAACTCTTCTTCCAGTGTGGCCCACAGATGCCAAAAAGTTGGACACCCCTAGCAGTGTTTAGAGATGCACATTTTGGTGACAAAACTATAAAACACAAGGAAGCGATTACTATAAAACAACAGTTCTCAAACTCAAAACACACCAGAATCACTTGGAGGATTTTTCAACACACTGGTCACGAGGCCCCACCCCTGGAGTTTCTGAGTTAGCAGGTCTGTGATAGGGACCAAGAATGTGCATTACAGTCAAGTCCCCACGTAGTGATAACACCTCTGGGCCACAGACCACACTGCTGTACATCAGGAGAGTGGTGACTTGGGACATGAAGGTGACAAAGAAATGAGGACGGGGGCAGGCCTGGTTCTATCTCTTTGGTGTTGGTTATGAGAATATTAGCCTTATTATAATTCACTTAGCTATACATTTTTAAATGGTTTTTCTGTATCTGAGCTTTATTTTATAATAATGAGGTTAAAGATTAAAATTCTGCAAATTAAACAAATATATAGACTCCTAATGTTTACAGTCTGATTGAGTGATTTCCTCAGGTTCCAAAACTAGAGTCTAGGCATGGCACACCTGCCTGGTGTATTGCGTACACAGTCTGCATTTTAGTTCTGGACTCGCTGTAGGTTGTCACGTGCCCTTCTAAAGAAGTTAGATGCATCGCTGAAAAATGGAACAATCTCACAGATGAGAGACATTTAACAACTTATTTATAACTAGACACATTTCATTTATATTTACCAGTGATATTTCTGAAGCACCAATAAAAGCAAAGCACTATACTCAGTATAAAATGTTTGGAGCTAGAAACAAAATAAAACATAGTGTGGGTTGGTGGTATAGTGGTGGGCACAGCTGCCTTCCAAAGAAAACATGAATCTCCAAGACATTTTTGGTCTACTGGGGAGAAGCAGATTTTTTTTAAAACTTCAAATAAAGCCGTATTAAATTAGAAACATTAACTATACTTTTCATTGCTCTCTTCAATAGATTTTTATTTTCTTTAAAAAACTTACAGCAGCATAAATTTGGAAGTCATATTCATATCCTAAGCCCAAAACTATTCTTAAAATATTTATGACAAAATTAAGTTCTAGTAAAACTTTTATGGTGATGTCTTTGTAGTGTCTTATTTTTAGGTCATCCTGATTCCTTCTTATCATCATCAAGTATTTATTATCTTCTCTTTGTAAGGCACTGTATTGAGGGTGTTACAATAACTTGATTATTGTTAAATTAAAATAGCCTGGGCGCATTGCCATTTAGCTAGGGCAAGAGCATACTATTGATATGAAGTCATCATCTTCCTATCTCTTATTACTTCAATGTCAACAAGATGTTGTCATGGTGTTCTCCTCTTCTATTTTCTCCCTTCGAATGTGGTGTTAAATGGACAATGTGGGTATTGTGAGAGAGTGTAGGTTCCTCCAGAACTCTGGTACTTCTGAGGAATGACCAGAATTAATTGTTTAATGTCGAGAGAGAAGAGCAGGAGCTGTGTGATTAATCATTCAATAAGTAGATGCTAAGGGCCTCTTTCATGGTTTGCAGCTGTTTGTTTTGTTCACACTGTTGAAAACCAGATGAGAGCTATAGACGCGCACCTCGGAAGATGTGTCCAAAGGCACCACGAAACTGCATGACACTTCCAGGCTGCTTGTGAGCATGCCTGGATTTCCCACTGGGTTCAAGGACCGGGTAGAACATAGCTGTCTTCATTATGCTGTCCTCTGCTGAGTGCTGGGACTAGAAATAAGTCAACAAATGGTCCCCGTTTTCAGAGTTTTCATCCCAGTGAAGAACAAAGTAGGCAAAATATTTTTATTGCCATAAGGTAATGTTTTAATTGAACTATGTACAGGTAAAAAGCCTTTTTTTGGTAAACAACACTATTACTTTTATATGTGTATACTTTTTCTGAAAATGCCTTAGAGCTCTTTATAAACCATACTTCCAGATGGAATACTGGGGGAAAAGAGAGATCCTGAGCTTGCCAAATATGACTCAGCAGTCAATGGCATACCTAGAAATGGAAATGAGGAATGAAACAAGTTTTCAGCAATCTACCTTGAAACAAGCAATCTGTCCATTAGCTCAGCACTGCAGTTCAGGGAGCAGCAGCTCGGACGCTGGAGGAGAAGGAAGCCAGTGAGTCAGCTCGGTGAGGAGAGAGGGTTTGAGGAGGCCTCCTGGGTAGACCAGTGCAGAACTCTGACTCCTTGCCTGAGTCACTTCCTCCCTGGTGCCTGGAGAGATCCCGCCAAGCTTTATGCAGCCACATCATCCTGCCACCTCTGTTCTCTTTGATCTATGACACAGAACCTGTCACTTAGGATTTCTTAGAATGGCTCCTGTTTCCTGCAGGTAGACCAACTGGCTGGTGGTTGAAGATGAAGGCAGTTTTGGCCTATGGACTCTGCCCGGCAGACTTTCAGCAGTGGGGGGGGGGGGGGCAGCTCAGGGGTGCAGTTGTCTTGCTGATCCTGAGAACCTCCTGGTGAAAAACTCTCCAGAGGAAATGATGTGTTTTTGTCCCCAGCACCTAGCCTAGGGCCTGACTCTTATGTGGATGATTAATAAAGATGTGTTGTAAAATTGAGTCATGTAAACTCAAAAAATCATGTAACCAGCTTACCAGAATGTGCTACAGTTGTGTGCTTAGTATTGCCTACTAAGTTGTGCTTTCCTAAAAGGTAAATATGACATTTATTCATTTCTGTATTTTTAATAACTGATATGTGGCCTGGAGTTCTGTAGCTGTCCAGTCAATTAATGAATGAGTGAATGCTGAATTATGGAGAATCTATATGATGATAGTTCTTGATGTGGGGTAAAAAGGGGGGTAGGTATAGGGAGAAAGGATTCAAACCAAATTGTTAAAATCAAGCTTTAAATGACAATGGTAAAATTAAATGTGTATTAAAAAAACTGATTGTGAAGGATATTTTTATTAGACTAGTGCTTATTATTTTAATATTCAAGCTAAAACCAAAAGTACAAAGAATAAAGTAATCACTGCACCCAAATTGCCTGAGTCCAAAATTAACCATGATTAAAATTTGGTTGCTGTCATTCCAGGCATCTCTTAACATATAGGTTCATGAACAATATTTTAAAATATTAAGCTGACCCATTCTAATTCTCTTCTTAACTGGTTCCCCGGAGGCCTTCCATCATCAGTGTTGAGTTGTTGAGTCAGAAGGCCTATCGTTCCTGGGAAATTACAGATATTACCTAGAACAGGGACATTGATTACAACTGATTTCCTTGACCTCTTAGTTTCATGAAAATATTCATGAGAGCCTGACTTAATCAGGAGAGAAAAGGATTTTTAAGACTTTTAAGCCAGGCCATCGCCCCCTTTAATATCAGTGCTAGATAACAGAGCTTCTTCCTTAGCACAGTGGGGAATCTCTCCTTCTTGTAATGGTCATGCCATGAGGCTGGCTACTCTAGGAAGAGTATGTGAGAAGGAGGATGTGCTACAGAGGAAATGGAAGCCCTCAAATCCACCCAATTTTGATGCCAGAAACTGTAGAAAAAGAAGGATCAGAAAGGGATTGAGGTCAGACATGAGGTTCTGGTTTTCAACTTGACTCAAAACAAAACTCGCGTGCACAGGAGAAGGTTTAGAATGTCCAGATAGCTGGGAGGAATCCAGGAACTTGAAGGCTTCCCCCACCCATCCTGCAAGGAGATCATTGGTCTCTAGAGCAGCCCTGAATGCCCCCACCTCCAAAAGAGATCATGGCAATATTGTGGGGCATTGGTGGGGACTAGGTAGGTAGTTCAACCTGAGGCATCATTCCTCACTTCCCACGGCTCATATGGGGCCTGCAAGGGGCCCAGGAGTTCCTACATGTCTGAGGGCAGGAACGCAGAGGGGTCAATAGGGTCTGTGGACAGGCAGAAGCCTGACTGTGTGACCTGGATCATAAATGCCAGGGGTGGATGCCTCAGAAGTGACTGGTCCAGGAATGACTCTACAACAGCCAGTTTAAAGCAGAGATCTAGGCGATCAGAGGGTTAAGCGTGGATTTGAGAACTTCCCCCCACCCCCACACCCCCACTCAGGCCACCATGACTTCATATAATCCACGTTACCCTATAAAGAGAGATCCCACCTTAGAGAGAAGCAAGGAGAGAAAGAGGAAATCTGAGAGACTGAAAATTCACTGAAATGGACTCCTTAAATCACTTCATTCTATTAAGCCAGGGGTGTCAAACTCCTTTTCACTGGGGGCCACATCAGCCTTGCAGTTGCCTTCAAAGTGCAATTTTAGGACTGTATACATGTAGCTACTCCTTAGCAGTTAAGCAAAAGCTCAACACTGCTGCCGGGTAGAAACAAGGTGCCGGGCTGGATAAAACAAGGTGGAGGGCCGGATTCGGCGCAGGGGCCTTGCGTTGGCCACCTGTGGTTTAAGCTTACCAAATTGGAGTACAATTCAGATCCCTTCTTCCTCGTATTTCACCCAGCACAACAACTATTACCATATAGCAGAAAGATTATAAGCAGCATCAGAGCATTTAATTTTTAAAAAGATGGTGACTTTTCTTTGTACAAATGAGTGTAGTGTATTTGTAGCTGTTATACGGATACACAGATAGAAGTATTGAGAGATAAATATAAACAATTGTACCAACATGTGACCACATTGTACATGTTCATCAGGATTCAGTTGTACATAGGAGAAACACTTGCAGTTTAAACAGACAGGAAATTGGGCGCAAATACAATTATGGAAGTGCAGGGGGGAGCAGGCTTCAGGCTTGGGCCTCTAGAAACGACTTAACTGATGAACCTTTCATAACTGACTTATCAGGCAGTGTTTACTTCTGCCACAATCAGGAACCTACTGTCCCAAATTCAAATTCCGGGATTATACCACTTGTGGTAGACTGAAAATGCCTCCCCCACCACAAAGATATCTACATCCTAACATCTACATCCTAATTGCACGGGTGGATGTTATCTTATGTAGAAACAGGGTCTTGGCAGATGTGATTAAACTGAGGATCTTGAGATGGGATTATCCTGGATTATCAGGGCTAGCCCTAAAGGCAATCACAAGCGTCCTTATAAAATCGAGGCGGGGGAGAGTTAACCATTCCGGAAAGGAGAAGGTGACTGAAGATGGAGGCAGGGACCAGAGTGATGCATACACAAGCCGAGGAATGCTGGCAGCCTCCAGCATATGGTAGAGGCAAGAAACTGATCTTCCCCGAGAGCCTTTGGAGAGCATTCCCATCTCCATTACAGCCCCTGAAGAACAGGAAGGCCCAGTAGACCGAAACTGGAAGAGATGTTAAGTAATCTATCGTGCATGCCATACTACCCACAGTATTTTTAGTAAGCTATTAAATTTAATATGGCTCAAAAAATGAAAGGAAATGCAAAACTTCAGATTAATATATTTTCACCACTCAAGGTAGTGCTTCCTCCAAGAACCACCTATAATTGAGAAGAAAAATTATTAAAAACAAAACAAAATGTAATGGGTTAGAGTGTTTTAAACAACTGTTTCATTTTTAGACAAGATATTTTGACTTTCTAGTATATGTTTATAGCTTGTTCCCAACTCCCCTCCTACTACTGCCAAATTTTGATTATGCTAATTTTACTTGTCAAGGTTTTAACATTTACATTCACTTTTAAAAGATTTTACTTATTTATTTTTGCAGAAAGAGAGGAAGAGAAACATCAATGTGTGGTTGCCTCTCGTGCATCCCCCACTGGGGACTTGGCCTGCAACCCAGGCATGTGCTCTGACTGGGAATCAAACTGGTGACCTTTTGGTTCACAGTCCCGCGCTCAACCCACTGAGCCACACCAGCTAGGGTCATTTACATTCACTTTCATAATATAAATTCCATAGGATTCAATGCTAATGTCTGATTCTCTTATCTTGGCCTGTCCATTCTTTACTTCTTTATTTTGACTTATCTCCTATCTGCCTGCATTTCAACTGTATCAACAGGTTATTATTTTCAAGAAGGATCCGTGGTAATAAATACTGAATTCTTGCATGCTTGAGACTATACGCCTAGAGCCTTTATTCTTATCTCAGTTAAATTCTTAGATCACAAGTCTTTTCCCTCAGAACAGGGCGAACATTGTTTTACTGTTGCCTAGCACTGAGTACTGTGCCAATTTTTTTTTAAATTACAGTTTACCCATTTATCCCCTGGATAACTTGACTTTATTCTTAAGTCTTTAAAAAAATTCTGGCAATAAATTATACTTTTCTCCTTGTTTTGTCACACTACTAGTGAAGTTTGTCTGTATGTTTCTTTGATAGTTGGTTATTTTTTGTTTGTCTCGAAGAAGCAGATTTTATTATTTGCATATCATTGCATATTAATATCAGAACCAGTTCTTTCTGCCAGATTTACCTGAAACTTTAATAATTAGTTTAAGTAACCCTGGCTGGTGTTGCTCAGTGGATTGAGCGCAGGCCTGTGAACCAAAGGATCGCGGTTAGATTCCCAGTCAGGGCACATGCTTGGGTTGCAGGCCAGTTCCCGGTAGGGGACACACCAGAGGCAACCATACATTGATATTTCTCTCCCTCTCTCCCTCTCTCCTTCCCTTACCCTCTAAAGATAAATAAATAAAATGTTAAAAAAAAGAATTAGTGTAAGGAGCTCCCTTTGGTAAGCAGGTCTTAGGGCCCCCATTGGTCTTAAGGGTTGAAGACACACAAAGCCAGAGTGTCCTTGCGGCTTGGTCTGTCTTCCAGAGCAGAATTTGCTCCCCTTGCAAGCAGTCATCTGAGAAGTAGACCCTCACATATTTGAAGATAGCTCTGCTGTTCTGCCTTCATGTTTCCAAGATAAGTGTTCCCAGATCATTTCCACGCCCTCTGCAGTCTTGACTGGACTTCTCTTTATCACCCTCCATCGTAACCACAGACATGACAACGAACACGGCAGGTCCCAGCAGGCCTGCGCCTGCCTTTGCTGTGGCCCCTCTAAGCCCATGAATATGGCTCAAGTTCATGTTAACCTTTTCTTAACTCACGATGAATTTGTCTTTAATTAAAACCTCTGAGACTTTCTACATGTGCTACTGTTAACCCATGTCTCTCCCCTTTTTTGTTTGTGTAGCTGCTTTTTTGCTCTTGTTTTTGTTTTAGACTTTCAGTTACTCATTCTGTTTACCTTCATTATTCTAAATCAGGCCTGTCATTTTGAACTGTTGATCTTTTGGATAATAATTTTATGATCTGATGCATTAGCTATGTGGAAAGTACCTGTCTTAAGATTGTCACCAATGTCTTCATCGGGCTATAGTAAGGTTTTGGGAATCCGTTAGGCACGGGTTTAAGTCTTTGCTTCCCTACTCACTAGTTATATGATATTGAACAAGCTAATTCTCCCTTTGAGCCTCAGTTTTCTCATCTTTGAAATAGTGATAAAAATTATATCTACCTTTAGGATTAAATGAAGTGCTTAGTATCTAATAAAAGGTAATATTATTAGAATCATTGATTGAATGCCAAAAAGGCACTGACGAGAAAAGAGCTCCTTGGCAGGCCGTTAGAAATACTGCCAAGGTTTGCACTGTGTCTTTAACCAACGGCCTTTGAGAATGGTCTTCATACTGTTACATTCACCTAATGACACCATCACAGAAACTTGATTTCGTGTGTAAGGTTACAATGAGAGATGCTGTCTAATTCATTGCTCAAATCCGTATGACTGATACTGGGGCATTCCACCCACGGCCTATGGAAAAGGGGCTGCGGTTGTCTGGCCTTGCCCTCTCCTGGGGAACCCTTGCTTCCTGGCCTCGACGGCTCACTGTTTCCCTTCACAGGGAGCTAGTGAATGACTGATGCAGCTAATGAATGACTTGTTCACTTTACTGATCTAGGGGGGTGGTTTTCACCCTAGGGCTCAACAGAGTGCCTTGGGTACACCCTCTTCCCAGGGATAAAAGGGGGAGGAGAACTGGGGGTGTCCCTAGGCTTCCTGTTCCTATGACACCCAGAACATCTCTGCTTTGACAGTTTTCTACATCTTCGTTCCAGAGATTT
The DNA here is from genome assembly GCA_004027475.1 of Anoura caudifer. NCBI lineage: Eukaryota > Metazoa > Chordata > Mammalia > Chiroptera > Phyllostomidae > Anoura > Anoura caudifer. The sequence continues at coordinate 90,566 of PVKU01000690.1, forward strand.
AAATTGCATCTATTTAAAAAAAGGGCATCAGGAGGGATCTGAGAGCCAACACTTGAAAACAGCTGATCTTAGCTATTTTGAGATCTCACCTTTTTCATCTCTGCTCCTCTTGAGTTTAAAAACAATGTTCCAGTTCTTTATGGTCTGTCAAAGATCAATCACTAAGAATAGGCAGCAACTCTATCTCCAAGTTCTTTCTGACCTCTGGGACATAAATCACTTGGCCTGAGAGACTCCAGTCCACCTGAGATGCACGGTGCTCCTGACCCTGCCTTTCCTGGAGGCTCCGCTCACCGCCTCCTGCAGCATCCCTCCAGGGCGGACAGCTTCCTCTCTGCCAGGGAGGCAGAAGGCCGGGACCCAAGAGCTCCCGTCCACTTCCTCTGTCATCTGTTATCATGACACATCTTGCCCCCGAGGAGAGACTGTATCTTCCTTGTTCTTTTTCCTCCTACAACTGAAAAAGCTCTTTTTATTTTTAGCTTTTTACACAGGACCCAGCTGTTGGGGTTTTGGAGTCCCTGTGGCTTTTACAAGTTGAGTTGAGGAGAGAGTTGTTTCTCTCTCTCCCCACCCCCTCCTTCTGTCATTTCCATTCTTGCTCTTTTCTTGTGTCATTAAATCAAGCATATGTGCTGGTCTTTCTAATCTTCTTTGGGTTTTTAAGACTTTCTTTTCTTCCTTGTGTGTGTGCTTTTGTTTTTTGTTCTTACTCTAAGTTTCTCATGGTGGCCCCTAATTTTTAGCTATCCTCCCATCTTTCCTCACCAGTCTCCTTCATTCATTTAGAAAAATATTCATCAGGGTTGAACTGTGTGCCTGACACTGGCTGAGTCCTGAGGATACAACACAGAGTACCATTCTCAAGAAGCTGGGCAATCCGGACAAACGAATAGGCAGTTACTGAGCAGTGTGATTGAGCAAAAAGGAAAAAGGACTCATGGACATGGACAACAGTGTGGTGATTGCTGGGGGGAGGGGGGTATAAGGGGACTAAACAGTAATGGAAAACAACACAATAAAGATTAAATTTAAAAAAGACTGGAAAGAGAAAGGGAAGTAGAATATATTAAGTGCCAATTGCATGCTCAGTGCTAAGCTAGGCCTTCAACATATAATACATATCTTATTTATTCTCCACAATTACCCAAGAAGGAGATATTATAACCTTCATTTTGCAAGTGAAAAACTCCAAGTTTAGAAAACCCTAAGGTCCCACAGCTGTAAATGAAAATGTTAGGATTCCTAGCCAAGTTTGCCTTTCCAGTATCTTTGCAATATGTTACAAAATTTAGCCTCCTCTGAAATGGTGTCTTTGACCTTCCGTGTCCCTCCTTTATTCGGTCTCCATGTCTCACCACCTAGAAACTTAGTCTGGCTCGGAACTCGCTTCTTCTAATAGACTTCACTAACTGCCCCTGAATACTCTTTAATTTCATGCAACCCTCTTTTGGTCTTCTCATTATGTCGCACTAGTTGGCATTTGCTGTATGGCTGTTTCGGCAATATTTTCTATTCACGTACCTGGCTTTCCTAACTGAGGTACTAGCTCCTGGAGGGCTGACTTGATCTCATGTGGGTGACTGGTGCAAGGTGTCCAAAGGTGTGGACCGCCACCTCCTGCAGACTCAGTCTCCATCCTTTCCCTCCTCCCCTCCTTCACTGGGCTTCTGTTCTTCATCCTTTTTCTCTCACCTATTTATTTGTCTTTTAAGCTTTCTGAATGTTTAACATTTAGGTCTCTTCCAGGTGCAAGGCAAGGTGGCTTCAGCAGTTGTCTTCATAGGCTCTGTCCAGTGAGGTCAGTGGGGGCTTTGGCCTACCAGCAGCAGGGAGAAATGACGGAGGCCAGAGAGCCCATTTCCCTCCTTCTGTGGACCTCCTGGAGTGTAGCCAGTGTCACTCAGCCCCTGTGGCTCCAGTTCCTGATGCCCTCCGAGGCCACACCTAGTGCCCCGATGAACTCGGAGCTCTACTCTCTGCTCTGTAATCAGCCCCTCCCGCTGAATAACAGCCACAACTACTGCTTAATTCATGAGACTCACAGCATTATCCTATGGAACCCATGGGCTTTAGTCCCCTCCCTGCTTTTTTTTTTTTTTTTTTTTTCATTCACAAACATTTTCCAGACCTTGCCAAATGAGTGAGGCCACAACTTTCAGTGCCATCCCTGCAGGCAAATGCCTCCGAGGGTTAGAGAACAGGTATTTGCATCAGATGACATAAGATGTGGGAGTTTGCTATTTTTTCCTGCTCTTATTTCTGCAGAGTGCACATATCCTCACCGCAGTCTGTGAGTCACTCATCTCGCACACATGTTCCTACCCCTGACATCATTGTGTGGCAACACGGCCATCGTCCCCGAGCTAGGACAAAACAACTGATCAACGCAGGGCAAAAGGTTAGCGTTCACACCACTGCCAAGCTTCTTGTCAGCCCCCGAACTGCCAGGGGAGGCCCTTTCCCACCCTAACAGTTTCACCCCACATCGACAATCCTGGGAGCAGGTGTGTCGTCAACTGTTGCCTATCGTTCTGCAAACAGGGAAAGTAAAGATTCTGGATAAGAAATGTGCGGGCAGGATCATTTCCTCATTTCACCAGTGAGAGAGCTGAGGCCAAGAGAGACTAATTGTGGAGGGGCTCCGCCCGCAGAGCCCCCCATCCCCCCTACCCCCCGTCCACCGCGGATGAGAATACAACTACCAAGACATGATCTGCTTGGGGAGGAGAGGTGGCCAATCTCTCAAAGGAGAAGGGCCAAGAGCCCCTTCCTCAATGGCTTTTATTAGGTTCATAATACGCAAGAATACAGGTAAAGCTCATCAATCAATGTCAGGTGGCAAGGATCAAACAATGGATAACATTTCAAAGAACTCTGAAGGCTTAATCTGAATCAGTATCTGTCAGGTAAGGGGGTTGCAAAACCTTTGGGAGACAATCTCATTTCCTCCTCTGACCCTTATCATTTAAATGAGAGCACTCTTAGCAAAGCAGGTTTCACAGGACTTTATGAATTCTTTCTTATGCCTGATCACCCAGGGAGCCGCTCTGGCCAGCACAGGGCTGCACCACCCTCTGTCATAGTTTCAGGCTTAAGTGTATTAGAGCCAGGAAGCAAGAGATAAGGAAGACTTCTCCCAGACAGAAATGGGGACTCAGGCTATGTCAGAATAGCTGGGAGGCAAGGGTCCATCACCCCCTCTTTGCTGCAGCCCCCCGAGTCCTTCCATGAGGGCCTTCCAAGTGGTCGTGTCTGGCTTGGGTTGCCCCTCCCTTGAGGGGGTCTTACCCGTCATTGGCTAACTGACCAAGCATTGGGGTCCAGATATGGATGAAGCAGAATTGGTGCTCCTGCCAGGGAGGTAAGCTTTGTCTCCTTAGTGGCTCAGGTCCTCATGACAGAACAGACCCAGATGAAACGGGTCCCCTGGGCTCTTACTCAGCCTAGCCATGGGGTGGGGGTCACAGCTCCTGAAACCAGGTGAAACGGCTCCTAACAACTAATGACTTGCCCCAGATCTGCGATCTGGCGCATGACAGAGCCAGAGTTAGAAAGAAGGCAAGCGGTCCAGCTCTAGAGTCTGTGCCTTGACCATCACCTTCTGCAAGGTCTGCACTTTTGCTTCACAAATAAGGAAGCAAAACCCCAAGGAAGTTAAAGAACTTCTCCAGCCACAGCTGGAAGTCATGGCAGAACCATGGACAGAATGGAGCAGAAACAGACCCAGTCATCCTCTGTCGGCAGGAAATGGGTTCAGTTCGATCCTACCAGTTTTCTGGGAAATGTCAGGAATCAGATGCCTCTCTACTTATCTGTCTTTCTCCTCTCCCGTCTAAATGGATGTGAAGCCTCTCTCCTCCCCAGGCCAAACCCAACCTATCACTTGTCATTTCCAAGTGTCAGGAGTCGCAGAAAGCTGCCCTGACCCTCTGGTGCTAAACTTCACTTAAGACAAGGAGAAACAAAGGAAACTCTTTTTATCGGCTTGCACTGAGCAAATACAGGTATGTTAATCCATTTACTTTCAAAGTCTCTTTGTTTACCGACAGAAATTACCTGGGCATGTTCTTTAAACTGAAAGTAATTTCTTCTGAAAGAAAGAGGATAAAAGACACTGAGCCACTGACCTTTGGTATTAAAGTGTCTTGACATCTCCTCGGAGTGTGGCGCAGCCCTCTCAGTCTGCACAGCCCTCTCAGACCCTCGAATTTCCTCTTCTCAAAAGCTGCTTCTAATTGTCCATTCTAAGTGCTGGCACTGTGGCCCAGGGGTCTATTTTCTGCACAAAGAGATGAATTAGTGAAAAAGTGGAGTGACCAGTGCTACAAGAACATTACCAGAAAATACAAGTAAATGCAACACCTGGGGGCACTGTTACTAAAAATAAGAAGCAACGTGCAGAAGCCATTCTGAGCTGCTCCCCCAGACCTTTCAAGGACTCAGCAGTTGAATGCGTCATCGTGAAGGAAGTGCTATGAAGCCAGGTGCTGCTCTGGATGTCAGGGGCACAATGGTGCTCAAAATGGATGACATTCCTGCTCTCGTGGAGCTCAGCCTCTAGAGGGGAGGAGACAGGCCATCAACAAATGAACCAAGAAGTACATAGTTTGTCACGTGGCCATAGCGCTGTGAAGAAAAAGAAAACAGGGTAAGAAACATATTTAGTCTTTGTCCCCAGTTCCTGGCACAAAGCTCCTGAAACCTTTGGAATTTTTTGAGTGATAGGAGTATCTTTTGTGACTCATGAGGAGCCCCACCAAGATAGCCTCGGGATGGAGCTGGTTGCTGGAAGGACAAGTGATTAGAAGGTTGGAGCTTTCAGCCCTACCCTCTGATGTCTGGGAAGGGGAAGTGGGGGGCTGCAGATTAAGCTCTATAAAAACTCTTGAACAATACGATTTGATGAGCTTAGGGGTTGATAAGTGCACCCCTGTGCTGGAGGGTTGTGTCCTTCAGTTCCATGGGGACAGAAGCTCCTGTGTTTGGGATCCTTCCAGACCTCACCCTATGTATCTCTTCATCTAACTGTTCATCCATATCCTTATAATATCCTTTATAATAGACTGGTAAATGGAAGTAAATGTTTCTCTGAGTTCTAGCAAATTAATCAAACCTAGGAGGGAGTTGTTGAAACCTACCATTTATAGCCAGTAGGTCAGAAGCTCAGGGAACAACTTGGAATTATTAGGATTTGTGTCTCAGATGGGGGCAGTCTTGTGGGACAGAGCCCCTTCACCTGTGGGATCTGATGCTCTCTCTAGGTAGGCTGTGTAAGAATTTCATCAAATTTGTGGGACACCCAGTTAGTGTCTACTGAGGATTAGTGAATTGATTGGTGGTGTTGGAGTTTGATAGGTGGGCCATGAAGGCTTCCCTGACAAGGTAACATTGAAGCAGAGACCCAGAGAAAATGAGGGAGTAATGTGGTTTTCCTGCAGAAGAAACAGCACATGCAAACTGAGTCACAGGTCCTGAGTCAGGAACGTGTTTGCCATGGTTGAGGGAGAACAAGGAAGCCAGTGTGGCTAGAGCAGAGGAAGAGGGAGGAAAGAGACAGAAAATGTCAGACCTTGTAGGGCTTTAGAGGCCGAACAGATTTTAAAGTTTATTGAGAAAGTAAGGAAGCCATTTAAAGTTTTGAACAGAGGAGTGAGCAGAACTGACTTCTCTTTGAGAACCTGCTTTAGAAGGCCCCCTGGCAGCTGCATGGTGGGGAGTGCTGATTCCAGAGCCGAGCATTTCCCACCATAAGCATCGAGAAAACTGATGGCCTCGTGGGGAAGACAAGTAAGGAATAAATGGGAAGAGAGGAGCAGAATGTTTAGGAAATCTCCAGCATCTAGTCTAGTCTGAGGATCCCAGGAAGGCTTCCTGGAAGAAGTGATTTTCAGCTGAGATTTAAGGGGTGAGCAGAAGTAGAGGAGATAAAACAAAGAGGGGAAGAGCTTTCCTGGGATGGGGAATGCACATGGAAAGACCCCGGCATGAGAGAGCACAGGCTCATTGGGGGAACTGAAACAGGACCAAAGAGGCTGAATGAAGCACAGTAAGCCGGGGGCCAGGCTGGTGGGTTCACGCTAAACAAGGGAGGGCCTCTTCCTGCACGGCTGTGTCCAGAATGATGAGGAACTGGTTGTGATCCTCAAGTTACAGGGAGCCATCAGATTGGTATTTTCAGATGAGCTATGCCTTTTGCCCTTGGGCACCTGGACAGATAAAGATGCCATTCCTGAGAGAGGGAACCAGAAGCAGCCATGAGTTTTGGAATTCTGGGGCCTTGGCCAATGCTGGTTTCTCCTCTTGAGCAGAGCCAGTGCTGCCCTGCACAGAGGACGTGCCGGAGTCAGCTCGCTGCGCCAGCCAGTCGTTCAGCTGGGAGCTGGCATTGGTTATGTGGGGAGAATTCACACAGTGGGGCAAACGTGAGGAATCACAGTGTTCTTCGAGCGAGCACTCCACTGTCAGCAAGGAAATCTGGGTCCGGCTTCAGGCGCTTCGGTGATTAGCTGTTGGTGCTTCAGTTGCCAATTTTGTTTGTTACAGAATGTTATACTTCAGTTGAACAATTTTGTTACAGAATGTTGACCTTCCTACTTGGATTTACTGCACAGGTACCACCTTACATACAGCTAGAGGATCTTCCCCAGGCTGTTGCCAGAGTTGAGAATGGTAGCAGTTGTGGGACATTGGAAAGAACTCTGGGTAACCTGGAAGCACTTCTGGGAAACCAGTCTCGGCTGCTTTTCTGATGTATGGCTTTCTGGACTTACTGCCTGGACACCTTGCCTCCCCTTGACCTTCTATCTGATGCCAAGATTCCATAATTAGCTGGATATTTGAGAAGGAGGCAGATACTGGAAAGCACAATAGGCAAGATGCCAGGAGATCCATCCACCCACCCATCCAACAAATATTTGCTGAGTGTCAAGTCTGTGGCATATGCTTCCTAGTGCTGGAGATATAAAATTGAAGAAGTCTTCTGGGGCTATTAACATCAATGGGGAGAGAGATCCATAAAGAACCCTAGTGCCAATTTTCATCAGGACGCGAGTCAGGCTTTTAGAGTCTCTTATCCTGAGATTTTTAGGACATGAAGAGAAGCAAAAGAATGGTATTTTGTAAGGGAGTCAAAACAGAAGGAAAATAAAATAGATGTTCTGAGAGTAAGGAGTAAGGATTGGAAGAGGTAGATGAACTTAAGAAAAGAAGGAGATGGGAGAAAACAGAAAGAAATGGAAATGCTCACAATTGGAAAGAAGGATGGTCCCTTCCGAATCTCTGAGACAGGAGTGATCAAGGCAAGGTGAATTTTGATAAGGCAGAGACTATACCACAGCCTCTGTTCTCCTTGGGAAATGAAGGGGAAGTGAAAATAGAACTGCAGTGGCTCAACCAAGAGTTTATTTTTCTGGCGTTACATGAAGCAACAAGAGGTGGCCAGTTCGTGGGTGACACAGAGGCTTCACGATGTTGTGCCCGATGCTCAGACTCCTTCTACATTCCTGCCTGCTAGCCTTAGTGTGTGACTTCTGTTCTTATATAGATAATATGGCTGCTGACCCTCCAGACACTCTGCCTGCATTTCAGGAGGGAACATGGAGAAAGGTAAAGAAATTGCGTGCCAGACCTGGCCGGGTGGCTCCATTGGTTGGAGCGTCATCCCGTACACCAAAAGTCTGACCCTGGGTTGGGGTGCGTTGCTCTCTCACATTGATCTCTCGCATTCTTATTCTCTCCCCCAAGCCCCCTGCCCCCTGCCTCTCTCTACAATCAGTGGATGTGCCTTATGGTGAGGATTTTAAAAAAAAGAAAGAAGGAAACTACATGCCAGCTATATCCCCCCCCTTTTTTTTTAAATCAGGAAAACAATAGCTTTCCTGAAGGACCCCATCCAGGAGATTTCCATGTACATCTCACTGGCCAGAGCTAGGTTTGGTTGCAAGGAAGTCTGGGTAGTTAGTGCTATTGGCTCCTAGGAAGGGAAAAAGGGAGAATGGTTATTGGGTTAACGACTAGCTCTGCCTGTTGCACTGAGACTAAAATGAATTCTCAGGACCCAGCTGGGTTTGAGAACACAAACTGGGGGCTCACCACCAGCTAGTTGGGCAACGGGGGTAGTTGTCTCACCTCAGAGGGCCTAAGATTTTCTCAGTTTTAAGAGAAGATGGTTTAGGCATATTGTTTCTAAGATTTAAAGAAAAAAATAAACCATCCACAATTCTAATTACTTATATAATATCATTTCTAGAACTGACTTTCTTGGAAGTTTGAAAAACCCTCTTCAATAAAGCTAGCCTCTTCAGAATGACCCTGTGCAGAACATAGGAAAAAATACTCTCCACAGGTACAATATGTTTCATAAGGCTAATTAGTATACCAAATTCAAGTTTTTCAGAGTTACGTAAATATACACCCATGACTAATTCTCTAGTATAGACACCAAGAGGTGCAAGTGCACGGTTGAAGCCCATGGGATTTAAACAATTTAACCAAAAAGATTGAATCACCCTCCAAAAAGGCTGTACCAATTTATATTCCTACTGGCAATGTGCCAGAGTGTCAATTTCCCTAGCAGAAAATATATGTAAACATGAAGAAATAGATAGTATTATGAATGCTTGTATTCTTTGTCAGAGACTGTCAGATGCCCTTTACAATCATTACTTCACATAACTCTTCTGGCTACCTTATGGGGTAGATGGCATTGTTATGCCCATCTTACAGATGAAGAAACTGAGGCTCAGAAAAGCTGAATACCTTGCCCAGAGCCACACACTTGATCACTGGCAAAATAAAGACTGGACCGTAGGTTTCTCTTAATCCATTCTCTGACACCCTGAACTATACTACCTCACAATTTTTCCCTCCTGGGTCTGTAGTCTACATGGAGAAACACAGAAAGAGCTCTCTATCTTGCTTCAAGATTCTGCCCAGACGCCCTAACATTGCCAAGGTAGAATTTGGAAGAGAGCAGTGTTGCTTAGAACAAGTCTGAGACACCACAAAGCCACAAAAGACAATAATCACTGACAAAACCTTCAAGAAGGATAAAAGGCCTCCCTTTGATGTTTTTCAGGAGTGTGAATAACAGGAATAAAGGCAGTTTATTTTCCCCTTTTCTTTCCTTTATTCAGTGGAAACTAACTGTGTTCTGGTTGCATTTTTAAAGAACATGTCCAGCCTTTCTCGTTCTTTGTCGCAGACCTAAGGTGAGGTTCCCACAGGTCCTGGTCTACGCGGATTTGATCCTCTCTGGATGCGCCCTCACTCACGCATCCAGGTACTGAACTTTGTTTTGTTGTAACACAGAACCGCCGCAGGAAGGAAAAGAAACCGCTGAATGGACTGACCTGTGCTCAGAGTATGGATTTTCTTGTAACAGGGTCAACACACTGCTGTAGCTATTAGTCCCTGACTAGTTCTTAGAATCGCCAAGACAGAAATGGCAGCACGAGTAAATCTTCAGTTTCACCTGGGACTTTTTCAAGTGCATGATAAAAAGGGGTAGTGGCAGGATTGCCTGGTTATTACAAACCATGGGGCACCTTAATGAGAGGCAATGACACAGCCTTTGAAAGGTGGACACTCACAGAGGGGAGGGGGGGTGGAGGGTTGGGGGATGTCACTGTGATCAACCAGCAAGAAAGATGCTTAGATCAGTTTGAATAAAGCTAAGTTAAAAGTCCTCTATTTCAAAGCCCAGAGAAATGGCATTGGCTGATGTTATCATACTTTTTAAAAAAGTCTGTTCATCAGGTGGATTACATTGATTTGCTTCTTTTAAAGCTTAATTGAGGTATAATTGCTTACAATCAAATTCACCCATTTTTAAGCATAGAGTTTAATGAATTTTCTCTTTTTTCTTTGTCTTGCCACTTTCACCACTTTTAATAATTATTTCAAAGAAATGGCCTTATTTTTTCTGTTGTTCATTGTATTCTATTTCATTGACTTGTGCTCTTTATCATTTCCTAGTTTTTACTTACTTTGGGTTTAATGTGCTCACTTTCTAGTTTCCTGTGTTGAAAGTCTAGATAAAATTTTGGGGTAACAGCTTTATTGAGATAATTCACATACTATTCAATTCACTCACTTAAGTATACAGTTCAATGGCTTAAAGTATATTCACAGAGTTGTGCAACCAACATCAAAGAAATTTCAGAACATTTTCATCACCCCACAAAAGAAATTCTATACCCTTTATCAGTCACCCCACCCCTTGCTAGCCCCTCCCCCCAGCTCTGAACAACCACTAGCCTAACTTCCATTTCTGTGATCTGCCTGGTCTGAACACTTCCTGTGAATGGAGTCACACACTACATGGTCTTTGGCGACTGGCTTCTTTCACTTAGCATAATGTTTTCAAGGCTCATCCACGTTGTAGCATGTGCCATCCTTCATTCATTTTTATTGTCAAATAATATTCCAGTACGGATATACTACATTTCATGTATCTAGTCATCAGCTCATGAATAGATGATTGATTTTAAGTTTTCTTCGTTCCCAGTATAAGCATTTAAAGATCTGAAATTCCTTCTGAGCCCTCCTTTGATGCATCATACATTATAATCCCATTCAAATATTTTCAAATTTCATTTGTGAAATAAATAATATATTTTTATAACATTTATTAATTTTCAAATGTTTGAGACTTTTGTCTATATTTTACAGATAATGATCTATCTTCAAGTTCACTGTTTCAACTGCCTCAAAAATGTCTAAAACATCCAATAAATTTTTCATTTCAAATATTGTACTTTTTAACTCTAAAATTTCCATTTAATTCCAACCAGGCTGCTCTGCTATAATCAGAAGTCAAAATCTGGCCCTGGCTGGTGTGGCTCAGTGGACTGAGTGCCAGCCTGTGAACCAAAGGGTCACTGGTTTGATTCCCACTCAGGGCACATGCCTGGGTTGCAGGCCAGGTTCCCAGTAGGAGGAGTGTGAGAGGCAACCACACATTGATGTTTCTCTCCCTCTTTCTCCCTCCTTTCCCTGTGGCAGACCCTTCCTATGTGGTGTGGGCCCAGCTCCCACTCGGAGATGCACAGGACCCACACCCACTGATAAGTTCTCTCATGGGTAATCAGATTTGCAATATACCTAGGCTGCTCTGAGGCTTGCTTTCTGCTAAAAATCCCTCACCCTGCAAGTGTTAAACCTTGCAAGGACCAGCGTAACCGGCTCAACCACTTCTGCCTTTTCATTTGCTAATATCCTTCTTCTGTGATGTAATAAGGGGCATTGGCTCCTTTGTTGTAACTGGGGCTTGGTGAGGAGAACCATCTTGTAATGAGAGAGATATATTAGAATAAAGGCCTGTCATGGCAGAGGCCGCGGCTTTTGCTCCCCTTGAGAGAAAAGCCATGCTGTCCTCCTTATTCCTCCACCAGACTCGGTAGTCTGTGTGTATGTTTTAATTCATCCATAATGACGTGGACACTGCTAGCCGGTGTCTGCATCACTTCCCCTCTGTAAAAATAAATAAAATCTTTTTTAAAAAGGTCAAAATTTGTTTTTAAACAGTTTTTTAAAAAACACAACAGTTGCAAAGATCTGATGGGGAAGGGATCTAGGTATGACATCTCCTATGAATGTGCTTTTAAAAAGAATCAAGATTTACTAGGAGTATTATCAAAAATTGGGGAAGTATAAATAAATCTATATGGAAAATCACATTCATCTCTCTGAGGTACATATGTTAGCTTTTAAGAGGGAAAGAAAACTGAAAAGGGAATAAGCAGCCAAACTATTATGTCCATTTTAAAATTGGTATTTTTCATACCACACTTTGTTTAACATTGAAGATATTTATGCATTGCTGCATTTAATTCAAAGGCTCAGATTTTAAACAAATTGGGATTAATTGCTATGTTAGATGGCTTCTAGTTTGATCCTACCTCATTCATATCATAAGTGACAGACAACATGCATGCCTGAGGTTGTGACCTAAACAGGTGCCACGCAGCTAATGAGGTGGAGGCTGGTGGGGTACAGAGGGATCCCAAAGACCCAAGGTCCTCGCTGCTGGGGCCGGGGGTGGGGCGGGGGCAGGCGGAGAGAGCAGCAGCACATCAAGGACTGGCCTGTTTGATGAGCAAAGGTCATGACAGATTTTGTCCCCACAGAAAAACTCATGATCATTCTCTGGCAAGAAAATTTTATAGTAAATATCTGATGCAAATAAAAAATTTAACATCACATAATTGAAGCTGCTCTTTCAACCAGGTGACTGGTTTATGGATTAGTAAAATAAGCCAGTTACAAGCTCCACAATTTGCAAGACATTGTTAAGGAAATCAATGCCACTGAATAATACACTCAAAATGGTTAAGATGGCAAATTGTGCTATATATATTTTTTATCACAATAAAAAACTTTAAAATAAACAACAAACAAGAAAAAAATTCCACTATTATCACTGATTCTTACAAAAATGAAGCTACTCTTGCACAAGTTAAAAGATCTGAACATTTTGGAGTGAAACTATTTGAAAAATCTTTCCTTCTCTAGAACTGTGTTAGAGCAACATGAGACTATTGGGTTCAAAGTAGCATAATTTTTGTCCTGAAATAACTGATCCAATGACCCTAATTTAGATTTTTTTTTTAAAGCAAGTTCACATGATTCAATGAACCAGCAAGTCTCAGAGGCAGCCAAAGAGAGAAAAACCTGAATCTCAGAGGTAAATTGAGACCCTGGCTCAAGCGATGGGAGTAAACTATGAAAACGTTATGGAATGGAAGCAAGAGTGAGTTAGAAGGAGACAAAACCAAAATTCAGTGTCATTTTGAGGAGTCACCAACATTTAAAGTTCAAAACATCATGCCATGTTATTTTAATTGGCCAGTGTATTGCTGGCATTTAAAAAAAACAACAATTTAAAAAATTAGACAAAACGCATCATATAAAAGTTGTCATGTGACTATTCTTCAGTGCACAGCTCAGTGGCATTAAGCACATTCATAGTGTTGCGCAGCCGCTGGTACCTTTGAAACACTGTAACTGTTACGATGGCCACATGATAGCATTTGCTAATGCCTACTTTCTCTAAGCTAATGGTTTTTCTTTGAGGAAAGAACACCCACCCAAGGAGAAGACATGCCCGCTGATGGGCAAAGTAACAGGAAGGAAGAATTTGGCCCAACATGAGAAAGAACTTGCTATATTTAGATCTGACCAGCCGAGGAACAGGAGGCCTGGGAGCTCCCTTTGAAGATGAAGAGTGTTCACACACAGGCCCTGAGGCCACCTGTTGGGTGTGTTTTGGAAGAGATGCCAGTCCTCGGTGGGAGGGGCACCTCTGGGCTCCCCTCCAACCATGAAATCCTAGAGTTGAACTGACTTAGAAATTGCTGTACACTCAGGTATCAGATGAACTTACTGGAGTCCAAGTGCACTAGATTTGGGCTTTAAAATAGTCACACTTAAAACCACTGTTCACAGGTTTTATCCTTTTCCTGGCAAGTGGGCTCCTGGTTTGGTCTAAACTATGAAGAAATGATTAAAAGTAAGGTATTTAGGTCTCACCCCAATCCAGCCACTTATTAATTAACCAAGGGATGTGAGGCAGGTAACCTTCAGAAAAAGCCATTTTTTACTTAAATGGGCCTTCAGGTTTACCCCATTCCAATCCATTTCCACAGTGTTGTCAGAATGGTCTTTCTGAGATGTAAATCTGAGCATATTACTTTCTCCCACTTAAAAAAACTATTCAGCCTTGGCTGGTGTGGCTCAGTGGATTGAGTGCCAGCCTGCGAACCGAAACATTACTGGTTCAATTCCCAGTCAGGACACATGCCTGGGTTGCGGGCCAGGCCCCCAGTGGGGGGCATGTGAGAGGAAACTGATCTATGTATCTCTGGAACATTGATGTTTCTCTCCTTCTCTTTTTATCTCCCTTCCCTTCTCTCTAAAAGTAAATAAATAAATAAATATTCAACGGTACCCATTCACTTTCAAAATAATGTTCAAATCTCTAAGCATGGCATCCAAGGCTACCCTACTCATCCTTTGAGACTTGTTTCCTGTCATTCCTTCTCTCGCATGCTAGGCTTTGGCTGGAATTAATTCTTTTAATTCTCCAGTTCTCATTTGTCTTGCTAATTTGTACATAGTCCTCAAGACTTGGCTCAGGTGTGGTCTTTTATAAGAAAATGTACCTGTGTTCCCTTACAGTTTAGTCAGGCTTCATTATAGCACCCTCATCATCTGTGACCATGACCATGACCATGAGCATCATAGAAAAGGCACCTCTGCCATACTTTCAGCTCTGTGGGGGAAAAGATAAAATTAGATCCCTACCTCAGTCCATACGTCACAGTAATTTTCCAGTGAGTCAAAATATAGGAGGACTAAAAATAGTCTTGGAGTGGGAAAAGTCTATGTTGTAAAACATAAAAGCCACTTTAGAAAGACTAAAAAAATTAAATTCTCCATGTCAAAAACACCATTGACAAAATCTAAATCCAAATAATATAGGGCAAAAACTTGAAACATATTTCACTTACAGGCTCTACAAATCAATAAGAAAACAAACATAAAAATGGGCAAAGAATATAAGTAGTATGCATAAAACAGTTACATATGGCTTCTACAAATTGAAAAGGTAAACTTTATTATTCATAAGAGAAGTGCAATTAAAACTGCAATGGAGTACAAGTTTTCGTTGCTCATATTAGCAAAGATTAAAAAATTTTGAAAACATTGTTGGTAAGAATATGTGAAAACAAGCATTTCATTTATACACTGTGGATGAAAGTATAAATTGGTATGAAACTTTATGCTAACGGTGATTGAAATTACAAGTGCGCGTACCCTTGACCCAGTAACCTTCTTTCTGGGACTTTATCCATAAATTTGTTCATGAGAAAAATAGCAAATTGAAGATGAAAAGAACAAAAGGAATTATCTGTTCCTTTAAAGTCTCCTAAAACTTACATGAAACACATTTGATGCTATAGATGAAATGACTGATTCACTTTCTCTCATGGGTATTGCTTTGTGCAAGTATTCTACTTCTTAGGTTAATGCTGGGCATTGTTTCCTAGAACGCACTTTATCTAAGTTTTTAAAACTCAATGGCAACATTCATTTGTATTATTATATTCATGATTTTTACTATAACTACTATATCTGTTACTCTTTTTAGTTAATATTGTTTATTTCAACTTTTAAAATTTTTCTTTCCATCTTTCTAAATATTGTATTCCTTAATCAATTCTTTTTCAAAGTAAAAGTACTAGTTTTTAGTGAATTCCTTTATTGTTTATTTTCTGTTTTATCTACATTTGCTCATATCTTAATTATTGACTTCATTTTACTTTCTGTGGACTTACTAATTTATTCAATTTTTTAGCTATTTAAGCATAGGGATTTATTCATTTATTTAAAATCTTTCCTGTTTAAGGCTATGAATTTCCCTTAAATACTTCAGTTGTTTCCACAAGTTTTAAACTATAATGTTTTTGGTTTTCATTTTAAATATTTTATAATTTCATCAAATTTTCTTCTTATTTCATGAGTTATTAAAGTACATTTTCCCCAACATTTTACTTTGTAAAATTTTAACTTTATTTTGAAAAATTTCAAAACTATAGGAAAACTGAAATAGTTATACAATAAATCAAAAGAATAGTAAAATGAATACCTGTATACCACTTACTTAGATGTATGCATTCACATTTTGCTATACTGTTTTCTCCATTACCTCTTTTATTGGTGAGGCATTTAAATGTAAGTTACAGACATCACAGCACTTCACACTTAACTAAATATTAACAATTACTATTTTTGGTAGCATTTTTATTTATTGATTTTGGAAAAAGAGAGGAAGGGAGGGAGAGAAAGAGATGTCAGTTTGTTGTTTCACTTATTTATGCATTGATTGGTTGCTTGCTGTGCATGCCCTAATCAGGAATTGAACTTGAAACCTTGACATATCAGGTTGAGACTCTAATCAACTGAGTTACCTGGCCAGAGCTGGTAGGTAGGCTTTTCTTTCTTTCTTTTTTTTATATATTTTATTTTTTAATTAATTATTTATTTATTTTTAGACATAGGGGAAGGGAGGGAGAAAGAGAGGGAGAGAAACATCAATGTGTGGTTGCCTCTCATGTGCCTCCTAATGGGGATCTGGCCTGCAACCCCAGCATGTGCCTTGACTGGGAATCAAATCAGCAACTCTCTGGATCACAGGCCAGCGCTCAATCCACTAAACCACACCATCCAGGGTGGCTTTTCTTTTTATTGTTGTAAAGTATCACTCTTAAAACCTATTAAACTCTTTTTATCTAAATTCTATTTGGTCTGCTATTAAACTTGTTAATAGGCTTTCTTTTGATAAGCATTTGCATGGCAATTTTTGTTTACTTGTTTAGACATGTTCTTAAGTTATATTTACCTGGGTTTTGCACTAACAATAAAGTGAGAAGGAAATTTGAAAAACAATCCCATTTACAATAGCACCAGAAAGAATAAAATACTTAGAAATAAACTTAACTAAGGAGGTGAAAGACTGGTACATGGAAAATGAAAAATACATTGAAAGAAATGAAAGAAGACCTGAGCAAATTTGAAACATGCTGTTTTTATGAATTAGAAGATATAATATTGTTAAATGTTCATACTACACAAAGCAATCTACATATTCAGTGAAATATATATCAAAATCCCAATGGCACTTCTTACAAAAATAGAAAAAAAATTCTAAAATTCATATGGAATCACAAAGGACCCTGAATAACCAAATCAGTCTTGAGAAAGAACAAGGCTGAGACTTCTGGTCAAGATGGAGGTGTAGGTAAACACAGCACATCTCCTCACACAACCACAGCAAAAATTACAACTGAGCTACAAAAAAACTATCACCCAGAATCATTAGAAAATTGAGCTACATGGAAGTCCAACAACCAAGGAATTAAAGAAGTCACATTCATTCATACAGGTATGAGGGGCAAAGACACAGAGACGCAGAACAGGCAGTCCCACACCCACGAGTGGTGATAAAAATTGGGAGGGATACCTTGGGATCAAGGGACCCCAGCCCCATACCAGACCACCCAGCCCAGGGTTCCAGTGCCAGGAAGATAAGTCCCCATAACTACTGGCTGTAAAAATCCGTGGGGGTTGGAGTGGCAGATGAAACTCTGGGATTCTCAGGCATCTCCTCTTACAGGGCCCTCAACAGACTTAGGACTTAATCTTAATGAAGACTCACTCCTCTGGGCTCCAGGACCAGGGCAGCAGCTTGTAGGGCACCAGTAGTATATGGGCAGAAACTGAAGTATCTGGCATCAGGGCAAGTGCTGGGGCACAACTTCCTCCTGGACAAAATTCCAGAGCCCAGGCAGTGGCCATTGTCCCTTTTCTGAGCCCTCCCCCACAAAGAGCCACAGAGTGGAGACACCATATCTGAGACTCCATCAACCTGGTTCACATGGGTTGCCCCGCCCTGGTGATTACCTAAGGCTCTGTCCCGTCCAACTTACAGGTGTGCTTTTCTGCAATTGGTCACAACACTAAGGCAGGGAGTCAAAGCACCTCTACCTAATACATAGAAACAAACACAGGGAGACAAAGAAATAGGAGGAGACAAAGAAATATGGCCCAAATGAAAGAACAGAACAAAACTCCAGAAAAAGAACTAAACAAAATGGAGATAACCAGTCTCTCAGAGTTCAAAATAATGCTTATTAGGATGCTCAAGGAACTCATTGGGTACTTCAACAGCATTAAAAAAATAATTAAAAAAAAAACCCAGGCAGAAATGAAAGTTGTATACACTAAGTGAAATAAAGAAAAATTTACAGGGAATCAACAGTGGAGGGATGAAGCCAAGAATGAAATCAATGATTTGGAACATAAGGAAGAAAAAATTCAATCAGAACAGCAAGTAGAAAAAGAATCCAAAGAAACAAGGAAAGGGTAAGGAGTCTCTGGGACAACTTCAAACATACCAACATTCAAATCAGCGGTGCCAGAAGGAGAAGAGGAAGATCAAGAAATTAAAAACTTATTTGAAAAAAAAATGATGAAAAACTTCCCTAATTCCATGAAGGAAATAAAATACACGTCCAAGAAGCACAGAGAGTCCAAACAAGATGGACACAAAGGGAGCCACACCAAGACATATCATAATTAGAATGCGAAAGGTTAAAGATAGAGAATCTTAAAAGCAGCAAGAGAAAAGCACATAGTTAACCTACAAACGAGTTCCCATAAGACTATCAGTTGATTTCTCAAAAGAAGCTTTGCAGGCTGTAAGGGACTGGCAAAAAGTATTCAAAGTGAAGAAAAGCAAGGACCTACAACCTAGATTACTCTATCCAGGAAAGCTGTCATTTAGAATGGAAGAGCAGATAAAGTGCTTCCCAGACAAGGTAAAGCTAAAGGAATTCATCGTCGCCAAGCCACTATTATGTGAAATGTTAAAGGGACTTATTTAAGAAAAGGAAGATCAAAACTATGAACATTAAAATGGCAGTAAATTCACAACTGTCAATAATTGAATCCAAAAAGCAAACTAAGCAAACAAGTAGAAGAGAAACAGAATCATAGATATGGAGATCATTTGGATGGTTACCAGTTCGGAGGGGAAAGGAGGAGAATGAGGGAAAAGGTGCAGAAATTAAGAAGTACAAATTGGTAGGTACAAAATAGGCAGGGAGATATTAAGAACAAGTATAAGAAATGGAGTAGCCAAAGAACTTACATGCATGACCCATGGGCATGAACTAAGGGAGGGTTGCCATAGGGGATGGAGGGTCCCAGATAGAGGGGCAAAAGGACAAAAATTGGGACAACTGTAATAGCATAATCAATAAAATATATATTTTTTAAAAAAAGAACAAAGCTGGAGGCATGATGGTCCTTGATTTCAAACTATATTACAAAGCTACAATAATTAAACTAGCATGGTACCAGCATAAAGGCAGACATATAAACCAATAGGACAGAGCCCTGGCTGGTGTGGCTCAGTGGATTGAGTGCCAGATTGTGAAGCAAAAGGTTGTTGGTTCAATTCCCAGTCAGGCAACATGCCTGGGTTGCAGGCCAGGTCCCCAGAAGGGGGTCACGTGAGACGCAACAACACATTGATCTTTCTCTCCCTCTCTTTCTTCCTCCCTTCCCCTCTCTCTAAAAATAAATAATAAAATTTTAAAAAAATAAATAAATCAATGGGCAGAATAGAAAGCCCCAAAATAAATCCACACATATATGGTTGACCGATCTTTAATGGTGACAATAATACATATTATGGAAGAAATAGTCTCTTTAATAAATAGTGTTGGGAAAAGTGGATATCAAGATGCAAAATAATAAAATTGGACCATTATTTTATACCACATACACACAAAAATCAACTCAAAATAGATTAAAGACTAAAAGTAAGACCTGAAACTGTAAAACTCCTGGGGAAGGAAATCATAGGGGAAAAGCTTAATGACATTGATCTTGACAATGATTTTATAGATATGACACCAAATCACAATAAAAAAAAGCAAAAATATACAAACAGGATTACATCAAAGTAAAAACTTCTGCACAGGAAGGAAACAACACAGTGAAAATACAATCTATGAAGTTGGAGAAAATATTTACAAACCTTATAAGGAATTCTTACAACTTAAAAACTCCTCATAACCCAATTTAAAAGTGGACTAGAACTTGAGTAGACATTTCTTCAAAGAAGTCATACAAATGGCCAACAGATATACGAAAAGATGTTCAGTGTCACTTCATCAAGGAAATGCAAATTAAAACCACAAAAAGACAATAAGTGTTGTGGAGCATATGGAGAATTTGGAAGCTTGTACAATGTTTGTAGGAATAGAAAATGGTGCAGCCACCATGGAAAACCATATGACGATACCTTAAAAAATTAAAACTAGAACTACCATATGATCTAGCTATCTCACTTCTCGATAGTTATCCAAAAGAATTGAAATTTGGATCTCAGAAAAATATAAGCACTCCCACGTTCATTGCAGCTCTATTCACAATAGCCAAGATGTGGAAACAACCTAACTGTACATTGATGGATGAATGGACAAAGAAAATATGGCATGAACATACAATGGAATACCATTTGGCTTTAAATTCTGCAATACGTGACAACATGGATGAACACTGAGGGCTTTAAGCTAAGTGAAATAAGCCAGTCACAGAAGGACAAATACTGCATGATTCCACTTCTGTGTGATATCTAAAATACTGGTTACCAGGGGCTGGAGGTGGAAGGGAGGAAGGAAATAGAACGTTGCTAGTCAATGAGCAAGCATAAAGTAATATGCTTGCTCAGTTTTGCAAGGTCAGTTCTAGAGATCAAACACTGTGCCTACAGTCAACAATAGTACTGTATCATATACTTAAAAGTTTAAGAGGGTACATCTCAGGTGAACTGTTCTCACCACAATGAAATATGTTTTAAAATGCAATTTGTTAATGTCTTTATTTTAATTGTGGAATTAATTAACTTACATTTATTGCTATTACTAACATATTTGGAATAATTTCTATCACTTTATTTTGTGTTTTCTGTTTGCTGTTTTTCTTTGCTTCTTTCTTTGTCCTTTTCTATGGTCTGTGGGATATGACAAAGTTGATACTTTTTTCCCCCCTTCTGCTGGATTGGAATAGATTGCATTTCTGTTCCTTTCAGGATTACTGTTATTTTTTTTTTTTATTGGCTCCAACAAACTGTGCCATGCATGTTTATTCAGGTGCTACTATTCAATGTCTCTAAATCACTCATTGCTAATTCCAAGCAAGAGAAAGCACAGAGGTTCCACAGCGCTTGACAGATTTTGTTTCTCATGAAGCCACCACATGTTCTTTTGTCTGTTACTTTCTCAAAAATATTCTTCCTTTACTTTGTTTTGAGGACAGACACCATGGTTATGCATCTTTGTATTTGTTTACAAATTTCTTTTCCCCTTGCTGTACAATTTGATGGGTTTTAACAAATGCATGCACGTAGGTAATCTATATCTCTACCAAGATGATGAATATTTTCACCACCTGGGAAGTACACTTGTGTGAAAAAAATTTTTCAAACTAGATGAGTTTTGCTGTTGTAAAACTTTATATGAAAAAACTCATGCAGTATGTACTCCCTTGTGTCTTTGCTCAGCACAATGTCTGCAAAATTTACCCTTGTTGTTGTACATCAGCAGGTTTTTGTTTTTCTGCCAACTTGTATTCCATTGTGTTGATGTACACAATTTGCTTATCTATTCTCCCGGTGATGAACATCTGATTTGTTTCCAAATTTAGGCTATTATCAATAAAATTGCTGCGAACATTTTTGTATAAGTCTTTTGGTGGACATGTTTCCATTCTCTTGATTACTGTATTTTGCTGTGTATAATGCTCACTTTTTTGCCCAAAATTTTTTAAGTATCTGTTTTTTTAAAGATTTTATTTATTTTATCTTTAGAGGGGAAGGAAGGAGAGAGGGAGAGAAATATCAATCTGTGGTTGCCTCTCCTGCGTCTCCTCCTAGGAACTGGCCTGCAACCCAGGCATGTGCCCTGACTAGGAATCGAACCACGATCCTTTGGTTCACAGGCCCACGCTCAATCCACTGAGCTACACCAGCCAGGGCTTGACCAAATTTTTGAGGGAAAAATAAGGATGTCTATCATACATGGAAAGTTTAATTCTGTATCTATATAAATATTTTTAATTTTTTAATTTATGCTTATGCATTAAAAGTGTAACTTTAGAAAGCAATAATGATATCCATATGCAAAATAATAATACAATAATCTGGAATACAATACAGTTTTATTTCTAAATATAAATAAATAAATAATTGAATAAAAAAATTAAAGTGAAAGATTTTTTTTCTGAAAGTTTGGACCAAAAACGTGGGGGCACATTATACACAGCAAAATATGGTAATCACTTAGGAATAGAATTAATGACCCAAACATAAGTGTGTGTTTAACTCTCCCATCCAAGTATTAACCAGGCCCAGCCCTGCTCACCTTCTGAGATCAGACAAGATCAGGAGTGTTCAGGATGGTATGGCCATAGACTTAACTCCCTAAGAATTATTGCTAATTGTTATGTCTTCCTTATGAGTTACACCTCTTACTATTATGACATGTCCCCTTTAACTGCTGGTAAAACCCTTTGTTTTAAAATCTGTTTGTCTGATTTTAATTTAGACACTCCAACTTTCTTATGTTTACCATCTGTAAGATATGTCTTTTTCATCTTGTTTCTTTCAACCTGAGTTTTTATATTTAAGGTGTGTCTCTTGTAGACAGAATATAGGTATGCCTTGATCTTTTCTTTTTTATCCAGTCTGATCATCTCTATTTTTTAGTTGGAGTGTTAGTCTGTTAACTTTTGATGTATATATGGAAATGACTAGAATTAGGTGTATCAATTGCTATTTGTTTTTCATTTGTCCATCTGTATTTTTGTTCATCTGTCCTTCCTTTTTTGTTTTTGTGGGTTAATCAATTTTTTCTTAACTATGTGAGTTAGTTTTCTGTTGGTTTTGTAGCTGTACTTCTTTGCATTATTAATTTTTTTTCGTGGTTGCTCTACCAGAAATACGTATCTTTAACTCATACAACCTACTCAGGGTTAATATTGTACCGCTTCACCCTCCTTCAAGAAAGCTGCTGTGAGGAGAGTGGTTGATGGACAGCTTCCAGCCGAGTCCCTTGCAGGTCAGCTGCAGCATTCCTGCAGAGACCACAGCATCCCAGGCTGCTCCCAGACAATGACGGCACAGCGGACGTCCTAGAGGCAGGCCGTTCTTGATGACATGGGACCCCTCTCACCGGCAATCTTTGCTCTGGAGATCTGACTTGGCCTGGCCAAGATTTTCTAAGAGCTGGCTTCTCCTACCCAGTCCTTCCTCCCCCTCTCCTTTCACAGGTGTCAGAAGCTCTGTATCTTTCATGGCATTTCCCTCAGTAAGTCTCCTGCATGTCTAATTCTGTTGTGGCAGCTGTTTCACGGAGACCTTAAACTGATGTCGTCTTTCATGTATACCATGTCTTTACTATTTCCGAGGCTCTTCACTTTTTTCTGTAGATGGTAATTCCCAGCAGACTTGCCCATCCCCAGACCTACTGAGGGAAAATATATGTTTAACAAGACTCCTGGGTGATTTTGCACACACTTTATTTTTGAAAAGCACAGTTCTAGTTATTGTCCTACTACTTATCCCACTATTGTGATGTTTTCTTTTCTCTGTCTCTAGGATACAAACTACATAGAAACATTTTCTTTTATAATTCTATCCCTTAAATCTACACAGTAATTGGTACCCAGTAAATGCTCAATAAGTGCTTAGAGGATGAATAAAATGGAGATAATACACCTTCTAAGAGGCTGTCTGCCTTTGCTGAGGGCCGCACCTGAGGCTGGTGGGCTCTTTCATTGCCAGGTTTGCAGTAACTATCCCCCTCCAGCAAATAACTGGAACAACCCCACATTGGACCTACCAACACTGTCACCTCATAACAACATAGCAAAAAAATAAAAAATAAAAAAAAAGATTTTATAGCCCTGTCTGCTATAGCTCAGTGGATTGAGCACAGGCTGCAAACCAAAGGGTTGCTGGTTTGATTCCCAGTTAGGGCACCTGCTTGGTTGTGGGCCAGGTCCCCAGTGGGGGCTATGTGAAGGGCAACCACACATTGATATTTCTCTCCCTCTCTTTCTCCCTCCCTTCCCCTCTCTCTAAAATAAATAATTTTATTTATTTATTTTAGAGAGAGGGGAAGGGAGGAAGAAAGAGAGGGCCTCCCATGTAGGAACCTAGCCCACAACCCATGCACTCGCTCTGACCAGGAAGTGCCCCGACCAGGAATCAAACTGGTGACCCTTCAGTCCTCAGGTCTGCACTCAACACTGAGCCACACTGCCCAGGGCACAAAAAGTTTTGCATCTCTTAATGAAGCCGTTGGTGAAAAATGGCAACCAAGAGATTGTTAACATTTCTATTTAATTTGAAAGCACAGTCAAGGGATAATATCTTCAGAAAAATCTCCATGGACATATGATTGTGAAGAAAGCTAGAGCCTCCGTAAACAGCTCCCTGTTTACATATTGGAAATTTTAAGATCTTGAAACATCTCCTGGTGAGTGTCAATGGTCTACTGAACAGGTAGCCTACTCTCACATCACCTCACAGCTACCCCGTCCTATCCCTTAGATCTTAACATTCAGTTCTTATGCTCTCTCTCTTTGGTCCGCAAAGCCAGTGCTTGCCCTTGAGCCTGATCCACCCCTCTCGCCTTTCCCTGTATCGTTGGCATGTTTTGTTATTCTTTCTGCCTCTACCATTATTCTTTCGGGGAACACCTCAGTGTATAGGAACCCAGCCAAGAGGACCCATGTTGTCAGTGTTGTAAATCCCCAGTGACTTCCCTAGATACTTTTTGTGTGCTTTGGTTCAGCTGTATTGTGGGTTGAGAGGATGTACTAGGCTGGCTTGGGAGTGTTATCCCCATGATCACATCATTTCCATGGGAACATGCGTTGGAATGCCAAACAAATAATGTAAGATGGAATACAACTTGTCTCTTAAGTTGAGGCCACCTGCAGCCCCGTAAGGGCAGGAAGACCATTTGACAGACCCCAGCTGTTTTGGTGCTTGGTGCAAAGCTGGAATTTGTGGGTAGAGCTATAGTATGTCACTGTGTGTGTGGGCATGTGCAGGCAAGCACACAGGCATATCATGGTAGGGGGGAGGGCAAGGAGGGAAGGAAGGATCATCATAGTTCACCTACTGTTGAGATTTGAACATTTGACTCTTCAGGATTATGGCTTTTGTAGACTCCAGGTGTTACATTTCCTTTCTCTTTGTTATTGGATGTCATCAGCAGCAGACAGGCAACCAGCTAAAGAATATGCTTTTTTAAAAAAATCCTCACTTGAGAATATGCTTATTGCTTGCAGAGAGAGGAGAATGGAGGGGGAGAGGGAGAGAGTGATCAATGTGAGAAAGAAACATTGATTAGTTGCCTCTGTATGTGCCCCTGACCAGGGACGGAACCCACAACCTAGGCGTGTGCCCTGACTGAGAATCGAACCTGTGACCATTTAGTTTATGGGATGACGCTCCAACCAACTGAGCCACGCTGGCCAGGGCTAAAGAATATCCTTTGAATTTCAGAAGAAATTTACCTAGTTCACAGGGCAACAAATCCAGGCCTGAGCAGACTTCTTGAAGCTCTAAGCCAGTGATTCTCAACTTGTACATACATGAGAATTAATAGGGACCTTTTAAAACCTACCAATGCCTGGCGCTATCTCAAACCAATTGAATCAGATTCTCCGGGGTGAGGCCCAGGAAATCAGTGTGTGTGGGTATGCACACTCACAGCCCGCTGCTGATTCTAATGTGCAAACTGGGTTGAGAAGCTCTCCGGGTGTGACACTTGAGCTTGTACCTCTTTGAATGTGATGCTAAGACCTAATAACCTTATCTGAGCAAGGATCCTATACCACTTCTGCAGAGCAGGCTGTTTATAGACACTTTTTTTTTTTTTGGTGACATTATAGGCACCTGATACTTTAGAAGGGAACTGGATCTCCTTTTAAATAAACAATGTTCTCTCTTTCAAGGGAAGAGGAGGAGGTAGAATTGAAACCCAGTAAGATAATTGAAGCAACTCCAGGAACCGATGACAAAAAGCTCTTCCACATATTCATTACATAAAGGCAACTGCTGCTTTTAGAAGAAACATAATTTGTACTAAATCTTCCTCCCTTTGGAATTATCTATAAATTTCTAAATTAATTTGTACTTACTGAGGCATTTCTTATTTTTGAGAGAACACCTCCTTCCCTTGTCTCTGTCTTCCTCCCCACCCCCCGCCCACCCCTAAACAGTGTTTTCCTTTCATTCCTTTTGCTACATGTTGAGAGCAGGAGGAAAGGAAGTCCTTTAGTGTTTATTTGAAAGGCAACATGTAAAATCTTACCAAAACAGGAATCCAATTAAAAATACTTTCTCTTTGACTTATTCAGCAGTTGAGTAAGGGGTTAGCAGGGAAGGGATTGAAACATTAGTTCCCTTGGAACAGAGTTAGTCAGTATCTGGTGCACCTGTGATGAGTCCAGCTGTCTGAAAAGTGGAATTTGTGGAATTAACAACAAGGAACCAACACCCAAGGTCTTAATCAAAACTGGAGGCTATATCAATTACTGTCTCAAGGTAAAATCAAGTGAGGAAAACAGATCTGCTTAAGAAACTAAATTGGTTTTGTCTTGGGGTTGGGGAATGTGCCCCACCCGGTAAGGCTGGGCTGTCTGGTTGGATGTGCTGATTCACTTTACCTGACTCCACGGATAGGGGATAGGGGCCGGGGAGTCAGCAGCGCTGCAGGAAGGAGACAGGGAGGAGGGCAAGAAGCTGAGGCAGAGGGGAAAGGGGAGGGGATTATAGGGGAAAAGGGTGAAGGGTTTGCAGGAACTATTATAAAGGACACATGGACAATAACAAGGCGGGGTGGAAACAGGGGAGGGAGGTGGGGAGGGGTGGGGGGGAAAGGCAGAAAAATGTACTTGAACAACAATTTTAAAAATGTTTAAAAAAAAGAGACCCAGGTAAATAATGAAAATCACTACAATTTAACAAAAAATCACAACAACAAAAAAGCTGAGGCAGTGGGGGGTGGGGGTGGGAAAAGGTGAGGAGTAGCCCACAGCAGGAGTCGGAGTGCAACGGGAGCTGCGACAAGATGCACGTTTGAACATCCATACTCATCCGATCCCATCTATAATTCATTTATTGTCATTGCACAGTGACTCATCTCTGAGCTAGGAGAGACTCGCATGGACTGCAGATGTCTGGCTCTCGGGTTCAGAGCAGGATAGTGACCTGTCATCACTCGCTGGTCACTGATGAGTGCAGGGAACCGAGTGTGGCTGTGCTGGATGGTCAGCTGGAGTCACCATCCCTTCAGGAAGAACTACTCAGGAGGCAATCACGATGGATGCTGTCGTCATAGCGGAAGACAAAGGGCCTTCCACGGTGTCATCACCCCAGCTTCTGTGGGACTCTATCGAGGGTGTGGCTACACTGACAGGCCAGTTTAGTCAGAGTGGAAGAACCTTTTTGGCACAAAGACAGGTTGCGGGGGAGGGCATAATAATGCATTTCCACAGGCAGGAAGATCACAAAACCAATCTAAACACACATTTCACAGCTTTCCTCAAAAAGATGAATTTCAGTAGACAGTAATTTTTCCTTTAGCTTTCTTTGCTCTCCAGATGGGAGGAGAAAGGAGAGGAAAGGCCAGAAGCCATGACCCCTGCCTCATGGTCAAGTGTGCCATGTTTGCTTCTCATGTGCAGGAAATGGAACTTTTCTTTTTTCTAAAACTTAACATCAGAATTCTGAAAATAAAAATAATATTCATGTATATCCATACCTCCGGCAGTATATACCAGGCACGTACAACTGAACTGGCTAGTCTCCTTTGTAATACTATCCCCCACCCATCTATTCTCCATCCTTCTTTGTCTCTCTGGCTGCTTGCTGGGTTTGGCCAAGGTAGGGGGATAGTAATGTAGATTAGCCTATTGGAGGAGGGAAAAATGGGGACATTTGTTTCTTCTGCCTCCTTGTGTGCAGCCTTCAGGCCAGCACTGTTTTTTGGTAGGCTTACAGAATTCTTCATTTATTGCCACGGTTCGCTCACAACTCTGCCTCCCACGAAAGAACTCACATGCCAAAGGAGTTTGGTGA
Source organism: Anoura caudifer (assembly GCA_004027475.1). Classification (NCBI taxonomy): domain Eukaryota; kingdom Metazoa; phylum Chordata; class Mammalia; order Chiroptera; family Phyllostomidae; genus Anoura; species Anoura caudifer. The sequence goes on from PVKU01000690.1 coordinate 118,296, forward strand.
TTAATGTGGGTCTAGAGAAATGAAGTGACTGCGCACTGCTCTCAACCAGAAAATGAATTCAAGGATAAAATCAAGTCTGTATGATTCTGAACCTCTTGTTGTTTTCACCAAATGACAACATTTCATTATCACCACGTTGGATATGTCTCGATTTCATGGCAAAATAAGTTTGCTCTGACCTGAATAACACTAAAGAGCAAATGAAACTGACAGACATATCAGAACATTCCAAATAACACCAGAATATATGTCCTTCTAAAGTGTACATGCAACATTCTCCAGGATAGGTCATAGGCTGGGCCACCAAGCAAGCCTTAAAAAAGTTAAAAAGACTGAAATTATGTCAGTATCTTTTCCGATCACAATGGTATGAAACTAAAAAGCAGTAACAGGAGGAAAACAGAAAAAAAATAAAAATACATGGAAATTAAACAAATTCCTGAGTGACCATTGTGTCAATAAAGAAATCTAAAGGGAAATCAGAAAGTATCTTGAGACAAATGAAAATGAAAACACAATATACCAAAGCATGGCCTGCAGCAAAAGCAGTTCTAAGATGGACAGTTATAGCAATAATTGCCTACATTTAAAAAAAATCTTAAATAAACAACATAAATTTACATTTCGAGGAATCACAAAAAGAAGAACAAACTAAGTTCAAATTTAGCAGAAGAAATGAAATACTAAAGGTTAGAGCAGATAAATAAAACAGAGTAGAAACACAATAGAAAAAGTCAATGAAACTAAGTTGGTTCTTTGAAAAGCTACACAAAGTTGACAGAACTTTAGCTAGACTAACCAAGAAAAAAGAGGGAACTCAAAAAAATTATAAATAAAAGAAGAGACATTACAACTGATATTCCTAGGAACAACTACACACCAACAAACTGGATAACCTAGAAAAAACGGAAATATTCCTAGAAGCATATAATCTACAAAAACTGAGTCATGAAGAGATAAAAAATATGAATAGAACAATAATGACTAAAGAATTGAAGTAGTATTTTCTAAAATATATTTTATTGATTATGCTATTACAGTTGTCCCATTTCTCCCCCATCATTCCCCTCCACCCTGCACACCCCCTCCCACCCACATTCCCCCCTTTAGTTCATGTCCATGTGTCATAAGTTCTTTAGCTTCTACTTTTCCCACACTATTCTTGTCCTCCCCCTGTCTATTTTCTACCCACCGTCTATGCTACTTATTCTCTGTACCTTCCCCCCCCTCCTCCTCCCACTCCCCTGTTGCTAACCCTCCATGTGATCTCCATTTCTATGTTTCTGTTCCTGTTCCAGTTGTTTGCTTAGTTTGCTTTTGTTTTAGGTGTGGTTGTTAATATCTGTGAGTAAACAAAACCTCCCAACAAAGAAAAGCCCAGAACCAGATGGTTTCATTGGTGAATTCTACCAAGCATTCGAAGAAGAGTGAATGCCAGCCCATCTCAAACTCTTCCGAATGTTAATGAGCACTCCCAAACTCATTTTATGAGGCCAGCATTATCCTGATACCAAAGCCAGATAAGTACACTATAAGAAGAAAAGAGGCTTGCCCTGGCTGGTGTAGCTCAGTGGATTGAGCACGGGCCTGCGAACCAAAGGATCCCAGTTCGATTCCCAGTCAGGGCACATACCTGGGTTGCAGGCCAGTTCCCAGCAGGGGACACATGAGAGGCAAGCATACATTGATATTTCTCTCCTTCTCTCCTTCCCTTCCCCTCTTAAAGATAAATAAATAAAATCTTTAAAAAGAAAACTTAAAAAAAAGAAAGAAAAGAAAAGAAGAGGCCAAAAAAAGAAATACTGAGAAGAAAAGATGAAAAGAAAGAAAAGAAAATATAAGCCAATATACTCGATGAATATAGATGTAAAAATTCTCAACAAAATTATATCAAATTGAATTCAGCAGCACATTAAAAGAACCATACACCATGATCAAGTGGGATTTATGCTAACAATACAAGGATGGCTTATCATATACAGATCAATAAGTGTTATACACCACATTGATAGAATGAAGTATAAAAATCATATGATCCTCTCAGTAGATGCAGATAAAGCATTTGACAAAGTTCAACTCCCTTTCTCAATAAAAGCTCTCAACAAATTAGGTATAAAAGTAACATCTCTCAACATAATAAAGGCCATGTATGAAAAAATCCACAGCTAACATCAAATTCAACTGTGAAAACTGAAAAATTTTTCTTTAAAATCAGAAACAAGACTAGTTGCCAACTCTCACCACTCCTATACAACACAGTACTAGAAGTCTTAGAGCAATCAAACAAGAAAAATAAAATAAGAGACATTCAAATTGGAAAGAAAGAAGTAAAATTTTCTGTTTTCAGATATCATGATTATATATACAGAAAACCTTAAAGACTACATCACTGTTAGATGAATTGAGTAGGGTTGCAGGATACAAAATCATCACACAAAAATTAGTTGCATTTCTATGCATTATCAATAAAGTATCTGAAACAGAAATTTTAAAATCTTATTCACAATAGCATCAAAGACAATAAAATACTTAGGAATAAATGTACCAAGAAACTGAAAGATCTATACACTGAAAACTATAAGACATTGATAAAAGAAATTGAAGAAGACACAAATAAATGAACAGACAGCTGTATTTTTTGAAGAATTAATATTGTTAAAATGTCCATATTACCCAAAGTCTTCTATGGAATCAATGCAATCCCTATCAAAATTCCACTGGCATTTTTTTTTTTTTCACAGAACTGGAAAAAACCACCATAAAATTTTTGTAAAACCATAAGAATACCCTGAATAGCCAAAGCAATCTTAAGAAAAACAAACCTGACAGCATCATACTTCATAACTTTAGACTATAGTACAGAGCTACAGTAATTAAAACTGTGGTACTGGCATAAAAACAAACACATAGAACAGTGAAATAGAATCAAGAGCCCAGAAATCAATCCATGCCTAACTAGCCAACTAATATTTGACAAAGGAGCCAAGAATACTCAATGGGAGGTAAGATAATCTTTTCAATAAATGGTGTTGGAAAGTGGATATTTACATGCAAAAGAATGAAATGGGACCCCTATCTTACACCACTCATAAAAACTAACTGGAAATATATTAAAGACTTAAATGTAAGACCTAAAACTCCTAAAAGAAAACATGAGGAAAAACTCCCAAACATTGGTCTTGGCAATGATTTTCTGGATATGACACCAAAAGTGCAAGCAACAAAAGCAAATATAAATAAGTGGGACCACATGAAAATAAGGAGCTTCTGCACAGCAAAGGAAACAAGTAACAAAATGAAGAAGCAACTTATGGAACGGGAGAAAATATTCACAAACTATATATTACATAGGTGGTTAATACCCAAAATATATAAAGAATTTGTACAACTCAATAGCAAAACCACAAATAATTCAATCAAAAAATTGGCAGAGGAGCTGAATAGACATTTTCTAAAAAGATATATGAATGGCCAATAGGTATGTGAAAAGATCTTTAACATCACTAATCATCAGGGAAATGCAAACCAAAACCACAATGAGATATCATCTCACACCCGTTAGAATGGCTGCTATCAAAAAGACAAGAGACAAGTTTTGGCAAGGATGTGGAGAGAAGGGAACCCTTGGCAACTGTTGGTAGGAATGCAAATTGGTACAGACATCATGAAAAACAGTACAGCGGTTTCTTGAAGATTAAAAATAGAACTACCATATGATCCAGCAATCCCATTTCCATGTATATATCTGAGGTCAATGAAATTACTATCTCAAAAACATATCTGTATTCCCTGCTCATTACAGCATTGTTTACAATAGCCAAGGTATGGAAATACCCTAGGTGTCCATCAGTGGATGAACAGATAGATAAAATGTTACACCCACACACAGCCTAAAAAGAAGAAGGAAATCCTGTCCTTTGTAACAACATGGATGAACCTCGAGGGCATTATGCTAAGCAAAATAAATCACACAAAGACAAGTGCTGTAGGAAGTCACTTACACGTAGAATCTGAAAAAAGCCAGACTCATAGAATCAGAGAGTAGAATGGTGCTTGCCAAGGAGAGGGGGTGGGGGGATGGGAGGATGTTGGTCCACAGGCCCGCACTTCCAGTGTAAGATGAGTAAGTTCTGGGGGTCCCATGCACAGCACGGTGACTACAGTTAACAATACTGCATTGACAGCTTGAAAATGGCTGAGAGGAGATTTAAATGTTCTTAACACACACAAAGATAATTATGTGAGGTGATAGATATGTTAACGCAACTATTGTGATCATCATTTTGCAATATAGATGTGTACCAAATCATTGCCTTGTACACCTCAATGTTACACAATGTTCAATGTCAATTATATCTCAATAAAGCAAAAACATATATATATATATATATCTGCCTTGCCTTGAGCCTTAACTAAGATGGTTTAGAAGGTTACCAGAAAAGAGCAGGGGTGTGGGGGAAAAGGGCTGAGTCAGGGGGGTGTGGCGCAGGAGCTGTCTCTTCCTATCTGAGAGGCCCTGGTGTGTCACTTCATTTCCTACAGCCGAGTCTTGGCTCTCCAAGGAATCAACACAGGGGCTTGGCAGGCCTGGCTCGGGGACCCCACCCTGCAATCCCATCACCATTACCCAGAGCAATTAATTCTGGGTGCAGTCTGAATTCTCAATCCTTCTCCTTCACAAACTGAATCCCAGGTCTGCTCTCCCACCTGAATGGCCAGGTGCGTCAGGGAAAGACCCCACAGAAGGAGTCGTCACCAGTCTCAGCCCCTGTGTGTGTCCAGTGCTGCCCTCACCAAAAGACGGCTCTGGGCAGTCACAGGGCCATGCAGCGCAGCCGTGGCTGAAAAGATGGGCGGCGGTAAGAGAGGCACTTCTGGGAAGGGATTCCTTGCTCTTGAGAAGTTACACAGGAAGGGGCTTTCTTTTTGAACAGTCTTGAATATCATTACTTGCAAGGATGCCTAAAACTGCAGAAGCTGTGAGGAGAGCCATCCCACGGGGACAGTCTGAGGATGAGAAGGGGAAAAATAGATAGAACTGGATCCCTGCAGTAGGCCTGGGGCCCCTGATGGAAGAACCCTGTCACTGCCCTCTTGACCAACTTCTTGTGTTATGAGATCATAAATAGGCCTCAAAGTTCAGACTCCTTTCTGCTGAGTCCTGTTTCTGATGGCCAAAAGTACAACAGAGACAGATACATCCAGATTGTGGTCTTGGTGTTAACTTCTAATATCCAAGGACATTTCCTAAAGGAACTAATTCTGTCCTGATCCTATGTGGATTCTCTTATCCATTCATTGTCTCCGTCCAAACTTCTACATAGTGCCTTTCAAAGGCGAAAGATTTATATGCTCTGAAGAGAAACCAGAGCATCTATGTAGTGCCTTTAAATAGTCTCCCTCATTATACGAGGTCAAGCATCCTAGAAAAGAACTCCAGAAACTTAAGACTCACTCTCTTTGTTCTGAATCTGCTGCCTTTACCCTCTCTTGCCCCTGATTCTCCCAGCTTTTGACTTCTGTTTCCACCAGCCAGTATTCAACTCCCCCTCTTTCTCAGGCTTGACCTTGAGTACTGCCTTGTCCACTACAGTTTTGACTTCCCACTAGTTAAGACTCCGTGTCTCCCTGTAAGGATGCGGCCCCCGCAGGACCCAGGGAAATGTCTCTGTGATTTCCGTTTCCACCTCACACCTCACTTGGGTCATCTCAGGAGTTTTGCTTCTTGTTCTCTTTGGTGTGAGGTTCTCTCCAGGTTATACTGCTTCCCTGTCTGCTTACTCAGACCAGAAGCGTTTATGTGCTGGCTACGACTCCTCAGTCTCTCTGTCTGCACTGGCTCAAAGTTCTCCCGCCAAGTCCTGAGTAGTCTTCAGCTCTGTTTCCATGGATGGTTGCTTCTCTTCGGTGTGCACCACACGGAAAAAGGCAGCTGCAGCTGTGAGCTGGGCAGAGCTCCCCCTCCGCGCAGTTGCCTCTGCCCCATCTCTGACAGACAGGAATGGAAACCTTGCTACGGCTGGTTTGGGTGGAAAGGGAAGCACTCTCAGATTGGACGCACTTCTATGTTGTGCCCCCAACACTCTCCTCATTCCCAGGTTTAGCAACCAGGGCTTTTTCTGTTCAGTTGTTCAGGCCCACAGCAGGAAGTCTATCGTACACGAGGAGCTGAGAGCTGTGCGGAGATGTACAAAAAGACCCTTTGCCCTTGTTTGAGTAGGAGTTCCTGCCTACCTCGCAGGTCCATTCCGGATTGTAAATTCCATGCTTCCAAATAAGATAGTAAAAATGCAACTTTTGGATTGCTAACAGATTCTTGGACTGAAGCATGAGCCACCCCCGGCGTGCTGGATTGGATGATAATTCAGAGAACAATGGTGTAACATATGCAATGCATTGTCTTTCCTTTTTAAAAACTCATTTTATGAAATCCCTTAATTGAATCAGGCTTGAACTTCCTGTGGCATAAAACCAAATAGAATTACACTGATGCTAAAAATGTAAATGTATCCCAGATACCGCTAAATGATGCATTCACGGGAACATTTAAGCCTGAAGTCTTGCATGCACTCACTGTGATAATAAAGCAGAGCCTGGAGATCAGGCATTTGAGATATAAACATGTATGGGAATGTTTTTAATTCACTGCTTTCTTAGGATTGTAAAACTTGTTTTGACCTTGGAATCCTGGGGTGACCTCTAAGAGATCACTGGTTCATTCCCCAGGTGGTAAAAAGGGTGCCTGGAGGGGTGAAGAGACGCACTCGAGGGCCCTCAATGAGCCAACAGAGCCAGGCCAGGTTCAGTTCAACAGAGCTGTATAGAGCTTCCACTTTGCGCCTATCAGTGCTCTGGGCATTGGGATCCAGAGTAAAGTAGAAACGACCACTGCCTTCCAGGTAGCCCCAAGTGTCTGGATGTCCGAATCAGACCTGTTTCACCTTCTTCCTCATTCTGAATAGATTCCTTGAGAAACAGGGAACTCTGTTCAGCAGCACATGACTAAGAGACTGGGGGAAAAAAAATAAAAGGCTATCTCCTGGGCTCCCTAGTCTTGGGCCCTACTCCTCAAGCGGAGTCCTACGTTTAGTCAGAGGGTGGATGGGCTCCGCCCCCTGCTGCTTCGTCTCTGTGCCTCTCCCTCCACTGCAGAAGCCCATTTCTTATTACTCGTTCATAACAGAGCCACAGACAGCCACAGCCAGTGACACTTTGGTGTCAGTCTCCCTGCTTGGTGGCAGGCTAGGGGGTATTATTTAGAGAATGCAGGCACCAAACACTTCTTTTCCTTTCCTTTCCTTTTTTTTTTTTTTTTTTTTTTTTTTTTTTTTTTTTTTGAGTATAGTCCGCTGACCAGAGAGGAAAATGTGCAGTGCAGTGCAGCCACCAGTGTGAAGACTCTGGCTCTGATGTCGGGGTCTAGTATTTCTTCCCTGGTGCTGTTGCCAGGCAGACTTGTCACTGACACACATTTGCTCCCTGGGAAGTGAGCTCTCCCGCCTCCCGGCTTCATTATGCCTGCAGCCAGAGCTCTGCTGCAGAGGAAGCCACGCCAGACACCCTGATTCATGCTCCTAAAATATCAGCCCGGCCCGGGTATGCGAGTGATGCGATAAATCTGGAAAACATAATCAGATCGCCCGGTGCTACATCTGTTCATGCACACAGGCTGCAGCAGGCGTGCCGACGTGCCCTCCTACCCTTTGAGGGCCGCACCGAGGAGGAGGTTAAAGGACACAGCTTCCAGACCTGGGAATGGTGGGCGAGGGGGTCGGGAGCTGACACACAGAAAAGGCCTTCAGACTGTTGACACAGAACCCACATCCCAGACAGGAGACGGAAGTGGAGTGCACAGCTTCAGGGATTGTGGGGAAGCGCTAGAAAAGGGAGCCTAGGAGAGGCCTGGATGTGAGCAAATCTTCCAACATAAAGAACTTGGAAAGTCCCTGAGTGTGGACGCACATCAGAGGAAAGGTTGGCTCCAGCTTCACTAGGAACCCGGTCAAGATGGAAAAATCAAACACACAGAATCGGCCAGGTTGGCAGATTCCTTAAAGAACACTCTGGAAAAAGCCAACCAACTAAGTCTGTCCTTTGATCAACAAAGAAAAGTGCCTTCACTGAGCCACTTAATCATTTCAAGGTCCCCCAAAGAAGGGTCTTGTGCACTGAGCTGAGTTCAGGCCACTTGATCCCAGGGTTTCTGACTGGGGCCTGGGGACAATTGGCTTGATACAAATGACAGTGCTCCTCTGGGTTGGGCATGTCAGGACTTTGAGTTTAAAAGCAGTTTTAAAATCATATGTAGTCATTATGCCATAGACCTTAAATTTACACAGTGCTGCATGTCAATGATATCTCAACAAAACTGGAAAAAATGAAGACTCGTACGAAAGTAAGAAGAGTCCATGCCTCAGATTCCTAACCCTCAATTGTTGCTTTGCTAGGGTCAGGTGCTTCTGCCTCAGTGTGACTTTGCACTAAAATCAGATCAGAGTCTTTGGGGCTTTGGGCCTGGAGGTACAGGAGAATAACTAGGGGCAGGCAGGAGACAGTGGGATGAGGTGGGAGGTGCTGCCTAGGAGCAGCATTGAATATAAATTAAAGGAAATTAAGGAGCAATTAGTGGCCCACCCAAAGATGTCCAAGAGTTACATCCTGGGGAGCCAAGAAGGAGCCATGCCCAGACTAGCTGGTGGTGGGTCTGCTGGCTCCCTGATGATAGCAGATGAGTGAGCCCAGGTGTTCAGGTGAGGGAGACCTTCAATGTGCAATGAGGTAAGATATTGAGAAATTAATTGTAGCTTATCTTTTTTGCTAATAATTTTCCCCTTTCCCTTCCAAGAAAAGCAGCCAGGACTTGGTATTCCCAGACCTGGGTGCCCTGACCTCAGGCAGGGAATTTCCCGCTCTTTGTGAGTCAGGCCCACCTGTGGGAATTCAGGAGCCTTCCAAGAAGGGAAGAGGGTAGAGTAAGAGAGTTTTGTGAGTAAGAATGTTTCAGGGCCTGACCTGCGAGAGGTGGTTGAATCCTGGGAACTTGGCAAACAAGAAGGGGTGTGTTTGTGCGATTCTCCGCATAGCCTGTCCCCTAGGCTTTGTGCCCCAGCCATGGCCAGAGGAGAGATGGCTATGGATGCTCACGGATACTAGACACTGTTGTGACCTTGGGAGCAGGGTCAAAGGTCCTCTCGGGGGGCCTGGAGATGTGTAGAAGAGTTGTGAGGACCATCTTGGTGGTTGCCTGGGACAGAGGTGCCCAATAGGAGGCAGGGGACTAGCACATGACAGAGGCTTCAAAGAGCAGAAATAGCCATAATGACAAGAGCGACACACACCAGCTAACTATGTGAATGAGTTGACTTTGACGATCTTCCAGATCCAAGACTTATAATCCTGCAGGCCCTCTGTCTCCCTTTCGCAAGTTGATCTCCCCTCATCCCACGACTCAGAATGACTGACACAGCACCCACGGGTTTCCAGCTCACAAGCACACTCTGTTCTCCCCTCAACCCAGGCCAAGGGCTGGTTGTAAACTGTGCTCCATTTCCATGCCCTCACCTCGTGTTAAGACCTTACACACAGGTATTATGGGAAGACATGTGCTGAAGATTGGCTAAGCCCCAGACGCCAACATAAAACATCACAAAGCTTTTGGACTTAATGAAAAAAGCTTCTATTCCTTTTCGTGTTGCACTACGAAACCAACAGTTGCACACAATCAGGCACCAACACGCAGGGAGGCATCTCCCTGTTTACATAGGAAGCCCTGGCATGGTCTGTGTTTCCCTGGAACTGCACCACCCAGCCAGCCATGGTCTTAACTCTGGCCCTGACCCATGGCTGACTTTGACCTTGCTTTCTGAGGTCAGCCCACTTCCTGGGTCATCTCTCCAGTAAAGACAACACTGCCACATGCAGGCCTGAGCTTGCCTTCCTGCTGGCCTTCAGCCAGACGTGTTCAGAGTCCCACAAGGACCTATGAGTGGGCACAGGCCTCAGGGGACGGCCCTGGTGGGTCAACTGGTTTCCTCACATCCCAGTGCTGTCCCTCCGTCTCTCTTTATCCCACTTTCTAGTGTGTCCTCCACTTTTGCCCCATCTTCTCCATTAGTAAAAACTCTTACCTGTTCTTCAACGTCCAGTTTAAACACCACTCTTCTGGGAAGGCTCCCTAACTGCCCAGGTAGAATTTGCTGCTTGAATCTCTACACTTGGCCCACTATTTCATTTCCCTGTGGACTGTAGTTAATTGCTTACCTGTCTTTCCCATTTATTAGACAGCAAATCCTTTGAGAAGAAAAGCCATAGCTTATTAACCCCTGAGACTTGTGTAAATGGGTATAATACGTATTTTTCCTTATGGCATTTACAAATTTATTTTACAAGGAATACTGTGTAGATGGAAAGCCCAAGCTAGTAAAATACCTGTGATTTAAAACCGATCACAGCTATCCAAGTCAAAAGTTCGCATAACATTGCCTGTGGAAAGACAACTTTCCTTTAAGAAAATTATAGCAAAAGGTACATAACAAAATTCACCATTCTATGTTCAAGTGCATGATTCAGTGGTAGTAAGTACATTTACATTGTTCTACGACTTTCATCATCACGTGGCATCCATCTCCAGAATGTTTTCATCTTTCCCAGCTCAAACTCTGTTCCCATTAAATGTTACCTCTCCATGTCCCCCTTCCTCAGCCCCCATCAGCTGCCATTCTGCTTCCATCTCTACGAATTGGACTCTTCTAAACACCTCAGCGGAGAGGAATCATACAATCTTGGTCTTTTTGTGACCAGCGTATTTCACTAAGCATAATGTCCTCAAGGTTCAGCCATAGGCATGTGTCAGAATTTCTTTCCTTTCAAGGCTGAATAATATTTCATCATATATAATGCCACATCTTGTTCGTTCTTTTATCTGTTGATTGACATTTGGGTAGCTCTCACCTCTTGGTTCTTGTGAACAATGCTGCTATGAGCACGGGTGTGCACAAAGAGCTCTTGGAGACCCTGCTTCCAATGCTTTTGGTTATAAACCCAGAGGGTAATTGCTGGATCGGATGGCCGTACTATGTTTAATCTTTGGGGGGCCATCACGCTGTTTTCCACCGTGGCAGCATCATTCTACCTTCCCCCCAACACGCACAAGAGCCCTAATTTCTCTATGTCCTTGCCAACGCTTGTTAGTTTCTGCTGTTTTTCTTCCATAATAGCCATCCTAATGAGTGTGAAGTGGTATCTCATTGCAGTTTGATTTACATTTCCCTAACGTTCAGTAAAGTTGAGCAAAAAATAAATTTCTTTACCATGTCTTTTCAGATTATTAAAAAATACATCCTGTACTATAAAAAAATGGAAAATTACAGAAACAAAAATTAAAGTCCAGAAACATACAAGAGGACAAAACCTCACTTGTAACTTGCTTAGGTAAATGTAAACGCTGTTTGACATTTTCAGAGTAGCCTTCCCGTCTTTTTTACTATGTAAATGAATTTTCTTCTGCTCAGGCACACCCCTAAAAAGTGAGATCAGAATCTCTTGAGGGTGGGGCCCAGCATCAGTATGTTTTTTTTTTCCTGAGAGGGGCGGGGAGGGAGACGGAGAGGAAGAGAAACATCAGTGTGACATACATCGGTTGGCTGTCGTTCATATGCCTCCTGACCTGGCACCAAACCCTCAGCCCAGGTATGTGTCCTGACCAGGGAATCAAACTCGCGACGTTTCAGTTTATGAGACGAAGCCCAAACAACTGAGCCACACCGGCCAGGGCTGTAACTGAATTTTTGAGGCAAAAATTAATTTTCTTATTTAGCAACTCCCCACCCAGCTCTGCCCTGAGGCCTTTTCTATTTAGTGAATTATGTGCTAAATTCCCTGAGGAGTATGTGGGAAGAAAAAAATATTTTCACGGCGTTTGGTTTACTACCAGGTGTTTGTTTGGCTGAGTGGGCATGTAACAAAGGGCAAGAGCCGAGTTGCTCAGGCAAGAAGGAGACTTTTAGGACTGGTGATGGTGGGAGGGAAATGTGTGGCTGGAGAAGAGTAACAAGGGAGGAGAGACTGATGGCATGGGAAGAGATTTTTGGAGGAAAGAGCCGGAGTTCATTGAGGAATTTGATTACATTTCTGTTTCCACACAAGATCTTCAGTAAAACTGTTTGCAAATATGGGACTGTCATGAGGGCACCAGAAGCAGAACTTGGCCGGAGAAGAGCAAGAGCAAAGGCTTGCCATAGGGCTGAAACCGAAAGAGCCGTGGCTTCCGCGCTTCTGGATATGGGCCTTTAGGAAACTTGGACTACGCACGCTGCTGTTAGCATTTTCTCATGTAGTTTAGTAATCTCCTTCAGCATTCCATCTAGTTACCAAAAATCCATGGGCTCCTTTGCAGTTAGCTGAGGCCATGTGACTGAGTTCCAGTGGAAATGGTTTGTACCATTTCTGGGCCAAGGCCTTCAGGAAGCAGGGATGCCCCCTTCACCCTCCTTCCCCTTCTGCCAGCTTCATGAGGAGGATGACAAGGACCTAGGGGGTGGGCAGGCCAAAAGGGAGAAGGAGTCTGGCTTCCTGGAAAACCAATTGAATGCTGTAGAAGAGAGCTGAGTGCTGACCAGGAACACTTGCTTCAGACTGTTCTGCAAGTGAAAAGTACATTTCTATATATAGCAGCCTAATCTGTCCTAGCTAATACACCACCAATGGATGCAATTTAATGACCCAATATGCTATGGTTAGACAGAATGTATAAACTGCATTTGGAGATGCAGTATTACATTTTAGTTCAACTTCCCAGTAGCTGGGTGTACTTAGGCTACAAGTAACAAAAAAACTCATTGAAATTCATAATTGAGAAGGGAGTAATTGGCTAATTGGGAGTCCAGATGTACAGTGGACTGCACTGATTGCTAAAACGATATGGAGACGCGATTTCTTCCTGCCTCACTTCTCTTCTATACCCAAGGTGGATTGCCTCCCAGGGCTAACGTTCTGATGATCACGGGAAGACTGGCGGCAATCAGGCCTACAAGCTATCTTATTCCCACAAAACAGGACAGGTTTCGCCCATGATCTGTCGATGGCAACACAAAGCTTTGTGCTGATTGGCTCACCCCTGAATCTGTGACCCTAAAAATTAGATTACCAGTGGGCTAGGCCAATCAGGGCTATCTGCTGGAGCAGAAAGTAGGCTTGGTCCCACCCACACACATGGCTGCCACCAATGACGCTTATTGCTGTATAGGGATGGAGAGATTGGGTTGCCCAGGTATAGGGGAGAAAGTCCTTTGCTTCTAGCTTTCTCTGAAACAGAGAAAGTATTTTTAGAGATGCTAAATAAAAGGCAAATAATTTTCTCCTTCTATGCATTAAAATATGGCTTTGCGGAAATTGTTTTCTGCAAAAAAGAGAAGACTGAAATTGTGGAAAAGGATGATTTAAAGACAAGGATATACAGCCAATGACCTGGGAAAAATGAAATGCCTGCAAACACAGTCTGGATGCTTCAGAAAGAATATTTTATATGAGGTACTTTCATGGTGGGGTGGTAAAAGGTGGAGTGAAAGAGAACAGTGGTGTATCCAGACGCCATGTGTAGGATATTTAAGTTCAAATTCATTTCTCAGATGGCCCCCTTTCTGTTATTGGAATACCTTGCTCACTCATCATGACTATTAAGCATTACTGCCAAGGGCACTGTCTCAATGCTAAGGTCAGATTAGATATGCTGATCTCAGTTCTTCCTCCAAAGAGCGAAAGTTAATTTTCCTGGACATCATACAATGGACTGGAAGCAAAAATGAGGTAGTTAGCTAATGCTTTCTTCCTATACAGCATTGCTTTACCTCTTCAACAGGAATTAGATAGGTTTTACTTGTTGGTTCAGAGAAGACTTGGGCCAATTATTTTAATGCACACAAAAGTAATTCCTTTCAGAACAGATGCTCTTTGATTGACTTAAAACCCCTGTGTGTAAAATCTACACAAACAAAAGAAATGTGCAGAGATCTGCTATAATAAGATTAAGCTCAAATGGCAAGGCAGGTGTGGAATTTAAAATTAATTGTAATAACTACAAAATGGTCCAATCTTCCTTCCCCATGGCTCTGCAGGAAACAGAAGCAAGAGAACCTGCTCTGCTTGTCCTTCTGCCCTCCCCGTCCCCAGAGCAGGGCTCATCTTTCCAGTGAATCCTCAAAATCCAGTTCAGCTCCCACTTCCTCCGTGGATCTTCCTGGACTGCTCCAACTCCTAACTCTCGACTTTCTGGCACTCACTGAAACGGTACTAAAGAATAGGGGTTCAAAGCTCAGACTGTGATGTCAGATCTGCCGATGTAGATCCTCAGTCTGATAGCTGTGTCACCTGGGGCTCTTCCCTTTGAGCCTGCTTCCTCTGAAAAACTGGGACCAAGAGAGGGACAGGGAGAATGAAATGAGATGATGCAGGCAGTGAGATAATGTCTGATGAGAAGCAGGCATTAATAGACGTTAGCTATTATTAATATGTAATATATTGTCTCCTCCCCACTGCTTGGAGTAGGACAACATTGGACATGTAATATCTGATCAACCCATCCCTGTTGCGCTGAATTGAACAGGATTGGAAATGTTTTTCAAGTGGAGGGTGTTGTGGACCCCGTTGGGACAGGACAGCCGGTGACTGCAGGGCTAGGGTCACACTGTGCTCCAGTGGCCTCTGGTGAGCCTTCCATAAACAGAGCACAAAACAACCTCCAGGCTGCAACCAACTCCAGTGACTGAAAGAAACTGCAGGGCTGCTGTTATCCCAGCAAGGACGTAAGCAGGGACTGTGAGTGTCAAGGAATTGCCCAAATGAGCGCTGCTAGTCAGAACGCTCTGTCTGGTGGCTGGTCCATCAGAAATGTGGGTCTTGTTGGAACTCAGACATGAGCCAAACTCACTTGTGAACATTTCATTGGTTAGATTTAATGGGGTTGGATGGAAGAGGCAGTGCTTAACATTCTTAAGAGAACAACCATTTTCAATCACCTAAAAAAAAAAAAGAGTCAACAAACGAGCCACTCAGAACAGATCTTTATGGATTTATTCATTGAAACAAGTCCATTAGGCCCTGAATTGAACAACACAAGCCAAATAGCACTTGTACTAGGCATGAATGGAAGTTTACTTCTTTCTTTAAAAAAAAAAAAACATATTTTATTGATTATGTTGTTACAGTTGTCCCATTTTCCCCCTTCACTTTCCTCTACCCTGCCCCCCTCCCACCCACATCCCTCCCTTTAGTTCATGTCCATATGTCATACTTATAAGTTCTTTAGCTTCTACATTTCCCACACTATTCTTACCCTCCCCCTGTCTATTTTCTACCTACCGTCTATGCTACTTATTCTCTGTACCTTCCCCCTCTCTCCTCCTCCCACTGCCCTGTTGCTAACCCTCCGTGTGATCTCCATTTCTGTGGTTCTGTTCCTGTTCTACTTGTTTGCTTGTTTGCTTTTGTTTTTGTTTTAGGTGTGAGTGTTAATAATTATGAGTTTGCTGTCATTTTACAGTACATGTTTTTTATCTTCTTTTTCTTAGATAAATCCCTTTAACATTTCATATAATAAGGGCTTGGTGATGATGAACTCCTTGAACTTGACCTTATCTGAGAAGCACTTTATCTTCCCTTCCATTCTAAATGACAGCTTTGCTGGATAGAGCAATCTTGGATGTAGGTCCTTGACTTTCACGACTTGGAATACTTCTTTCCACCCCTTCTTGCCTGTAAGGTCTCTTTTGAGAAATCAACTGACAGTCTGATGGGAACTCCTTTGTAGGTGACTGTCTCCCTTCTCTTGCTGCTTTTAAGATTCTCTCCTTATCTTTAATCTTGGCTAATGTAATTATGATGTGCCTTGGTGTGTATCTCCTTGGGTCCAACTTCTGTGGGACTCTCTGAGCTTCCTGGACATCCTGGAAGTCTATTTCCTTTGCCAGAATGCGGAAGTTCTCCTTTATTATTTGTTCAGATAAGTTTTCCACTTGTTGCTCTTCCTCTTCCCCTTCTGGTACCCCTATAATTCAGATGTTGGGACATTTCAAGATGTCCTGAAGGTTCCTAAGCCTCTCCTCATTTTTTTGAATTCTTTTTCTTCATTCTTTTCTGATTGGATGTTTCTTTCTTCCTTCTGGTCCACTCCATTGATTTGAGTCCCAGTTTCCTTCCCATCACTATTGGTACCCTGTATATTTTCCTTCATTTCACTTAGTGTAGACTTCAGTTTTTCATCTAATTTGCTACCAAATTCAACCAGTTCTGTGAGCATCCTGATTACCAGTGTTTTGAACTGTACATCTGATAGGTTAGCTATCTCTTTGTCGCTTAGTTGTATTTGTTCTGGAGCTTTGACCTGTTCTTTCATTTGGGCCTTTTTTTTTTTTTTTTTTTTTTTTTTTTTTTTTTTTTTTTTTTTTTTTTTTTTTTTTTTTTTTTTTTTTTTTTTTTTTTTTTTTTTTTTTTTTTTTTTTTTTTTTTTTTTTTTTTTTTTTTTTTTTTTTTTTTTTTTTTTTTTTTTTTTTTTTTTTTTTTTTTTTTTTGGTCTCAGTGCACCTGTTATGTAGTGTTATGTAGTAAGGGGCAGAACCTTAGGTGTTCACCAAGGTGGGGAAACCCAGTTGCTGGGTTGTGACATTATACGTGGGGGCAGGGTCTGAGAGGGAACAATGGCACTTGCTCTGCTCTCTGCTGGAGTTCAGTCACTTCCCCTGCTTCCCACAAGCAAATTGGGCCCTTCTGATGCTGATTCCCATGTGGGTGGGTTTGTGTATGTTCTAGGACCCTGTGGGTCTCTCCAACAAACTCTCCTGTGAGGCTGGGAGTCTCTCCTGGAACCTTAACCCCCACAGGTGTTTTCAATTGGTGTTTTGAGGCTTTATTTACCCATACTGGGGCCCTGGGTTGCATGGTCTATCTCACTCCCCAGTTTTGCCTGGTTTATCTGCAAATGAATGTGGGACCACCCATCTGCCAACCACCTTGTGCGCCTCGCTGCACTCCACAATCTGCTGCCTCACTGGGTCTACCTGCTGCCGCCTTGAGCTCCCAGGGTCCATCAGTCACCGCTTTGCTGTGACCCTTTTCAGCCTGGCCACCCAACTCTGCCCCTCCTACCCATCTGGGTGACTGTTTCTTCTTTAACTCCTTGGTTGTCGGACTTGCATACAGTTCAGTTTTCTGTTGGTACTGGTTGTTTTTTGCTTCTGAATTGTTATTATCCTTATTTTGGTTGTGCGAGGAGGCACAGTGTGTCTACCTACGCCTCCATCTTGGCTGGAAGTCCCAGTTTACTTCTTTCTAAAACGCAAACATCCATTGCTTGTTCATGGCCAGTGGTAAGAGACTGGACCACAAAGTGACATAAGTCAGCACCAGAGCTTGGGCTCTGCTCCCCACTGGGCACTACCTTGGGAAAGTTATGTAAGTTGTCCAAGGATTAGTTTCCTCGTCTCTAAAGTGGCAATAATGATTCTCCCTTCCTCAAATCACTGTTGTGAGAATTAAACAAGCTCATTTAGGCAAAAAAACTCAGCTTAGTATCTGACACATAACAAATATTCAATAAACGTAAGTAATTATGATAATAATTATTCCACAATTCAAGTTTCCTATTATTTTTTCTTTAGCATTGTCTTCAAATGCTTACAAATTTGTTTGACGACATCTTTGCATGAAATTTGAAGACAGCACTATGCCATTTTATGGAATTTGCACTTTTTAGCCAATAAATATTCTGAATAGTTCTCTGTGGTTATCAAGAATAATAAGGAGCCCCAGCTGGTGTGACTCCGTGGATTGAGTGTTGGCCTATGAACTAAAAGGTCGCCACTTCAATTCCCAGTCAGGGCACATGCCTGGGTTGCAGGCCAGGTCTCCATTCAGGGGCATGCAAGAGGCAACTGATCGATATATCTATCTTTCACACTTCAATGTTTCTCTCCCTCTTTCTCCCTCCTTCCCCTCTCTCTGAAAATAAATAAATAAAATCTTTTAAAAAATAAAAATAAGGGTAAGGGCTGTCACTGAAAATCTGTAGGAGATGGAAGAATTAGACCCAAAGGTGAGGGAAATTGATATAGTTTACGATTACTTATTGGAGAAATCAGCTCCTCTTCCAAATAGGCTTGTTTTCCTAACCTCAGCAAAACATACTTTAATTTGTGGTCTGACTTGAGAAAACTTTGATAAATTAAATGCCTTCAAATTATCGATGCACTTGAACTGAATCTAGGAAACTCTGAGTTATGGTATCATCTACCTAATACAGCAAGAATGAACTTAAAGTAATTCTCCTCAGAGAGCTTCACAGAATAGGCTGTCCTTTGTATATATCTGGAGGTGATGTCATTGTCTCGCTGTCACTGGGAGGCTGCCAGGAGTTGTGATAGGGCTGGGCCCCAGGCAGTGATGGATTGCACCTCTCACCTGGACCCCTTGTGAACAATAACCCCTTTGTGAGGCCACTGCCCGGGCCTTTCTGCTTGTGAAAGGAAGCATAGACACTTGACCTCCACGAGGACTGGAATTCCCATCAGCCTTCTTATAAGAAGGCTAACAGGACTAAATACAAGCCGCAGCTTCAGACAGGCACTGGCGAGCCACTGAGAATTCCCTGAGCAGGACAGACATGGCTGCTGCCTTCCTGGAGCTCACAGTCGATTGGGAAAGACAGCACGTGAGTAATCCGGCGAATGTGAATGAATGACAGTTGTAATGAGCCCCACGAAATGCAGAGCAGCATTGGATTTCTTACTGGGGAGGAGGAGGGAGGGTTAGGCATGACATTGAAAACAAAATTTTTGTGTCAAAGCAAGCACAGATACAGGATGTAGAACACAAACTTTGCTTCTGTTTTAAAGATAAAGCTGGAAAGAAGTTACATGCCGGGGGCGTGACTACCCACCAGGACCCGCCTAGTTAGGAATTTATGATCAGGCCAGCCTGGGAGGATACTTTCCGTAGAACCCCTTTATCATCCACAATGCCACTTTGCACATTTTGAATTAAAGTTACTTAAGAAACAGCAGGTGCAGAAAGGACACTGACCATCCTCTGTCCCTGGAAGCAGGCAGTAAGCCTCCTTATCGGCAGAGATAGGGGACTCAGGGCCCAGAGGGAGGTGCAAACGAACTGCTTAGATTCTTCACTAATTAAGTACCCAAGCCTAAGTTTCTCTGTCTTGTCAATTCCTCACAAATTTATGGTTTCTTGGCCTAATAAGTATAAAAACTGCCTGCAAAATAATAATGATGATGATGACAAAGCTGGAGACAGCAGAGAACCACATTTGCCTGAGTGGGACTGGCTACGCCTCTGCACAGGTCAGGGATGAGGCTTCCAGCTGCTGGGGGTAGCTGAGGAGGGAAAGGTTGAGAAGCCCTGGCGGGGGCACCGAGGGCTTGGGCCCCAGCGGTGAAGCCCTCTAAAGAAATGAGAAGCATACCTACTGGCCAGTTGGAGGCCAACCCGTGGTCTGATGACCCCCGGCCCAGACTGTCAGCTACCACCAATTTCACTGTTGTGTCCTGAGCCCAGGCTGTCCCTCTTGTTTTAAGCTGTTATCTTGTCTTCCCTCAAGGCGTTATGAAGCTCTCTGTCTTGGGGCTCTGAGGAGCTGGGGGGCTCACATGCGAAGGAGAGGTTGGGTGGGGGGACAGGTATCTGCCCCACTCCCCTTTGCTGATGCACTCTCTTCATCTCTGTCATTGGGCCATTGTCAACTCACGTGTTAATTACTGGTTTAAGTCCATCCCTGGGACACAGTGGGCTCAAAGGCTGCAGCCACGTACCATCAGCTGACCCTCTCTACCCAGACCCAGCCTGGCACCTTCCAACTTCTGACCAGATTGCGCGAGGCATCTCTGAGGCATGGAGAAGGGTGCTCAGATTGCCATGGGGTGAGGAATTACTGATGTGAGAAAAAAAAAATGGAGGTAGAGAGGTCAGGCTCCAGTTTCACCGAGCAAGAGGAATGGAAACACTTGGAAAGATCTTACCCCCTTGCTCCCCAGGGTGGTACCGGCTGCAGGAGAGTCTCCGAATCTCTGGGACCAGGGAAGTGCCACATAGAGGAAGCAGAATGTTTGCAGGGGCTCGCCTCATAACTATCAAGTCCTTGAATTCTGAACATCACCAAACCTATAAAGGCCCTAAGTGACACGTACTAAAAGATAACTGAAAAATTAAAATAACCCCTTAAAACCCTTAATGATGTCTTACTACAGGACTCTGGTTATGTATAACAAAGTTGCAGCCTCTTAGATTCCTCAACACGCATCGCTAGCTGTGGTCTTGCTGTCAGGGTCCTTTCTCACAGCTCCAAGGGTTTTTACCTTTGTGACAACGATTACAGTGAGCAGAGAACACCTGTGCGGATGCACGGATGCTGGTCATTAACGTCATGGTCCCTGAGTTCTGCACTCCTGTGTACCAGCTCCACCATAAAGTGTAATGCCTTACAATACAGAACACATTTTTTAAAACACTGAGAATTTAATATGTGGGGCATTTCAAACCAGTTAGAGAAGGTAGGAAGTATTCCATAAATAGCATTGGCTGAATTACTGCCTGTCTGGATCCCAGGTAAGGTAAACTCCCTCTACCTCACCACACGCCTTACCCAATAACTAATTCCTCATGATTAAAGAACTAACACAAAACAAAACTAACACCTACATATATAGGAGAATTTTTTAGAAATAATCCTGAGATGGAGAAACTATCTTGAAGCAAGATGCCAAATCCAAAAACCTTAAACAAAGAAACTGACAGATTCGATTACATGAACATGGCAAATCTTGCAACTAAAAAGATGCATGAACAAAATTAAAAACAATAGTATGGCCATTGAAGAGAACAATATGGAGGTGCCTCAAAAAATTAAAAATAGAACTAGCATACCCACTTCTGCATATATATCTTAGTGAGATGAAATTACTGTTTCTGAGAGATGGCTGCACTCCCATGTTCCTTGCAGCATTATTCACAGTAACCATGGTAACAACCTAAGTGTCCATCGGCAGGTGAAAAGATAAAATAAATGTCATACACATATATAATGGAATATTACTCAGCCACAAAAAGGAGGACATCTTGCCAGTTACGAAAACTCAAGTGAATTTTTGATGGCATGCATTATGCTAAGTGAAATGAGTCAGACAGAGAAAGACAAATACTGTATGTCACACTTTTATGTGGAATCTCAAAAAGTCAAAATTGAGAGACAATGGAATGTGGTGGCCAGACGCTGGGGGTCGGGGAAAGGGGGAGATGGTGGCCAAAGGGTAGACACTTCCAGTTCTAAGATGAGTAAGTTCTGGGGATCTAATGCACAGCACAGTGACTACGGTCAACAATACTGCATTATAGGCTGGAAAGTGGCTAAGAGAGTAGATCTTAAATGTCCTCATCGCTCACATACACACGATAATTATGTGAGGTGGTAGTTATGTTAACTAACCTTATTGTAACGATCATTTTGCAATATAGACATATATCAAATCATCACATTGTAAATCTTACACTTGGACAATGTTGTATGTCAGTCACATCTCCTTAAAGCTGGGGGAAAAGCCAAAAACAAAAGGGCCAGACTGGAAGCAAATAGAGCTACATCTTCCCCGCTGCCCACCCCCCCCCCCGCCCCCCGCAGGCACAGTGTGCTCGGTGCAACTCCTCGATTCTCTAACACTCGGACTTCCCAGAGCGGACCTATCTCTCCAACAGAGCATGTTTGGGGCCATGATTATATGGAAAAAAATGTATTTGTGCATCCCCGAAACCCAGTGAATCATTTTTTTTTAAAGTAGCATTTGTATGAGGGGGCAGGAGTTCCCCAGTTACTTTCCAAATATAATGCAGGAATGTCAGAATTACATGCAGATGTTTTGAAAAGCACAGAATGTCAACAAAGTGATGGGTGTTGAATGTTGATGATGCTCACGTTCACTGTTCGGTCATCAGGAAGCAGCGTTTTGTGCATCTGACATACTGAGGGATTTGTTACATATATAGACATTTTTCTGTGTTTTAGGAAGTTAATTGGTAGTGATGGATTGACAGGAAAAAGGCTGCTGGTTCACATTTTAACTCAGTGTCTGGTTTTGGGGAAGGTTCCTGATGGTAAAAGAGATGTTTGTATTCACAACCAGGAGTACAGACGAAAGATTAATATGGAAGAAAAAATGTGGAACAGCTCATTCAAATGTGAAAGAAAAAACAACCACTGAAGAACGGAAACAGACAATCCACACACAGCTAATTGTGAAATTGCCAATAAATACAAACAATACCCAAACTCACTAATAAAAAGAAAATGCACTAAGTACATACAAAACAATGAACTACTATTTTTAAAAATCACCAGATAGATGGAAAAGAAAAAGGTTGATAATATTAAGAGTTGTTGAGGATTTAGGAAATCAGGCAATTTTTACATTGCTGATGGCTGTGTGCATTTCTCAAGGCAAATTGGCAGCATCTATTAAAATCATAATGTACATATGCTCTACTTTAACTTATTTTTAGAAACTTATTATTCAGAAATATACAGGTACTCAAAAATATGTGCATCCAAGGATAAATATCATGGCATTGTTTGTAATCGCAAAAAATTTTGAGAAGATCCAAAAGTATACCAAGAATTGAAATATATTATGGCATGAAATGCCATATAGTTGGCAGAAGGAGTGGAATAGACTTAAATATACTGATATGGAAAGATCTTCAAGGCATTTTAAATGGACAGAGAAATTTGCAGAACAATATATACAATATTATGCATATGTACATGTGTATGCAAATTAGGTCTGTTTCAAAAAAGTCCAGCCATTATTAATATAATGAGAATGTTTTATGGTTTATGCAACATTGATGTAACCTGACAGCCAAGGAGAGTGGACTGGAATGCCCATGTGTGAACAATGATGACCTCACTGTACCTAGTCAGTGGGGGCAGTAGATGCTGTTGAGTGAGCATGTGAACTATGTGGCCATCATGAGTAGAGAAATAAGTTGGCATCAAATTTTGCATTAATCTTGAACATTCCTCCATGGAAACTATTCAGATGATTCAGAAGGCTGCAGCTATGGGCAACTGGTGATTCGCAGCTTCATCATGACAATGCTCACAGGTCATGTCTCATGCAGAGTTTTTTGGCAAAACATCAAATCACGCAGGTGACTTGGCTCCCCTACAGCCCAGATTTGGCACTCTGAAACGTCTGGCTTTTCCCAAAACTAAAATCACCTTTGAAAGGGAAGAGATTTCAGACCATCAGTAAGATTCAGGAAACCATGACAGGGCAGCTGGTGGCAATTGGGAGAACTGTGTGAGGCCCTGAGGTGCCTACTCGGAAGGGGACTGAGGCATCGTTGTCCTGGGTACAGTGCTTCTTATACCTTCTTCAATACATATCTCTATTTTTCATATTACGTGGCTAGATACCTTCTGGACAGACCTCACATGTATTATGTATTTGTATTTATATTCATGTAAATATTGAATACATTATGTATTTAGGCAAGTACATAAGAAAGGAGACTGAACTGTTGAGACCTTGGGAGAGAAGGCATCAGAGGAGGAAGAAGCGAAGATGAGTTCTCACTCACCAAATGTTCCAGTTTCTTTCTGGCAGTGGTCCTTTCTGTGTGAAGATATATTCCCATGCTGTAGAGCTCAGGAATGGTCACACAACTTGCTTTCACCAAAAAGTGATGTGGGTCGCTTTCGTGCAAAGGCTTAGAAGTCAGGACATCGTTCACCTTGTCTCTTTCTCTCTCCCATGAGACTGACAATGTTCTAGATAGAGGTTGGGTTTTCCCATCAGCTTTGGTTCTGGAGTGAAAAAGGCAAGAAACAGGGCTGTAGCCGACTTGTGAAAACCGTGTAGGGTGAACAAAAAATAAACATTTGTTGCTATAAGCTGCTGAGATGTGGGGGTGTGTTTGTTACTCTGGTGTAACATGGCCTACCCTGACTGATACAAATAAATCAGGTGTCTCCAGGTTTTCTGTCTGTTTTTCTATTGCATGAGCATCTGCCAATACCATACACCAATGTATTACTTATGTAATAAATAACTTTAAAAAAATGCCATCTTAAAATTGTAAATGACTACATGTTAAGGGCCTTTGAAACTGTTGACAAATAGAAACTGCAAGGCTAAATTCTGGGACTCCAAGGGCAACGTTGATGTGCCTGCCTGAGACCTGCAGGCCAATGCACCATGGCTGCCACCAGTAGTGCTGAAAAAGGTAAAAGATGTGTCATCAAACCAGGGACCAAGAAATATGGTGGTTAATCAGACACGCTAGAAATCTCCTTGTGCACCTTAGTGGAGGAGGTGAGAACAGCAAACATGCTACCCGCTGCACCCCAAGGTGAGGGGCATTCTAACCAACGTTGGACCACAGGGGCTGCTTTTAAAGATTTTGGGAGACACTGTTCCTCAGTAGTAAGGATGACATTGCACTTCATGCTGATGCACAGTTGTCTGAGTATGTCGGTTCCTTTGGATGTGTCCTGAATGCAAAAAATTGAGAATGAACTGGCCCCAGGAAATAGAGCAGGTAACTGCATGTGGACTCCTATTTCCTGGTGGCTGCTGCCCCTGACTCAAATTCCAGACTCTCAACACTGACTCAGTGATTGAGCACCGCCTCCGTATCAGGCACTGTAATTGCCATCAGCAATACAGATGCAAAACTCAGACTCAAAGCCTAGATCAGTAATACCTTCCTAGAGGCAGGGCGAAAGCTGTAGCACTAGCAGCCCTTTCTTTGTGGTTGGGGAGGGGTAGTAGTTTCCCAGAATCATGCCAGGTCCATAATTTCTAATTCTCTAAAAAGATCCCACAAGTGCATTGTGATCACCCCTACCTTTTGTGTATGAGGACACTGAGGCTGAGTCAGTCTCCAGGTCTTTTTGTTGTGTATACCCAGTCACCTCCTCTGCAAAGGGATGAATAAATAATAACCTTGAGCGGGGAGTGAATAAGCCTTGAATCAGACTTTAACCTCCAGAGCAGGGCGCACAGATCCAGCTTTTGGTTTATGCTGTCCCCAGGGTGTGCCATAGAAGCTGGTTAGAGGCCAGACTGATGATCTGACTTGGGTTAGTTCTGGCCAGCATTCCTCCCAGTGTTGCCCCCAAGCCCTCCTTCTGCTAGTGCTGAAAGTAAACATCTGACTTGCTTGAGGCAGGAGGGTGGGGGCAAGGAAAAGTCCTCACAATAGCTCTGCTGTTGGGCAAAAGAATTCTCAAAGAAGCAGATCTAGGTTGTGGTGATTCAGAAGGTGCCAAGCCCCTTCTGTGACTGAAGTGGTTGGGGGATAGGCCACGTATTTTCTATGAGCTCTGATGTTTATCCTGGTTTAAGCCCTCAGCACAGGGAAATGCCCTAGGACAGGGGTCCCCAACTTCTGGGCCAAGGACTGGTATCCCTCCGGGCCTGTTAGGAACCCCCCCTCTCCCCACCAGAGCAGGAGGTGAGCTTGAATGTAATGCACTTGAATCATCCCCAAACCCCCTGCCCCCATCGTACCTACGCCCCCCCACCCCTGCCCCCATTCGTGGCGAAAGTGTCTTCCATGAAACCTGTCCCTGGTACCAAAAATATTGGGGACCACTGCCATAGGAACTCCAACTCAGATCTGTCCTTGGTTACTTAAGCAAGTTTATCCTGAACGAGGCATAGCAAGGCTCCCAGCCCCAGAACCTTTTCCCACTCGGCAGGTGAGCTAAGAACAGTGAACAGAGGAGGTTCATCAAAAGCGCCCAGAAGGTCCCAAGCAAGAGACACTGGAGGCGCTCTCCTTTCCCGGGCTCTGCTTCCGGTGCTTCTGGGCTGGGGTCCCAAGGCTCAGCTGGCCTTTGTGCCTAAAGACTGTCACAGCCCGGCGGGCACTCATGACAGAGCCAGGGATTTCTAACCAGATGAGCGATTCAGGACAACCTACAGGAGGCGAACCAGAATGCAATGAGTGGCTCGCCTCTACGCTGTGGATAGAAGTAGGGGAAAAGGGGGTTCGTGAAATTCCCTCAACAGCCCTCCAGCTGGTGCTACAACGACAAATGGAGAGAGAGAGATGAACAGGGTATGCGGAGGCCCGCAGGGAACCCTTCTCCTCTGATGTGAGCAAACTGTACCAGCATGTTGATGGAAACACAAGTGGCCACAGTTTCATCAGAGTTATGATTCAATAAAAAGGAGCAGAACTGTCATTAGGGTCCAGTTTTTATCTTCAGAGTGTTATAAAGCACTCTAGACCTTTATTGATGGAATCATCAAGGCTCAGAAGGTGTCACTTGACATTATCTGTTATACTCAACTGCACTGTTTAGGAGAAATTTTGTGCCCTTAGGAAGTTGGCAGTGGGGGCGCCAAGATGTGGTGGTGCCGTGTTTTTGACTGGCGGTCTCCTTAAACCGTATGTGTGCCTTGAGGAAGAAAGTATCTTCTACTTTTTTTTAATCTTTACCCAAGGATATGTTTTATTAACTTCAGAGAGAGAGGAAGGGAGAGAGAAAGAGAGGGAGAGAAACATCAGTTGGTTGCCTCCTGTACCTTCCCTGACCAGAGATCAAACCCACAATCTAGGTATGTGCCATGACAGAGGATCGAACCACCAACGTTTTGGTGCACAGGACAATGCTCCAACCAACTGAGCCACTCAGCCAGGATGAGAAAGAAAGTAGCTTGAAAAAAACAAATCATTTCCTCTGTGCCTAGAAGGACCTGACCCAGGATGAAGTGTGGTGTGCAAAACATCAGGTGGCCCTCACACTCAGGGTCATGCAAAGAAGTACCTCCTTCAGTTTTGTCCCCTAGGTGCCTCACTGGTCACACCCTAGTTCTGGCCCTGGAGGTGAAGCACGGTGCCAAGAGGAGATGCGGAGCCAGTTGACGAGCGGATAAACAAATGAGGTGTTCAGGGAAGGACACACTCATTGGAAAACTGTAGACACTGGGTGTTTTGCAGCTGTTGGACAGCCTGCTTGCCAGAAGGTTCATGTTGACATAGATGAATGGGACCTTTTATAGTGGAATTATGTTAGCTGGGGCTGCTATAACAAAATACCGCAGGCTGGTGGCTTAAAAACAGACCTTTTTTTTTTTTTTTTTCTTTTTTAACAGTTCTGGAGGCAGGAAAAATCCAAGATCAAGGTGCTGGCTGCTTTAGTTTCCGGTAAGAACCCTCTTACTGGCTTGCAGACTATCTCACACTGTGGAGAGAGAGCCCTGGGCTCTTCCTCTCCTTACACAGACACCAATCCCAGCGTGGGGGCCCCACCCTCATGACCTCATCTGAACCTAATCACCTCTCAAAGGCCCCACCTCCAGATACCATCACACTGGGGCAGGGCTTCTACACAGGAATTTTAGTGAGACAGAAACATCCAGCCCACACCAGAAGTGTATCACGGTTCATGTTTTAGGTCTCAGCTTTTGTAACAAGTCTGATCACTGAAGCAGACAAAAAATTCCAGGATGGCTCCAAGGTTCCTGGGGTGCACACCCTGTGTGATCCCCTCCCTTGAAGTAGGAGGGCCTGACCCAATCAGGTGAGCCCTTTAAAAGAGGGTCAAGAGGTCAGAGAAGGAAAAAGTTGGAGAGGTTGGTTGGAAGCAGGAGAGGGGTCTTCCTGGGGCCTTGAGGGAGCCAACAGGCCTGTGGTGGGGGGGGCCGGGAGCAGTCTCGGGCAGCACTCAACAAGAAAGTGGAGACCTCAGTCCCACAATCAGTCGCAAGCAGCTAAATTCTGTCCAGAGCCTTGTGAGCTTAGAAGAGGACCCCATGTTTCAGATGAGGGCCCAGCCCAGCCAACACCTTGACTTCAGTCTTGTGAGACGCTGAGCAGAGACTTGTGAAAGTTAATTTGTGTTGTCTTAACCCACGTTTTTACACTGCACAGAAAACTAATAAAATCTCCTTTCCACAAGAGATCTGACCACATCACCTGGGTCCTGTTATTTAAAACAGCTTCTATTTGGCTGTTGATTACATTTTTCTTTTGTGTTAACACATGACCTCCTTTCTTCTTCCTTTTTTTGTAGTTTCCTTTGGGAGTGTACATAGTAATGCAAAGCTACTCTGCCCACATTGTTATTTGAACACTATTTAACACAAAACCATATCATCTTGTCCCCCGACCTCCACAAATCATCTCCAGGACACATACGCTGGTGAGGCTGCTGTTTTCCTCCTTCCTGGCTGGTGTTCAGGGCTTCCCAAGCTTAGCGTCACATTCACCACCTAACAGACATAGCCCGAACAAACCGGCTTCTTAACAGGGCAACAGCAGAAATCTCTCCTGGCTTGATGAAGAGCCTCTCCAAATATCTCCTAATTCCAGTTGTTTTCTGGCCTATAGAATGGAAAGTCTAAGAATGGCTCCGCAGGTATTTCCGGACACTCACAGGAACCCACCCCTGCCCTGGCTGACAACGGCCTTTGAGGCGGTGCAAGTGGGGAGGAAGCCAGCGCTGTGGGTTGTTGAGTGTGCAGGCAGCCTCTTGAGGAGAAGGGCCTGTGTGTGACCTGCTCTCAGGGGAAGAATGAATAAAGGCACAGAAGTGGAGCCCCCGCAGGCTGGCACCACAGTATGGGGCTCAGTGGCGGAGCTGGCCCTCCCTTTGTTCCCTTTTCGGATGGGCGGGACCATTAGCAGTTGCATTCATCCAGAAGACTCTCAGTTGCATTAAGGACCCACTCAATCTGGTTTAAAAATACTGTTCCTTGGCTTGGATAATTGGTTCCCTTTGACCCACACTGTGTTGGTTCCAACCCCACCAACTCCCCACACGGTGCCCCTCACCTCCCCCACTCCCACCCCAAATCTCCAGACTTACCCCATGGGGAAAGGGTGCCTCTTTCCTCTATTCCAGCCATCTGCCCTGTGCCAGCAGGTCAAGCTTGGGTCACGTACCCTCCTCTTAAATCAGCATAGTGGCCAGGGAGATGGAAGTCACCATTTGGCCAGGACAAGGGCATATGGCCACTCCTAGAGCAGGAGTCTGAGGTCACATGGACAGAGGGTGGGGGAAGGGTGAGTCCCCAGAGGAGAACAGGGTGCTGTTGCCAGAAGAGGCTGGAATGGACACTGGGCGGGCCAGAGCAGCCCATGCCTTCCAGCAGTCTGACCTATGCTAACGAGGGGTGGAGCTGGAACACGGGAGACCCGGAGAGGCAGTCAGCATCGGAGGGTTTCTCCCACCCCTGCGCTTCCACAGAGCTGCCCGAATCCAAATGTGCATCTGTGTGTATGCATGTCACCCAAGGCATGTCTCCAGAAGCAGAGACAAGGCGTGAGTTCACAGCACATTTTCCTCTGTCCCAGGCCCTCGGAGTTCCGCTCTCGGCTCCAAGGTGCCCCTGTGCCCGCACTCCTCTGACAGTGCGCTGCTTTCCCTCAACACACAAAAAACCTGGGGCCACAGGAGGCCTTTGCCCTGGCGGCCTGGCCTGCCGTGTGTGGGAGGCTGGAGCAACGCTGAGTCCCAGGCCTGTGGGAGCCCACACTGCCCCGGAGCTACTGCTTCTCTCCATGGGCTCACCGGGTCAATCTGCCCCCGTTCACATGCTATCAGGCCCGCCACCTGGCAGGAGCCCCCTGCACCCACTTCCTATGGGTTCTCCCTCATGCACCTGTCAGGAATACTGGGACCCCTGCTTTCTGGAGTTGGGTGAAGAGAGGGCTCTCAGAAGTTGTTTCTAAGCTCTAGCCTCACCACTCCCCAGGACAGACTCCATTTCTGCTTTGCTAGTAAGACTTCCCTATTCTATCAGAGGGTTCAACAACTTTTTGAAAGCCAGGCAGATTTTCATTATACAGGACACGTGTTTGGAAACTGAGCCCTTAGCAGCTGGGTATGCCATATGCCAAAGATATGTGCCAGTTGTTTTGCCCAATTTTATTAATATTGGGGTCTATTATGATACCACTGTAATGTATAACAGTATACCTTAACATGGATCCCAGTGGCATTATCAATTTCATTATTGGTACTTAAATTAATTTTATACAAGCACGAGGAATATTAATTTGGTTGAATGATTCATTTATATATTAAACCTACATTTATTGAATATTTACTAAGTGTAAGGTCGTGAGCCAAGGGACACAGATATTTAACACTGCTCCCAAAGTCTACAGTCAACTGGATGAAAACAGCGCGTAGTAGAAAGCAGCTAAACATGGTTCTACATCAGAACCAGTCAGTTTCTTTAAAAAGTCAGCTTACTGGTGGTGGTCAACAAGATAGCCTTGTGCAGTTCACAATTTCTTGAGAACAGATCTCACAGGAAGTGTTCTTACCCCTAAGTCAACAAAGAAACAAACGAAGAGCCGCAGAGGAACTTGGGGAGGTGTTTGATATGTCTGTTACCTTGATTATGCTGATGGTATAGTGGGTGTTTGCATATGTCCAAACTCATCAAATTGTATGCATCGTATATATGCAGTTTGTGTATTTCAATCAACCCTTAATAAAGCTATTTAGGGAAAAAAAAAGTCAGCTTACCCTAAATTCACCTAATTCCTAAACCCCAAGGGGATTAACTGAAGTTAGCTAAGGTTTGGCTCAAGAGGCTGGCATAAAAAGGGCCCCTGAGAAGGTGTGGACACTGGGGCAGATCCTTGGGCCTGGGGAGGGGCTGCAGTGTGGAAAGGAATCCTCCTGCTCCCAAATGAACCAGGCTCTTTCCACCTGCTCTGAAAGAAGCCATGTGCAACCCAGTGAATAAAGTAACTAAATCATTCTTGATTATCTGGCTTTTAACAAGAGCAAGGTGGGAACTTCAGATTATCAATGAAACATTAACCATTTGGAGAAGCTGCCGGTCAATACGTTGTGTAAGACTCCATTAGAGGTGATTCATCACGTTAAGTCAGAATAGGTAGCAAACACTGATTGACAGGCTCAGCTAGCATCCCCATGGACAATCTGCCTCAACAACTTGGATCCAAAGTTTAAACATCTCTGAGAAGGGCCCTGGTCATCCTATCTTTGGTCTGATGCCACCCTGGGACCGGTCAACTGGGGCAAAGCTCGTGTCATAGAAAATAGCTGATGATTCCGTAGCAGCCATGGCTGTGCAGGGAAGGGAACTACGTGTATAGTAATGGGGGTGGCAGGAGCTGGACAGACAAAAATACGAGTCTAGTACACCTGACTTCAGCCAGAGAGACTTTAGTAGCTCAACTTTAATTTCCTGCCACTCAGCATCGACTTATTGGTGTTACTTTGATGATGCAGATATTAAGCCTCAGTCCTAAAAAATGAACTGTGGATGAAACAGCAAATCCCCACCTTGACTGTTGAAACTGGACATTGTTATTCACCCTGCACCACACTAGAACTGGACCATGGGGGACTGGGGTCTCTACCCTGAAGCTGGCCTGTACCCCAAGCTGCACTATCTGCTGCAGACTTCTGTAACACCAACGCATGACTTCCCGCCTTTCTCTGGGTTTCCGGCTGCCATGCTTTAAGCTCCACATCTGACCCCAGTTGGAGCAATTAGAAACTCTAGAGATTCTTTACCCCTGGGGTGGTTAAGTGAGCCATGATTACCACCCCAGAAAGGCTGCCTTCAAGACAAATCTCAGTGCCAAGACTTGGCAGAGCACCGATGGAGGAATGAAATGGTCGGAGACTGAGAGTCCACGTTGCTGCAGGCGGTCAGCTCCAAAATTGTCTGGGAGAGCTGGGCGACCCCAAAAGACCGTCTGGGGAGTTGTTGCATTTTCCCTGACTGCCTCTTCTCTCCATGCTCCTGACATAGGGAATTTGAGTGAGTGCGTGAGGTGAAATATGGAAAAAAATCAAGACTTGAGAGAATAACAAAACTTTACTACGGATTCCGTTGTAAGTACATTTGACTAGTTTATAAGAATGCTTGGAAACCACACACAACATGCAAATCACAGGGCAACCAACAGATGGCCATCCAGTGCTTCCCGTTTTCCTGGAGGTGACCCTTCAGAGACCTCCAGGGGGTCTCTGCCATCTCGTGCCCTTCCTGGGGGATGGAAGGGTGAATGGAAGGCAACGCGTGAAGCTGACCAGTAGCCCGGCCACACGAATCGCTTCGTAGACCAGTGGAACCCCAATACGACGGTGTGAAAAGACAGCCCAGCATCCGTGCAGCTTCCAGGACTCCTGGGATGACCCCTGTGGCAGAGGCCACTGCCCAGGTGTCAAACCAGAATGCTAACAGGGCAGCATCAGATAAGATTTCTCCTATCAGCTGGGGGTAAAGAAATGATAAAAACATCTAGTTTTTAAAACCCCAGTAATGTGAGGAGACAATGATCCCCAAGTCCCTGGTCTTTAGAAAGAATCTCTAGAGTTTCTAATTGCTACAGGTCTAAACATTTCTATGTTCTTTTTTTCTTCTGAGTGGAGACAGCCAGCTGCCGAGCTTTGGGGAAGGCAGCATGGCACAGTGGAAAGATGATGGGCCTCCAAGGCAGGCAACCTAGGAGGGAACCCCGGGGGCCCTTCCTTAGCTGTGTAGCCTTGGACAAATTGTACAACCTCTTAAGCCTTAATTTACTTATCTAGAACATGGGCATAGATGTGAAAACATAAGTGAAAGAATGAGCACAAACCCTTATCTCATTGCTTGGCACACAGCAGACTCGGAGGAAGACAAGCGTTTGTGAGGGGAGGGGGCAGAAGGTGGAACAGGAGGAAGGCAGGCGTCATGGGAAGGGGTCTTGGCTGGGCCATACCCACTTGACAGCAAGTGCCTTGAGGTTCTGGCTGTGTCCTGCTCACCCTGGAATCTCCAGCAGCGAGCACGGGCCGTGTACAACACGGGCGCGCAGAAAGTGGTTGTTCAATGGAATGGAGCCATCCACAGCTGGGCCCCAGGCAGGGAGAGGTTCCCAGAAGGGAAGGCAGGCAGGTGAGAGAGGAGAGGACAGAGAGGCAGGAGAGCGGCAGCTGGCAGGGAGGAAGGACACAGATGACAAAGCCTGAACAGGGAGATTCCAGATGATGAACTCTAACTTCGCCCTGTCATTAGGGCCCCTGTAAAATTAATGGACTTGTGATGGAATGGTTTCAAAAGTGCTTTGGAAGCCAGATGGGAAGCTTATGTCATTGTTTTCACTTGCAAGCTCAACTGAAAATAACGAGCCTGGTACTGCCTGCAGGGGGAGATTCAAGCATCCTGCCGCCTCTTCAGTCCCACACTGGGAAGCTGGAGCCTCCCCACGGCTCTGCAGGTGTCCTCTGCAAGGGGTACGGCTCACCCGGCTGGCGTGGGGAGGTGCTCGCTGTGAGGCAGAACGGGGCAGGGAGACGTTCCGACCTCACAACAAAACACATCCCACGTCTCCGGGCAGAGGTGAACAAAACACTGAGAGCTAACCAAATTCTGAGGCTGGCTGCCTGGGCAGGGGGGCTTTTAAGTCTTCAACGGAAGCTGTATTACAGTTACGCGTGAACACTGTTGGAAAACTGTAAGCTGCTATATGAATATAAAGGCTTATTGGTCATTAGTGTGGGGAGAAGAAAAAACACCAGATGAAGAGAAATGGCAGGGTCCTTCCACTCACGTTGCAACTCACACGGTCTGACACGCCCCCTCACCTCTTCAGACCTCCGTCTTTTCACTTACAAAACAAGGACAGAGTCCCGAACCCCACTCGTGATCCAGATGGCCCCTGCTTTCTCTGGGCTCCGAAGGCACGGAGCCCAGCTTTTTGCTTGACATGCATTTTACCCCATCTGACATGAGATTTTTTTTTATGCATCAGTTAGTTGTTTACAGAACCCTGATGCAGCAGACCATAAGCTCCATGAAGGCAGGGACCAGTGGGAAACACAGTCAATAATTATTTTCAATCATTCACTTAACAAGCATTGACTGAGCCTACTTGGCACTGTAGTAAACTCTAAGAATACAGCAGTGAGCAACCCATAAAATTGTTGCTCTCTGAGAGTTTGCTTTCTAGTGTGGAAGACAGATAATAATGGCAAAACTTAATGTATACAATAACAATAAAGGCAGGACTCCTGCATTGCACATCTCCAGGGGGCGCTATTCCTGCGGGATACAACGTTAATGGTGCTCCGTGGATTGTACAAGAGCAGCTGCCCTGGTGATACCGTAGCCCCAGGGGCTGGCCCAATGCCTGACATGTGGTAAGCATTTTGGAAGCAGTGTTAAGGAATGAGTGAATGACATGGTATGGGGTCTTTCTCAGTGTGGTAACATGTTTACATGTTTTAATGCCCCCCCGCCCCCGCTTTCTGCATACACTTCCTGACCCCTTGAAGTCAGGTAAGGCCATGTGACTAATTCTGCCCAGTGAAACATCAGTGTGATGGGATTCACCCCACCTGGTGGGTGTCTGATCTCCAGCTGTCATTTTCTCCTGCCGCAGATCAAGGCAGCTACGAGATGCAGATTCTCTATTGCCCAGAGCCCCTGAGTGATTCTATGGAGCGGAGAAGACCCTCACTGGCTACGAAGCATTTTCGAGATAAGCCTTTGTTACGTTAAGCCACCGAGGCTTTGGGCTTTGCTTGCTGCTTGCCGCAGCCTGACTAATGCTCTCACCCTCCTGTGAACTCTCTGACGTTGGCCCTGGGGCCATTTACCCAGCCCAGCACAGAGGTATTCAGTAAAAAAGAACTGAGAGATGAAAGAGCAACTAGTCATCATAATTCATAAGTGGTATCAGTGCATTTTTCCTCTGCAGACATTCCTCAGTTCTGAGGGAACGTACTCCTGGGGGCCCTGGGCACGTCCCCAACGGCCTGATTGTTTGTCTCCAAGGGGTGGGTTTCCTT
Source organism: Anoura caudifer (assembly GCA_004027475.1). NCBI lineage: Eukaryota > Metazoa > Chordata > Mammalia > Chiroptera > Phyllostomidae > Anoura > Anoura caudifer. The sequence continues at coordinate 153,127 of PVKU01000690.1, forward strand.
TTCCGCGCAACGCCATCGCTGTGGTGAGGTAATGCTGCCCTTTCCACACGGGACAAAAATCACGCCAGCTTCTTTCCATGTGATGCAAACAACCCAGAGAGAGAACATGATTTAGGACATCTCTAGACCCCCAGAGCTGAAGCAATTGGGGTCACCGCCTACCCAAGCCCCTCAGTATGGCTCTCACAGAACAGAGATATTTGCAGCTGAGCTGTGCATGTAGACAGAGGTGTGGACCAACGTGCTCCATTCCCCACAGGGTCGGAAATACACCGCTACGGATCCAGGGCTTCTCAAACCCCCTGGCGGTCTTATTCAAAACCAGATCGCCAGCCCTTGCCCCCAGAGTTTGCGGCTCCTCGGTGTGTCTGGGCTGAGGCCTGAGAACCTGCATCTCTAACAGGCTCCTGGGTGCTGCTGCTCCTGATTCCTGGATTATATTGTGTGAAACATTTGCTTCAGACAGGGTCTGCCTCTCAGCATCAAGGTTAAATGCCATACCACTAAGATGAGCAGTAAGTACCTCCTGCAATCAGCCGTGAAGGACACAAGACAGGCTCATTTTTATTCAGATTGCCCAGATCAGAAGTGGGGGAGGGATGGAGGAAAGATCAGCTGCAGGTGGGGAGGGTCTGGGAAAAATCCAGTTTGAGGGTTATCACCCAGAAGGAGGGTTGATGGGATCACTAAGGAAGGTCCCGGGATGAGAGCCAGGAGGACGCTGGGGCCAATACGAGTGCAGAGGTGGTCAGGGGAGACAAGTGTGAGGCTGATCATTGGAGAGTGAAAAGAGCACTGGACTTCGAGTCCGGAAACCTGCAGTCCTCTCCCATAAGGCCTTGCAGCTGCTGGCAGCAGCCAAGACTAGCCACTCTGAAGTCACTGAGGCAGATCTAACAACGCTCATGGGTCGATGCTGCGAGGTTGCCAGGGGGTAGGGCCAGGCCCAGGGCCCTATGTCCAGTGTACTATCTGTACCAGACCTGAGACCCAGGACAAGAAGCCACCAGGCACTGCAAAGCACTTGCGTATATTCCCGCTGACTTACTCCCCGTGGTCCCAGCAGGGTTGTGCTGTGCTGAGGGGTAGCGTGGGCGGCCATGACTCACAGAGCCTCGTGAGCAAGCAGAGGCTGCCACTGCAGCCAGCCGCCACGGAAACAGGCTAAATCAATCTCAGGTCCCTGCAGGGGGCAGAGAACAAGCCGCCTGAAGCCAGTGAGCCAGGACTGCTCTGGGTGCAGGCACCAAATCAGTGAGCACAGCCTGTGCTATGCTGGCCCCTGAGCTGTCTGGGGAGCTGAGCTGAGAAAGGCAGCAACGAAGCTGGGTCAGGGACTGGAGCATGTGACAAGCGGCAGATGGGAGGCTGTGGTGGTGGCACAGGAGCACTAGACTGACTGTGGAACATTTGTGTTTCACTGGTGTGGCGGGAAGAGGAGATGAAAGCGTCACTCCTGACTCTCTCCTTGGTCTCCTGTTTGGAGAGGCCCAGCTCCTATGAAACTGCTCGCTCGCTAGACAATGTGGACCTGCCCTCTATCCCAACTGGCCAGAAATGTACCCGGAGAAGAAGGGGAAAGTGAGGCCAATGGCTTAAGCAAAGTCCCACCACTTCCAGAGGCAGAGTCAAACGGGGCTCCTGTATCCTGTGCACTAATCCCTCACCATTGTAATTTTTTTTTAATCCTCACCCAAGTAAGAAAGAGAGAAAGAGACAGAGAGAAAAACATTGATGTGAGAGAGAAGCATCGGTTGGTTGTCTCTCGTGCATGCCCTGACCCAGGATTGAACCCGCCACCATTTGGTTTATGGGACAACACTCCAACCAACGAGCCAGGGCAATCCTTCATCGTTTCGCCCTGGACACCTGTCCCAAGCAAACAAACTGATGGGTCTTGGGAATTTGCTTTGCCTTGAGTATCGGCTCTCCGAGGCTGTGGGTGCTGCCATTAATAACATACTCTGCGTTTCCCAAAGGCAACAGGGCATCTCCAGCCAGCTCTCCCGACCTTCCTCACCACCCCGCAACCCAGGTCAATGAGTTTTCACTGGCTCCACCAAGCAGACAGCGGGAATCCCAAGAGTTTCCAGGTTTCCCCAACAGCTATCATTAGCGGGTTGGGGAACAGAGCCAGAACGGGGCCTGTTGGGTTTTGACACCATCCCTTTGCAGGGTAGGTAAAGGTCTAAACTCACCAGTCCCATCTGGGGGTTCTCAAGCTGTGTCCCCAGTTGTCCCCTCCATCTGTTCCCAGCTGAGGCTCCCAGTTGGCTGTGGTGACGTGGGCGCATCTTCATACCTGGAGGACCCCCAGCCCCGCGCAGTCCCCGCCTCCCCAGCCCTACCACAGCCACTCAGACCTTCCTTCCCCTTCCTCACCTGCAGGGGGGCCACGAGGGACTTTCCCCCTCCATTTTGAGGATGGGATAAAGGCCATAGCTGGGCCTCAACCTCCAGTTTCCCTCCCACTTCCTGTTTAAAGAAAATCCCTTTGCCCACCCACCTGTGTCTTTGATCCATTAATGATCTCCTTTCTCCTCATCGTTCAGCTTCTGCTCTTCTGTGAGCTCCTCCTCCTCGGTCTATCAGCACCCATCTCTCTGTCCCATGTGAAAGAACAACCAAGCCAAACACGGGTTCTCCTCTGGCCACTCTCCTGCCCCAACTGACACTGCCCCTCAGAGCAGCCTGCACTCTTCTCTCCCCGTCCGTGCCTCCCAAGGGGTCCAAACCGCTGTGATGCCAGCATCTCAGCTCCTCCCCCTCTACCCTATGCCTCCCATTCCTGTCCACCAGGGACAGAGTGGCACCTGAGGCTGCCTCCGATGTTCCCAGTAGGTCTAGTCCCCAGGGCACCAGAGGGGGTTGGGTTCCAAGTAAGGGGCTGAGCAGGGTCCCCCCACCCCAAGCAGTTACACTTGTGCTGGTGGTTTCCTGAACAGCCTCTCCAGCTCCAGCCCTTGCCCTCCCTACCCACTCCCTTTCTCAAATTGGCTGCTGGGATGCAAGGCCACGTGTGTGAGAGCCGAGCTCAGGCTGCCATGTTGCTCTGTCCCTGGAGCTGGTCAGCTGCTGGAAAGTGTGCAGAAAGTGTACTTCCGGCCTCACATAGATTCTTCCTCAAGCCCTTCTACAGCCACCAAAATGGAGACTCTCACATTTCGAAGGGACCTTCCAGCCTAGGGTCCTTCCCTCTCACTGGGGACTGCTGGCAAAGGATCAACCTGTGCGGCTTGAGTAGTTCCCAGAACAGAAGGCTCTCCTCTTGATGAGGGAGTCTCTGAAGAGACTTTGGCTAATGGAAACACCTTCCCGATTTTGATCTGAAGTCTGCCTCCTTGGAACTTCCACCCATGTGGTTGTTTCCCTGGTCCTTGGAAGAAAATGTCTCATCATCATCTAATTGGTCTTCCAGCTACTGTAAGAGGTGGGTGTGGAACTGTTTGCCTCTGATATAGGAAGTGGACACCTGGGGAGGATAAACAGCTTGTGAAAAAGTTCCAGGTGGAGCTGGAAATAGAACCCAAGTGTCTTTGCTTCCCAGGCCAGCCCTCCTTCCATCACTCTGTGTTTCTTAATCCTTGCCATTGTCATTGAGTACCTACTGTGTGCACCTGGAGGAGTGGGTAGGTGGAGGCACAGGAGACCTCGATCCTCACTCCAAAGTGTCATCGATTCGAGCTCTGAAAGCGCACCCCCCCCCATACACACACACACACTTCACAGTGCTTGCTCAGCCAGCAAACTGGATGGCCTCACCTCCACCCCAGAAACCCCGGCTTCTTCCTTACTTTCAGCTGCTCCCCACAGCACAGGCCGATAGGTAGGAAAGGGGAAAATGTAGAGAAGCTTCTCTTAAGCAGAGAAGAGAAGAGCCTGCACTTGAAAGGAAGAAGAAAGGCCAGAAGAAGAGTTTGAAAATGATAGCTGTCAACACCAGGCTTGGAAAGCCCGCACAGAGAGCTCGTGGGTGGGTGGGTACGAGGGCGGGATGCTCACCAGGTGCCAAAGCTGAGTCGTGTGGCAGAGGGAAGAAAGGGTGCAGGGCTGGAGTGGTGCCAGAACTACAAACTGGACGGCGAAGACCTGGTCTCAACAAAGGCAGGCCCTGGCAAATTCCAAGTACCTGGCTCTGTGGGCATGCTCCACCCCTGGAGATGTGTCTTCATCTTCATTAAAGGCACAGTGCTCAAATTCCAGTATCTGCCTGAGTATCCGGCCATCAGCATTAGCACCAGGCTCCCCAGGCTTCACTTTGTCTCCCCTGGATGGCAGCGTGTATTCCACCGAATCCTGTAGGCACGGAGAGACCCAGGCCCTATTCGCTGAAGCTTGTGGATGCAGTGATGACTGGCATCTTCTGTTATGGATTGAATGTGCCCCCCCCCCCGCCAAGTTCATAAGTTGTGATGGTATTAGGGGTGTGATTAGGTTGAGATAACATCATGAAGGTGAAGCCCCCCATGATGAAATTAACATCCTTATAAGAGAAGAGACCAAAGCTTCCTCTCTCTGCCCTGTGAGGACATGGTGAGCCAGGAGGCAAGCCAGGAAGCGGGCTCTCACCAAGAGCCAAATCTGCTGGCGCCTTGATCTTGGACTTCCCAGCCTCCAGAACTGTGAGAAGTAACTATCTGTGGTTTATGAGCCACCTGGTCAGTCTATAGTAGATTGTTATAGCAGCCTGAGCTTCTAGGATGCTCAGAGGCAGAACATGCAGATATCTGATAATCCAAACAGCATTTACAGACAAGGCAAGACTTGCTGAACTTGGCTTCTTTGGGGGGCAGGGGGTGGGAAGGAGAACCATTGCCTCTGTGAAGGCTGCATTTGGCTCAGGATCTCGAGTGTCCAGTTGAAAGGCTGGCGTTGGACTCCAGGGCTCCCAGCCTGGATCTGGTGGAAGACAGTCCCAAAGGAGGTGACTATTCCTGCCAGTGAGCTGTGGAGCTCCAGACAAGTGGGAAATGAAAGGACGATCTAGGCACTCATCCTGTCTTTGCCACTGATAGCTGTGTGGCCTTGGGAAATCACTGCACCTCTCTGAACCTTGGTTGTTTCATCTCTCACAAGAGGTAAGATCTGATCTGCTCCACCCTCTTTGAGCATGGTTGCAAACTGACATATATGAAAGAGCTTTGAAAAAATTTAAATATAATGATGAATCTTTATTCTGAATGAAATATTCTAGAAGGATTCAGGCAAGGTTGTATGATAAGGAATTTCCCCTATTCCTGAAAATGTGCTTAAATGTTATTTTACTGAAGTGGGCTGAGGAACGGGGGACCCCTCAGCACCCCGGTGTGCCATAGTCTTTTCACGGGAAGGATGAGGCCTATGAAATACAGCTGGGGCATTTTGGGGCCAGGCTGGCCAGTCCAATGACCCTGCTGGAGTTGTAGCAGAAATCCTAGGGCATCATGCAAACACCTACCCTGATGGGGTGCTCAGTGTCAGGGTGTTGGCCTGCCTGAGAAGTGCCTGGGGTGCCATGGATGAGACAGAGACTCCCAGAAGGCAACATGCAATAGGAACCATAACAGGGGCTTATGCCAACGTTAAGTGAGTGCAGAGCTGAAGATTAGTTACCACTGAAGAAACCAGGGAAAGCTTCAGGGAAGAGGAGGCAAGAGGCCCGGACAATGTCTTTCATGATGACAGGTTCATCTGGGCCAAGGACAGGGCAGTAAGTTCCTGAGATTACCGGAGGAGTCAGGGGCACTAGGAGGCTAGGAGCCAAAGGGGTGGGCAAACAGAGACCCGCAGGACCACAGTGCTGCAGGGGCACAAGCAGATTCCTACCCTGGAGGAGCCAGGGCCAGAGACTGAGGTCAGTGTCCCTGCACCCAGAGCCCAGACCAGGTGAGAGGGGGATCCACCTACAAACAGCTCAGGAACAGCTAAGGCTTCCAGGTGACCCGTGGATCCCCAACCTGTATTTTTTACTTGGTTTTACAGACCATGGAGTGCAGGGCACATGGGATCATCCTACTGATTTAAAGGATCAGGTTCAGTGCAGGCAGTAAGGAGGATTTAAGGAGATGGCGATGACAGATGATGGGCAGGAGGGTAGGGGTGAGATTCCCGCAACGGGCAGGGTGTGATGACAGACCAGTGGTGAGGAGGTGGAGTCCACGGGCAGCATCAGGCACTGCCGGCAAGGCTGATGTGGCTGTGTTTGGCAAAAGTGGGGTTCAAAATGAAAAGCTAGGATGGAAAGCCAGGTGAGCCAGGGCTGAATGCACACCCAGAAATTCAGACTTTTTTCTGCAGGCAATGGGCAGGTTGGGGGTAAGGGGGTACTTTGGCTAGTTTTGAGAATATCTTAATATGGCTGATTACCAGCCACAGTGTGGGGAAATGCAAGGCACAAAAAGCAGTACTAGACCTTTACAGAACAGAGGCAGTAGAGAATAAAAGACAGATCTGAGAGATCATGAAAGTAGAATGAATAATACTTGGTGATGGATTGAACATGGGAGCCAGGCAAGAGGAAGAAAGCCAAAGGGATCTTAAGCTTGTGAAGAGAAAGATGGTGTTGTAAACAAAGGAAATACAGGACTCAAAGTCAGGAAAATGGAAAGTGCAACTGCAAAGAAACTCCATTTCTTCAACATGACACTTGCTCCTTTCTGTCTGTCCACTGCCTTCCTTAATCATTAGGCCCACAGGACATTAGATTCCGGTCACCATCAAACTGTCTTAAGAACATAGCCTCAGGTGTGTTGCCACAGAAACCGACTTTGGGTCAAGCTAAAGATAACATCCTGACTTCAGTCATGTTTTGGCCCCAGGCCCGTGGAAGCAGAATGACCCTAAGGACCACACCCTCATGAAACCACACAGAGCAAGGCCTCGCTGACATCAGGACCTGAGATACTGATCAACTCCTTCCTACCCTGGCCCCAGTCGATCAGAAGAGCCCACGACCCAAAGTCCTTTAGCCACCATGATTAATGACTTTCCCGACACAGCCCATCCCCTGGACGCCACTGGGGCACCAGGTCTGTGAACACTGGCTCACCTGGGACTCCGGGCTTGGCGCCCTGTCTTCAGTTAATTGAACCCTTTCCTTTCTTGGCTGCAGACTCCTGTTCACATTTGATTGGGTTTGATGTGTGCAGACAAACCTCTGGTAACAAAAGTATAGGATGTTGAGGAGAAATATGATGAATTCGGGTTTAAGTACATTGAAATTAAGGTATGGATTGGATCATCTACATGCCAGCATTCGTTAGGCGTCTAGAAACACAACTCTCTAGCAAAGGAGAGAGGCATATGGGAGAGAGTTTCGCCCAGGGTCTCCCAAGATCATGGAGATAGCTGATATGTAAAAGGAGAGCGTAAGATGAAAAGAGAAGAGGGCTTGAAACAAACCTTGAGAAATGCAGAAGTAGAGGTTCAAAGGGAGGGAAAGGCGCAGAAGGAAGGGATGCAGGAGGCAGAGCTGCGGTCCGGTCCGTGAAAGCAGGAGGCCGGAGACTGCTGTATTCTCGCTGCCTGCCGAGGGAGGAGCTTCAGAAAGACAGCGAACTGTACGAGTCAGGATTCCGACTGTAAGGGTGTGAAAACCAGCTCTAACACAGACATGAAGGAGATCTATTGGCTCAATAACCAAGCAGGGGGAAGTAGGGATGCTGGCTGAAGTGACCTTTGTTGTCCTGTGGCCTCTATTTCTGCTGCCTTCCTAACAGCACACAGGTTTTCCTTTGTGGCTACTCCTCCCTGATAGCTACGGTCTGGCAGGGCCCAGCCCCAATGAGGAGCAGGCCTGTGCCTCCAGCTGGGCCAGTCTATAAACACTCCCTGGAACGTGAATCTGGAACAGAATGAAACAAAAAAGACAGAAGGGTGGGATTCTCGCGGCTCCAGCATTCTGTCTGAGCAAACTGTTCCACCATAAGACCTTTTTTTTTTTTTTTTTTTTTTTTTGCTCTATCATGCTTCTTTGGCCTTGAGGTGGCCCAGATTCCCACCGATTCCAAGGCTGGCTCTTCAGACTTCTATTAATTCTGTAAAAATCTGGTATTCTTCAAATAAATTCTCTTTGGACAGGAAGAACAAGGCTGTTTGCAACTGAGGAAACCTGACTGACAGACCAGCCTAAGGACACACTCCACCCTCTTTTTCCTACCATCCGGACATCCTTGTTCATTGGAATCTGACCTGCGCAGCCCCAGGACCAGAGAGAAAACACCAGGTCCGAGGCTCTCATTGTGTCCATTGCTCAGCCCGGGACGTGAAGTTGTGAAGAGAAAGGACAGCACTCCTTTAAAGTGGAGGGAGGAGCTGTTCCCCAGTCATCTTGCTAAGGTGCAGGTTGGCTCTGTGGGGCTGGGCATGGGCCTGGAATTCTGCATTCCAGACCCACTCCGAGTTGGGAGGGCCATGCTGCTGGTGCCCATGGACTTGCATCCCTGAGAAGCAAAGCTCTGTAGGGTCTAAACAGGCAGGCGTGGTAGGCCGAAAAGGAGGCATCTAGGCACCTTACATCTCTGGCGATCAAATAGCTGTTTCGGTGGATTTACTGGGGTGAAGGTCAAGTTCCTGTGAGCTGAGGTACAGGGTGGGAGGCGGAGGGAGGGAGAGCAGATGACAGAGGGTGTGGAACGCCTTAGCGTGTGACAATACCTGCCCACCTCAGGATGTCAGAAGCGTGTGCTTCTCGGAGGAGCACCCCGGGAAAGTACAAATCAATGTTTGCCAGAGGGGGACGGGAGTGCGGGAGCCTGTGCAGCTCACTCCTGCCCAGCCTTGTCTCTGGCTCCTCCTGGCATCAGCCAAGCAACACCTCACAGGTCTCTGGCATCACAGTCCCCTCTCCTTTGCACATCGGGTGTTCCTGACCCCTTAAGGGCCCTCCACACTTTTCTCCCCTCTCTTTCCATCCTACCCCATCACCTCAGAGAAGCCTTTGCAGTAGAATAGAAGATCAGACAAAAGTCATGTTATTTTCTTGCTCAAAACTCTCCCACGGCTCTCATGTTACCAGTCAAAGCCCAAATCTTCGCCACAGCTTCCAACGCCTCACGTGACTGGGCTGCCCGTTTCTCAGCCCTCGTCCCCATCCCCCACCTTGCTCCCAGCACCGCCTCCCCTTTCCTCAAACACACCCCTCGGGCTCCCACCTTGGGGCCCTTCCACTTCTGTGCATAATAATTGCCTCATCTCCTTCACATCTTTTTTTCAAAGTCACTTTCTTTATGCAAAAACTTGTACTCAGATGTTCACAGCAGTACCATTCACAATCACCTAAAGACGGAAGCAGCCCCGTGTCCATCAACAGATGACTGGATAAACAAAATGTGGTATATCCATACGATGGAATACTATTTGGCCATAAAAAGGAACAAAGTGCTGATACCTGTTACAAATTAGATGAACCATGAAAACACTGTTACGTGAAAGAAGCCAGTCACAAAAGGCCACAGATCGTATGACTCCATCTATGTGAAATGTTCAGAATAGAGAAATCTGGAGAGACAGAAGGAAGACTGATTGCCTAGGGAGGGAGGAATGGAAAGTGACAGCTGATGAGTACAATGTTTCCATTTGGGATGATGAAAATGTTCCAAAATTGATTGAAATTGTGGTTGTACAAACCTGTGAATAGACCCCAAACCAGTCAGTTGTACATTTCAAATGAACTATAGCAGGAGCATTATATCTCAATAAAGCTGTTACCGAAAAAGGTCACCTTCTCAGCGGGTCAGCCCTGACCACCCTGTTTAGGCTGCAAGCCCTTCTTCGCCTGACATCTTCAGTCCTGCGCACCCTGCTCCGCTTTTTCCGTAACACTTAATGCCTTCTAACAAACTGTGCGGTTTACTTTCTTTTTCACTTATTTTTTGCATTTCTTGTCTGTCCCCTAAAATAATTCCAAACACTCAGGCTCTGTCCTTGTGTTTTTCTCACCCAGTGAGCAGAACTATTGTCCCCGCTGCTGTGGTCTCTCTTAAAGCCCCTGGGGACAGCCCCGCGTCCTCCAGACCTCCCCAGCTACTCCTGTTCTCTTCCTGGTCATGCTGTTGGACTTCTCTGCGGGACAATGACACACTTTCTCAGTAAAATCTCCCCGTCTTTCTCATCTCTCCAATTCACTCCTCTTTGCCCAAGACAACCAAGGAAACCATTAGTCTGGACAGATTCTCAGCTGAATTTTCACAAAGTGAACACACCTGTGTAGCAGAAAAGACCATGAGACAGAATACCATCATCCCGGAGAAGTACTGCCATCCTCCTGGCTCCCATCCAGCCCCAGCCCCAGAGTCACCGCCGCCTGGACTTCCAACAGCGCGATTAGCTCTGCCTATTTTTGAACTTCACATCAACGGAATCACATAGCATCGCTCTTTTGTGTCTGGCTTCTTCGCGGTAACATAATTGTGCGCACTTAACTAGCTCTAGGCCCACAGCGAGACCCTCCCAGCCAGTGGGAGCCCAGCCCCTGCAGGCAGCTTTGAGGCTGCTGAGAACAGGCTTCATTCAAATGGGAAGTCAGGAGATGTGGACTTGGGCCTTGACCCGGCGGCTTACCAGCTGGGTATGTGGGGACCACTGACCTCATTGACTGGGCTTCAAATCACCCTCAGTATAAAGGGGTCTCCAATGTTGGCTCCTTCTGGTAGTTTCCTAGCAGGCTTTGGGACCAGAGGGAGCCCCCAAGGCCTTGGATTTGACCCCCACAGAAGCAGGAAGGGGAGGCTCAATTGCCTGAGCTGTTGGCATGGTGGCCGACATTTGCTGGGAACACCGCCCCCAGCTCCCGGAGGACCCATGCTGGGTATGGAACTCCTCGCTCTGGGACAGGGGAACACAGCTGAGGAAGAATAAGAAGAGCTGGGAGGGTCTAGATGCTGATCACACGCCCATGCTTAGCAAGGGGGTGGGTGGAGGGGAAAGGAGGTGGCCAGTGAGGAGATATCGCTGAGCCCCCTCCTCCCCTGCAAAGTTGCTCCACCTTGGCCACACACTCCACCCACGGGGGGTGCTCTCTCAAACACCCTCACCTGGCCCTGCCCCTAGAGTGTCGGACTTGGTCTGATGTGGGACTACCCAGCCATCCATTTAAAAGCCCCCAGATGACTCCGGTGAGCAGATGTGACCGAGAACCACTGTCGAAGGACGAGGTGCCCCCAGCAAGTCTGGTCAGGGCTGGTGGGAGCCAATTTGTGTCTTCATGAACGCAGCAAAGGGGCTTTGCCAGACGACCTCTAAGCGTCCTCTGGCTCTAGCCTATCACTCTAAGTATCCCCTCTGTTCTGGAAGCTTCCTCTTCCCTCCCCCACCCTCTCAGTTATCCCTTCCCTTCCACACCTGCTCTCCTGAAAGAGTCATCACACTGAAGTGCACATGTATGTGTATGAGGTTCAGCGTGTTCTGGAGACTGAAGCAACCTGACAGGGAGCAGCCCCCACGGCTTAGTGAACTCAGAGGAAGGGCACTGGGCTGGGAGTCCGAGCACCTGGGCTCCAGGCCTGAGACCACGGGTGAGTCACTCACCATCCAGTCTGCCTAAGACCAGGTGGCGCCTCAGGCCTTCTACACCTGTTTTGTTTCATTCTTTAATTGCGGTAAAATACACATAACATAAAATTGACCACTTTAACCATTTTTCGGTGTACAGTTCAGTGGTATTAACTGCATTCACAGTGGTGGGCAAGCATCACCACCACCCACCTCCAGATCCGTTTCATTTTCCCACTGAAACTCTGCGCCCACTGAACGTAACTTCTGGTGTCTGGGAAGCTTCAGAACAAGAGGGACATTTCTAACTGGAATTTCTGGGGGTCTTTGAGGGAAGAAGGCCCTCTGCAGGGCCCCTCAGTCTGCACCCACACCTAAGGCTGGCACAAACCCTGCCTTGTAAAGTGGAAATGTGTAGTCAGTGTGGGCTGCTATCCTCCCTGCTCCCTAAGGACTGGGGGGGGGGGGAGGTATGTGTCCCTGTCCCCTCCCACTGGCCTTTGGACTTTGTGTCCACTTGGTCCTTGGCCTCCCAAACCCAGCTGGGTCGCTGACCAGGAGCGCTCTGTCACCAGGGCTCGGACTAGGGTGTGTGTTGGGTGACTGACCACCTACCTGAAGAGAAGGGTGCTGGGGACACCCGCTGTTGCTTTTTTTCCCACTGTGACACCAGAAACCAGCCCCCTCAGTCAACAGAACTTCTTGTGTCCTTGTGGGTAACACAGGACCCCTGGCACCCGCCTGTTCCATCCAGGGTCACGGGTGAGCTCCCTTTGGCATCGCCCAAGTGAAGGTGCAGTGACTGAGGAGGAGTCAGGGGAGCTGCAGCCCTGCGTCACCTGAACCCTGTCCTGACCCTCAGCCCCCTGCCCAGTCCAGAGGTCACGAGTGTGAGACGGGTTTCGCTGGGCTAAAACCAAGTTGTCGGAAGGACGGCATTCAATCCAGAGGCTCTAGGGGAGGATGCGTTTCCTCGCCTTTTCCTGCTTCTGGAAGCAGCCTGCCTTCCTTGGCTTGTGGCCCCCTGCCGTCTCCAGTCCAGCTATGCTTTCCAAGCGTTTCTCATGCCGAATCCCACTAACACTGACCCTTCTGCCTCCTCCTTCCACATTTAAAGAGCCTTGTGATTACGCTGGGCCCATCTGGATAATCCGGGATAATCTTCCTATTGAAAAGTCAGATGATGAGCAAACTTAATTCCATCTAACAGCCTTAATTCCCTTTTGCCATGTAACCTAACATTTCTCAGTTTCTGAGGATTAGGATGAGGACATCTCCTGGAGGTTACTATTCTGCCTACCACAGTGTGGTGGGCCAAACCAGACCCCAGGGCCACCACCACTAGCGAGGGAGATCGGTAAATCAATGAGCCTGGGAAAGGGAGGAGAGTCATGACTGGCTTAGCTTCCTCAAGGTTCGTCCTCTGAATCTGGTCCCTCTGTTACCTCAAATCAAACCAGGGTGCTATTATCAAGGAAAAGGGTGGAGGGGTGGATTTGGGCTGGCTGCTAATTGCCTACCACAGCAAGGTGCAGCTGACCTGGCAGGTTTCCCTGGTCATGTGCCACGTTTGCATTTTGTGATGAGATGAGATGTGAATGTTTCCAGGTTGTGCCCAAACCCTGCACATTCCGGCGGACTCAAGCTCTGCCAGCCAGAATTTCATTCCCTCCCCTTCTTCTGTCCCCAGTCCTCCAGAGAGAGAATCTGTGCAGACAAAAAGGCTTTCTTGGGTGTCGTGGGCAAAGAGGAGTGAATTGGAGAGATGAGAAAGACGGGGAGATTTTACTGAGAAAGTGTGTCAGTGTCCCACAGAGAAGTCCGACAGCGTGAGCAAGAAGAGAACAGGAGTAGCTGGGGAGGTCTGGAGGAGGTGGGGGTGTCCCCAGGGGCTTTAAGAGAGACCACAGCAGCCGGGGCTGTAGTTCTCATCATTGGGTTAGAAAAATGGGAGGACAGACCCTGAGTGTTTTGGGACTACTTTGGGCTGCACAGCTGACTGTGACTCCACTCTGGCACTCAACTAAACGGTAGATGCAACATAAATCATTACAAGTAACTGCACCACTGCAGCCCATGCCCCGGCGCCAACGTGATGGTCAGTAAGTAGTGCTAAGTCAGTGTCTGGCAAAGGGGTGATCCTGGCCTCAGAGGCTCACACAGGCCAATACCGGTACAACAGGTATTTGGACAAGAGGATCTCTGAGTCCCCTTCCAGCTCTGATAACTTATCACCCTGTGATCACCATGTGGAGTACAGGACAAGCTACGTTTAGTAACCTCAGGTGTCTGGGGTGTCACTTTCTTGTGTTCTTAAAGATAGGCTCAGAACACAAAGAACAGGTAATTTGGAACTTTACCATCCATAAGGTCACTTTACTTCTCTGCGTTTCAAGTTCCCCAAATGCAAATGGCCTCAGTAATCCCCGACCTGGGGGGTGGAAGTGAGGGTCGAAGACGACACGTGTAAGGTGTGTGACACGTGGAGGGCACCTGAGGAACTCCTACTCCTAAAACACAAAGGTGCGGAAGAGGAAACCTGATGGTCCGTGATCGCAGAGGAAAAAAAAACTGTTGTCCTTTGAGTGGTGACAAAAAAGATTATCAAAAGTAACCATCTTGAGAATGTTTTCGTTCTGAGTCTCAGGGCACATCCATGTTTTTCTGTTCTATACTCTCCATATTCAAGCTGACGGGTCACCCCTGCATCTGACAGCTAACCGGTTTATGAAACACACACTACCAGTTGGAGAGGAGAGTACTGTGTACTCGTCCCCTTTCAAAACACTGCATGAGATTCTCCCGATACATATGACCAGGGCCCTGTAAATGTTGAATGAGACTTGAGACTTAAGGAACTGTTTTTGTGCTCACAGGGTTGTGTAATTCTTCATTTCGATGCACGATCCCCCAGCCCTGCACAGCCTAATACTGTAGCCACTAGCCACTCATGGCCATTTAAATTTAAATGAATTGAAATCAAGTCAACTTAACAGTTCAGTTCCTCAGTCGCACTGGTCACATTTCAGGGACTTGATAGCTACCTGTGACTAGCGGCTGTCACATTGAACGGAGCTGGTCATAGAACATTTCCATCACCACAGAAAGTTGGAGTGCAGACTGATAATAAAACAGCCTTTAATAAAAATAAACGTTGGAAAAAAAACCCAGGCTGGCAGGTGAAGTATTAGCCTTGATAAAAGGGCTATCGGCTGCTCTGGCGAGGACTGTTTTCCCAGGAGCCCTGCGCGTGGGGCAGAGTCAGCCCGGTGACCTCCAGGTGGACGAGATTTTGTAAACAGCCCGGCCCCCTTGGCTCACGAGGGCTCCACCGGGAATGCCTTTGCAGTCCAAGTTATGCGCCAGCAGCTGAGTGACTGAGAGCTTCACTACCACTCAAGTCCGTGACTGATCGCTCACATCCAGGCTGCTGATGGAAACTGGAGCGTCCAGTCAAAGACCCCTCTGTGCTCTCCCCAGAGCAGTTAAGAGCTGCTGGCTTTCCTCACGCTCTTCCCAGTCCACTGATAAGCAGACAGGCATGTTCTCGCCACATTTTCTGCCTGTCGAAACCTCCCCAGTCTTCTCCATGTTCTGAAATGCCGCCATCTTCCAGGCCCTCCTTGACTCCCTGTGAAGCCCCTCTTAGTACTTTCTTAGCAAACCACCACGAGTGCTTATGGACTGTGCCTTGAACCCAAGGGGTCCATACACCCCTTCCTCTCCCCTATGTTAGATAGCAAACGTCTCGGAGGGCAAGGCCCTGTGCCCGACACCCAGCCCAGATGGGGCACCATGAGTGGACAGGACAGACATTAATTAGCAGGACTTGATCCTTGTAAACTCTGGAAGGTTTATCCTGGGGAGTTCTGAGGACTTCCTCTGCCCGATAAACCTGTCACAAAGCAACCCTAATGGTGGCCTCTGCACTCACCACTGGTGGCAGCTTCACTCAGCCATCTGCCAGCGCCCTAATCTCAGGAGAGGTACAGTGTGACTCAGGCTCAGGAGCCACCTCTGCCTCTGACTCACTGGGTGACATCAGGAAAGTTATTTCCCCTCTCTGGGCCTCATTTTCTATAAAATGGGGGTACCAATAGTATACATCCCCTGGAGTTGCCATGAGAAATAAAATAATCCACTGAAAAATGTCTGGCAAGTAGTAAGTACTCAATAAATCCTTGCTATTGCATCATGATTATCGGTCTCTGCAATGGCCTAATTGTTCTAGGGAGTAGTTTCCTGATTTCATCCATGTCCATATGTATTCCTGTCTTTGACCTTCAATTCCATGACCTTTGTCATTAGTTCAACCAAGTATCTTCCAGACCTCACTTGTCTTGCCTGTGTAGCCTCCTCGCGGGCACCTACCTGCCTCCGGTGGGTGTGGACCTTACGTTACCAGCCTCTTCTGGACACGGCCCAACTCCACACTGGATAATGGTGCCTTGCTCAGGCTGAAGATGCTCAATAAACGTTGGCTGGCTGTGACTGCCGTTCTCAGAAAACACTAGCTGTCTGCAAACCTTGGGCTGATCTCCGAACGCCAGTTTCCAGGGGCCAGACCACCCCCAGCTTCAGTGTGTGTTTCCAGGAAGAGTGAGAAGGGTATTAGGGAAGTGAAGGGAGTGAGCCTTCTGATAGGGCATCATTGGGAACAACAAAACAGTCAATTCTGAAAGCTTTCGCTAAAATGGCAATTTGGAAGAAAGGATTTGGGACCCATCGAACCACCGATGATCAGAAACCAGTGGTTTATGCCTTTGAGAGGTGTGCCACGTGACGGGCGTTCTCTCCATGATAGACCACTACAGTGTGGAAAGAAATGTAATAATATTTATCACAATGCCCATATCCTTTGAAGTACAGAGACCCTTCTGGAAATACAGTCAGAGATATAGTCAAAATTTTTATACAAGAACATTGGTGACAGCATTATTTACAAAAAGAAAAATTTGGAAACAGCCTAAATGTCCAGCAACATTGAAATGCTTTTGCATCACGGGCTAATGGAATACCATGAAAACACATCCGAACTCTTCTGTTGCCCAGGTAGCTCCGGGCCCAGGGCCTTCTTGGTTCCACTTCAGGCCCCCAGCTGCCCAAGTTCTTTATGCAGCAGAAGCAGCACCTTGAGCTTCAAACACAAACCCAGCCCTTGCCACCCTCAGCAGCAGATTTCCTCTGTGCTGTAGCTTGCAGAGCAACTTCCGCCTGGAGAAACTGTGGCTTTTGCAACCCTCTGCCATTAGCTTATTATCACCGTTTCCTGGGGAGAGATCATGGCTCCTTCTCCCTAGTTCAGCAGGAGACAGAGGAGGGGAGGACTGACTCATCTCAAGGTCATGTGCAAGTGAGTTCCAGTCTCAGAGTGGGGACAAAGGTTGGGCAATGCCAGCCCTGCGCTGAAACAATACTTTTATTCCATGGGATCAAACTTCCTGTCCATCAGGTGGCAACTGAGAGATTCCAAGGAAAACTGGGAGAGGACTACTGGTAACTTGGCTCTTGTTAACCCCAAGGTATTTCAGATAGAGAATCTAATCCTCACAATAACCCCATAACATATGGAATATTTGACCCAGTTGAGAAACAAGAAAGCTGAGACTTGCCCAGGTACAGCCGATAACTACTCCCCGCTTGGGTCTGGCGGGCCTGGGGAGCGGCAGCCGGCTCAGGACCTCCCTACTCTCGTTCAAGCCACCTCACGCAATTAGCGGAGGGAGAGGGCTGCTGGCAAGGCAGGCTGGGACTCAGGAGGAGACTTGTTTCTGGCTCCAGGGTGCTCTGATCTGTGGGCTCCTCAGGCACTGAGGCTCCCTCCAAGGCTCCCAAATCTTAAAGGTCTAGCCAAGGCCACCGGGTGGGCAAGCCCTGCAGTGGAGCTGACTGTCAGACTGAATTTTCAATGTCTGGGCAGCCCTGCAGGCAAGGAGCAGAGTATTTGCCTAGGTACTGTTTTTCCTATGCCAGTATTTTATTCTGATGATGTTTCATTGATTGAATGGTTTTCTTTCATTCATTCATTCTTTCTCTCTCTCTCTCTCTCTCTCTCTTTCTCTCTTTTTTTCTTTCTCTTTCTTTTATTCACTCAATAAGATTTTACTGAATTCCCCCTCAAGGGCACATCTAGCATTTATCTGGGAACGCCCCCCGTTGAAAACATCAGAAGTCAAGGCACTGGATGGGAGAGAGCTGATTACTGGAGCAGGACCATGCCTGGACTGAACTGGGAGGATGTAGTGTTCGGTAGGGGGTTCAGTGATGAGGGGACCCACTGAGGAGGGGATTGTTCAGGGGCTACAGAAAGTTGCACTTAGTTTTGTCCAAGCTGCTCCACCTTGGCAGCCCCCTTGGGTGGCTGTCAGAGATGGTACAGGGAGCGGAGACCCAGGCCCTACCTGGGGGTCTGCAATTCTCTGCATCCTCTGGACATCTCTGTCATCCATTTCTCACTTCCTTTTGGGTCTCAGAATTCTTGTGGCAATTTGCAGGCGTCAGCCCTGCCTCCTGCCCCAGCAGGTGGTTGCGGATGGCGGCCCAGGTGGAAGAGGGAGGCCAGATGGCAAGTGGCAGGGCAGACCTGCTCTTGCTTCAGGGCTGCTGGGGGCCTGGCTGAAGCTCTTGGAGAACCTCCTGAGTCAGCCCTTGTGTGTACCTTGGGCAGAGCTGAGCATGAACAGAGAGAGGCTGGAAAAATTCC
Organism: Anoura caudifer; assembly: GCA_004027475.1. Classification (NCBI taxonomy): domain Eukaryota; kingdom Metazoa; phylum Chordata; class Mammalia; order Chiroptera; family Phyllostomidae; genus Anoura; species Anoura caudifer. Next base: position 171,299 of record PVKU01000690.1, read on the forward strand.
CATTTGAGTCGGCTGCTCACTGCGCATGCCACATGCCTGGGAACACCTGTGCGGGTGCACGCACGCAGGCCTGCTGCTGCAGAGGAATAGGAGGCAGTGCTAAAAATAACCTCAACCGGCATGGCTGCGACACTTGACAGTTTACAGGGAGCGGGGATGCTGCAGACACCGCCTCCCCTCTCCTCCTGCAGCCAGGACACACTGGGCTGAGTTTGAGATCACTGATTGGATGGAGGGAGGCAGACAGACAAAGCTTTCCACTGAAATGAGTACAGAGTCAGAAATAAAATGGCCATGTGACTTTGGGCAAATGACTCAACCTGTCCAAGCTGTAGTTTCCTTCTCTGTAAGGTAGAAATAAAATGTCATCTACCTGAGTGCACCTGGCTCCCAGATCTTGGTTTCTAGAACTATTCTCTAGTATAAAAGGAACCAGGGCTCCTGGGAGAGATGGCTGATCTCACGCCTGGTGCAGGAAATACCCACGAGCCTAGAGCACCTGGTAGTGCCAGAAAGTAAGGAAGTACTGAGAAAAAAACATCCCACCCAACCCACAACGACTCTGTCAAAGGAACACAGGAGGGAACAGAAAGAACACCCAACAGCAAAAACTGGAACAATCTGACCTATGAAATTGATGAAGTCGTGTTAGATTATAACCCAAAGTACAAAATAAATATCTTGAGTCTATATTGATATAAAGAAATAATGAGAAAAATAAAGATGGGCGAGAAGAGACGAATCTTCCATGCAGAAGAATTCCAAATAATTTACACGGCTGCTCTGCCCTCATGCAGGCGTGGGCTAGCATAGTGCCTGCGCCACGGAGCACGGTGTGGGAGTGGGGAGAAAGACCTCGCGGCGGAGAAACCTGACAAGCCCTTCCTCCGCCGGGTGATCAGGCGGAACAACGGTGATGTGTCACCTTAGCAGCCTGCCCCGCTGATGCGATGAACACGGCACGTCACCTCTGTGTTCTCCCTCCCCCGACCAGACTCCTTAAGCTTGGTCTAATCGCAGGCAAAACATGAGTCAAGTTACAACCGAGGGATCCACTACCAAACACCAGGTCAGGGCTCCTCAAAACTGCCAAGGGCATCGCGAACAGGACAGTCGGAGAGGCTGCCCCGGCCAAGAGCGGTCTAAAGGCGGAGTGGTATCCCTGCTGTCCCGGTGGGATCCCCGAACAGAAGAGGGATGGCGCGCAAAAGCTGAGGGAATGTGGATGAAGTAGCGACTCTTGTTGCTGATAGGGTATCGATATTGAACGAGTCCCCGTGACAAAAGTGCCGCAGCGATGTAAGGTGTTAACAACAGGGAACTGGGTATGGCGTATACGGGGACTCTCTGAACTGTCGTCACACTGCTCCTGTAAATCTAAAGCTGCTCTGAACTAAAACAAGCTTATTTAAGAAGCATTATCTGCCTCATAGGGTTGTGAAGATTAACTACCACAGTGCAGGAAAAGCACTCAGCACAGAGCGGGGCAGCTGGTAAGTCAACAAAGGGCAACTCGGTTCCTACCAGGCACCAGGTAGGATAGGACCAGAAAGGATGGAGCGCACCAGAGAGTGTATGAACATAGGACCTGTGACTCTGATTCCCAGTTTCGCGCACAGCACCTTGTCCACCCCTTGGGAGAGTGGCTGACCTCCCGGAAAGGGCCGTCATGTCTTGGCATGTTAGGGTCGCCTAATTGGCATCACTGTAAAAGCCTATAGCTCAGTGGGTGGGTGGAGGTGGCAGGGCCTGCTGATGCCCTCCCTATTCATGGGCAGGAGCGACGCATTAGGGCTTTGCTGATTTGCATAGAGCCAGAGTGAAGGTGTGAACAGCAGCAGCCGGAGAAGAGGAGGAACCCAGGCAGAGCTTTCCCGACGGGGCGGCACCCGCTCCCCCTGCAGGCTGCCTCTGATTAGGATCACCTGCTCAACTGAGTCCTTACAGCAGCTGTTTAAGATCCCAGGCCCCAAAAAGGCGTCGTCTGGGCTAAAGCGCATGGCACCAAACCTGGATTTAATAGCTGGCCTGATAGCTCTTGCCACCTCTCCCAGAAACGTGGTCTTATCAGTCGGCCTGGAGTTTTCTGGTCCCTCTTCCTCCCCCATAGAAAGAAGAAGCAAGCGCAATGATTTTTTAAAAACCCTTGCCATTCTCTTCCCCACAAAAGAAGATGTTCTGCTCTAAAAATAATCGTTTTTTTGTGAATAGCTCCCTTGTTCCACCTGAATTTCTATAAAAACCTTCCATTTTGTAGACCCCCCTGAGTGCCCTTGTAGTTGCTAGATGGGACCCTGCCCAATTCATGAATCACTTAATAAAGCCAATTAGATCTCCAGCTTACTGCAGATTCACTCGGTTGTGTTTGTTCTTTAACACAGCCAATGATGAGGTCCTTCATGACAGCCACCTGCCATGAGGAAAAGCCGTCTACAAGTACCAGGTAGCCTGTGTCACTGCAGGGCTCAGACCCCTGCAGCTCTGACTCAGTCCTCACCCCAAAGGGGCCCTGCCATCCAGGCCTGGACCCGAAACATCAGTGAAGGCCCCAGGTTTGGCGGGGGCGCCTCTGGACCCGCTCCCAAGAAATCCAGGTCATGGAGAAACAAACCCAGAGGCAAGAAACCCAATACTCTGTGTTATTTGCATACTTGGGGTTGCAAGTGAGCCCCAACTCAGCAAGGTTAGGGGGTGAGGGAAGAAGGGGACATTGGTTAGGAAGACACAGAGATTAACTCACCCAATCAGGCCTGGAGACACAGAACCGGGTCTGCTCCTCGGACGCCAAATGGAGCCAGGATCTGGGGCGAAGAAGAGGCACTTTCTGTGGGTTTCTTGTGTCTGCCCCTGCCCCCGCCCCCACCCCCTGGCCAGCTGTGTCCTCTCAAGCCTGCTTAGGCACAGACAGTGTGCATACTCACTCTCACCCACTTCACCAACAGAGAGCAGGAAGAAGACATTACCTCTCTCCCCGAGCCAAGCTTCAGTTGAAAAACTCACAGGGAAGGACTCTGATTAGCCCACCTGGACGGACATGTGCACCTCCAGCTGGGTCAGGAATTAGGGTGTTTGCTACTCAACGGTGTTTGCTCCCATTGAGGCCACACATTGAAACCACGGCCGTTAACTGAACACAAAAAATGTCTGTGAAGAATTCCTGCTTGTTGTAAAGTTGTTAACAGGGTAGCTGGAAAGGAACGAAGAGGACTCCGATGCATCACGGGCAGAGCAGACCAGGACAGGACGGGCACCGAGGACTCGGCACTGCCTGCAGGAGGGTGTCTGCTGCCATTGAAGGTCCGGGAAGCTGGACAGCTGCTCCTGCCTCACCTTCCCTCTGCCCTCTGGCTCCCAACCCCAAATCATCATCTGTTTGGAGTCCCACACAGTCCTGCTTCTCCCTCTCCACTGCTCCTGCGGCTGGTGGCCTGAGGGTCAGCCTCAGGCACCCTGGCTTTCAGCCCTGTCCTCAGCGCCACCATCCTGTGCATCCTGAGTGCTGGGATTCCTGACAGGGATTAGGGCCTACAGCTGTGGGCTGCTGCCAGCTCTCACCCAGGTCTGCAACGAAGCCAGGGGGTTACAGCTCTGCGATTAATAAAGTGCGGTACTGATTCCTTTTCTGCACTTTGATGCACTTTTGGAAGGCATCAAGGTTTTATGGAAGAGGATTTTTCCAGGGACTGGGGTGGGGGACATGGTTTCCGGGTGATCCAAGCACACAACAATCAAGCTCACCTCCTGCTGTGCAGCCCGGTTCCTAACAGGCCCAGTCCAGTGCTAGTCTGCAGCCCAGAGGCTGGGGACCCCTGCCTTGGAACATTCCAGGGTGAACTATCAGGGAGTTCCATCGCAGCAGGTGTTGCAGGCAAACCCTGGGCCTGCACGGGGACAGGGGTCTGAGCGCTCACTGATGAGCTGGGGCTTGAGTGAACTGCGTTCCACATTCAGCGTGCGTATGTGTGACTTGGGGGAATCTCCCTGAATACAGGTCCTGACTCAGGAGCTCAGGTGGCATCCCCAATTCCCCCTCTCTCATCAGCTCCAGTGATGCCCGAGCTGCTGGTCCACGGACCACAGGCTGAGTAGTCTGCACCTCAAGCTTCTCTGCCTGAGCTGCCAGGCCTCTGCTGTCTCCCCTGGAGCCTCCACCTCAAGTGAAGGGGCAGGATTTTCTGAGCAGAAGCGAATGGGTGTCCCTGGGCTCTCTGGGAGTTCACCGAGGGACGCTTGCCTGTGCACGAGGCCCAGGCTCCATGACCTGGGGTGGCCGTAGGCTGGGACAGTAGCAAAGCCCGCAGCTGCCTCACCCACCCCACCCCCAACAGCCAGTGATAAGGTGCTGATTAAGCAGGAGGGATGCACCCCAGCTGAGATCAGCCCTTCACCACAACTCCCTGAGGGTGGGAGCAGGCAGGTGCCTAGTGTCCCCAGCTCAGCACCTTTGAAGACGCCTCCTGCAGGTGATAGATGGGCCCTGGAGCACTGCCAACAACGAATAAGAAAGAACTTGCTGCCAAGGCAGAAACAACCGCCCCCAAATTCATGTGGCTGTTCTCGGAATCAGAGAACATTTGTTTAGCATCACTGGGCACAAAGCACTGCCCACGAGCAGAGAGGGTGCAGCCCTGGTTGCCGGGGGCCCCTCCCTCGGGGAAGAGAGAAATGTGCATGACCTGCAAAATACCACAGGGAGAGAAGACGGCCCAAACATGGAGAGAACCTGCTTGGAAAAGGAGACCCAGCGTGAGCAGGGAGAAGCAACTCACTCAGAGGTCGTGGTGTTGGAACTGAGCCTGAAGAACTGGGTAGGGCCGTGGTCCAGGGAGATGAGCAGGGAAGAGGACCACAGCCTGGGGCAGGGGAGCTTGGAGTACATTGGCAGAACGAATCGGGCGCCTCCGATGAGACTCAGGGATGTGGGGTCGATCGCGCCCATTTAGCTTTTTCTAAGTGCCAGGCACTTTGAAGGTGGTGTAGGGGCTGCAGGAAGTGACACAGAGCAAACACTCTGAAAACAACAGCTGGTGCCCTCGCTCTGAAATATACTGAAGCCACGGGCAGAAAGGGCCACAGGAAGGTGCAGAGCAGTGTCGGGCTCCATAAGGGACATGCTCTTCTTGTGCGTGTCCCACACTGGAGATGCAGAGCGTACCAGTTACACACACACTCCCCTAGATCCTTACACAACCGTCGGAAGTATATGCGATTAGTATGGCGCCCACTGGAAACACACACACAAGTCTTCATTCAGCAAGGGCTGGTCAAAAGCTGGCTGGTTGTATGCTCACCCAGTCCTGGGGATGGGTGAGGGCAGTAAGAGCAATGGGGCGGGGGGCATGTGGAAAAGCAGCCTGGAGGAGAGCGGACGGACCGGCCAGAGGTGCTGAGCAGGCTCGGTCCAGCGGTGACCCTAGGGAGCCTCAGAGTGCCTGAAGGACACAGCTTCCTGGACTCCCAAGATGCGGGTTTGAATTGCCCTTGTGGAAATCTCTAAGAGATGATGGGCCCTAAGGGCTGGGGAGCAGGGGGTATCTGAACAAAAGAATTGTCTTTACGCTCTGTGTCCCGAGTATGCGTGACACACCGTGAACTTTACATGCACTGCGGGGGGCAGGGGGGATTGTTAAAATCTAAAACAAATACATGAATAAGTGTTTGTAAAAATTCGAACAATTCACACGAACAAATGTGTATAGAACAAAAAGCGAGTCTCCGTGACAGGGCCCGCCTTCCTCATCATCCTGGCCTCTCCTGCCCCTCAGCACAGATGGCCCCGGTCCCACTGTGGCTGTTTGGGGTGTGTGGGTCCCGCCCTGCTCCCAGGCAGCAGTATCTGTATGGTAGCAAAGTCAGTGTATGTAAGTGCTTACTAGGAGCCAGGCACTGTTCTGACCGACACACAGGCACACACTGTTTTTACACACAAGTGGGATTACACTCTACCTATTTTTCTAACTTGCTTTTTACTTAGTATGTTCTTGAAATCCATGTCAGTGCTGCTAGATCTGCTGTCTTTAAACAATTATTTTATTTTTTAAAAAGCAGTGCATACGTATGGTAAGAACTGGTTAGAAGGATGAGAAACATAAGTTTCCTGACTGCTTGTTTCATTTTGTTCTGAGGCATATACTCCCACCCCATTTACATAGATGTATTTTTTAATTTTTTTATTTAACAGTTTTGCAACTCCCTTCTCTCACTTCATATATCTTGGGCAGCTTTCCTGATTAGCAGATACACAGCTACCACAGTCATTTTTAACTGCTGTGTAGTATTCCACCGATCAAATGTATCATCCATTCAATCATCCCACTACTGGTAGGTGTCATTCGGCTTGTTACTAGGGTTTTTCCAATTACAGAAATGCTGCAACGAGTAGCCCTCTGCCTACACCTACGCTTCTGTATGTGGGAGTCACCTCAGAGGTATCTCGGTGGCCTGTTACCCAACCTGCTCCACGTGCTTCAGTCCCTCGGCTCCTGCATTGCAGTAGGCACGTGGCTGCCCAGGACAAAGAAGGCATTTCCCAGCATCCCTACACTTAGCTATGAACATGTGACTAAGTTTGGTCATCAGGATACAGCAGAAGGGACACCTGCAACTGTGGGACTGTGGCCTCAGAGGGAAGGGGTCTGCCCCACCCTTCCCCCACTGGCCCTGGCTGCACTGTGGATGTGGTGGGAGCCGTCTTCTGCAGCGCGGGTGAGGGCAGCGTGCCGGGGTAGCAGAGTGGCCCCTGGTGCCATGAGACCACCTCCTCCCCCAACACGCACCACCCGAGGCCTACATGGATTAAGTTGGGCTTTTTGTTCCAAAAAAGAGAAATATATGGTACTTCTATTTTGTTTAAGCCACCGGTATTTGGAGTATTATAACAATCAATCCACTACCCTAATTAAAATTACTATATTCACAGGATAAATCCAAAGCAGAGGAGTTACTACATCCAAAAGTATTTGCAGTCCTGGCCAGTGTGGCTCAGTTGATTGGAGCGTTATCCTGTGCACCGAAGGGTTCTGGGTTCAATTCCCAGTCAGGGCACATGCCTGGGTTTTGGTTTGATCCCCATTCAGGGAGCCTACGAGAGGCAACCAGTCGATGTTTCTCTTTCCCTCCCTCTCCCTCCCTCCTTCCTCTCTAAAAGCAATGAAAAAAGGTCCTCAGGTGACATTTTTTTTAAGTATATGCATTAAAATATTGACTTTAATGCCAAACTGCCTTCCATAGCTATTGTACCAATTTACACTCCTACGTACAGTATATGAACACACTTGCTTCAGCACGCCCTTGCCAACATTGCGTACTATCAAGCTTAAGATGTTTGTCCATGAAGACAACGATAACTCATGATTTAAAAATTTGCATCAGTCCGATAATGACAGAAAGAGTCTCTGCCTATGTTCACACATTATCTTCAGTCTTCATCACAGTCCTGTGGCACGTTACTGTCCCTGCTGAGTTCACGTCTAAAACGTCCAGTGACTCGTCCAAGGTGGCAGAGCTGGTAAGTGGTGGAGGCAGCCCTGAGTTCAAGTTGGACTCAGCCCAGACCAGAAACCAGAGCTCTTTTCCCTGCACCTCACCCTTGGCCTCCCACCGCCCCTGACTCCTCCGCTAAATGGTACTGAACAGGTAGGTACCTGGGGGTCCCTGTAGGCAGACAGCCCGCATGCCAAGTGCAGCTGAGCCCCTTGGAGCACGCACATTAAGTGCCACCAGCCCTGACTTCAGGCGCTGGGACTCCTGAACTCCGGCGCAGACAGAGGGGGCTGTGCGGCCTCTCTCTGCTTTTCTCATTCAGCAGGAAGGTCACCTCATGAGCACCTTCGGAAGTCCTTTTTTCCTTTCGCTTTATTGTGTCTGACACCGTGGAGAAAATTGTCTTTCCAAGTAAAAGTTGTAACCTCCTCATCAACACCCTACATTCTAGGCAAGGAGGACAGCATCCTGACCGAAAGAAGAGGCAGCCTTTAAGCTTCAGTCTCCTCATCATTATATGGAGACGAATTACAGCCTCCTGTCTTTGATGGGAGAGAGACTGGAGAAGGGGAGGGGTGAGGGGAGGGGAGGGAGGAAGGGAAGGGGAGGTAATAAATGCAAGGTGCTTTGCATGTAGGAGGAACTGCATAAACGGGACCTTCGTTTTCATTGTCAGAGCCCCCCTCCACTGCACGCACGCTGGCCCGCATGAGCCCGTGAGCTGCACACATCTGGGTCCTGTTTTCCAGCCTCATTCACTCCTTCATGCAGAAAATACTTGTGGCTCCATCTGGACATCTTTGGGCCTGATGCGAGGCTAGCAGTCACAATATTGGTAACACATGCGTGATGTTTACACGGGCCGGGCACTGCTCTGTCCTCTCCTCGTGCAGACTCACTCAATCACCACAACCACAGCCTGGGGCTGCGGGCTTCAGATCCCCTCGGGTGGTCCCTCTGGACTCCCACATTCCCCCCTGCGCCTGCATGTGTGGGCACGTGTGCGCGCACCCCCCACGCCCAGGGAAGGTGCTCTTGCTCAGCCCATGAGACTCCTTCCCACATGAGCTACAGAGTCTTTTCCAGGTTGTCCGCAGCACCTGTCCTCAACACAGACCCCCTGTCAGGTGCTGCAGGCCTCGGTGTGTGGAGTGGAAGGCTCGGGGTCAAACCCCTCAGACAGGAAGCCAGGCCTTGACAAAGCAGGTCAAAGCCTTTAACAAGCAGGCTTCCTTTCCGCCTGGGGAGGTAAGGCAAGCAGAGCGGCAGAGTCTTTGGTTGCTGCCCGGAACTGAGGTTTCTCTGGTCTGACCCTCTCACATTGCAGCCCAAGACACCAAGAAGCTAAGGAGCCCAAAGGGGGTTTGGGTCAGCGTCAGAACCAAACCCAGGCCTCTCCTCTCGTGGCTCCACTACACTTTAAAAAGTCTAGCTTTTGTCACAAGGAAATGATCACACTTTGGGGACTCAGGGACGTTTAGGCCTGTGCTATCGGCATCCCGCAGAGATCAGGGGTGCCGCCAGGCGTGGCGCAGCACCTGAGAAGCCCACCTCTAGGAACCATCAAGCCAGAATGTCGGTTTGGTTGGTTGTCAGCGAGTGTGGGTAACAGTCTGCCTTCCAGGAATCGCCTCACCTCCAGGAAATGCGGAATTGTGAAAGGGAACATTGTAGTAGAAACAGGGTGCAGTTTAACAATCCCACTGTGGGTAAGAACAGGTAGGTTGTGCCTTTTATTGACACCAAATCTGTGGAATTTTTCTCCACACCAGCAACCAGTAAGCCAACAAACACGAGCCGGGTGCCCAGCACTTGAACTCCACCCTGACACTTCCAGGAGCCAGCACGCACCCGCAGGTCAGGGCTCAGCCGCACCAGACCGCCTCCACGTCAGATCCAGGCACATGCCCCTGCGGCCAACTGTCTGTCCTTCCGACGGAACGGCTGCAGGTGTGAAGGTTCCCATGACCCCCTCCTCAGGATCAGTAATTCTCTGGAACAATTCACAGAACTCAGGAAAACACTCTACTTACACTTACATTTGTTAGAAAGGACACAGCTCAGGAACAGCCCCGTGGAGCGGGAGAGCGGATAGGGCAAGGGCAGGGTGCTGGGGCGGGGTGTGCAGGGAGCTTCCATGCCCTCTCTGGGTGCACCGCCCCCCAGTGCACTGTGTATGCACCAGCCTGGGAGCTCTCCCAGACCCACCATCTAGGGCTTTTAGGGAAGATTCACTCGTTAGTTACACAGGCATGATTGGGTGCATCAATGGCTATTGGTCATTGAACTCAGTCTCCAGCTCCTTTCCTCTCTGCGGGGTTGGGAGTGAGGAGTGGGGGCCGAAAGTTCCAACCCTCGAATGAGTGGTTGATTTTCCTGGTGACTGGCCTCCATCGCGGAGCTATCTACTCCCCCACCCGCACGCACACACGTGCAGTGAATCATTTCATTAGCACACAAGACAGTAAATCCCAAGGGTTCTGAGGGACTCTGTGTCAGGAACTGGAGACAAAAACCATATGTTCTTTCATATTATACCACGACAGGTTAACACCAAGCCCTGAGTCTCTCAGGTTGAAGGGGAAGGAAATTTCTGTAGACAGGGCACATGAGCGTGATGGTGCCAGGTGTGCTCTGCATTCACGATCTCCCACGTGGTTCTGTGAGGCTCTGGCGCACATGGTGCTGGTGGTACAGGGACCACTGGATCTCCAAGATGCCAGGCTCTTTGTACAAGCTGGAGAGAGGACAGAGCAAGCTTCCGTTTTTATCCTTCTCCGCCTGCATCTGGACAGCTGCTGCTGGAAAGAACAACTCAGTTTGCCATGTTGACACTGAGGAAGGGAGATGGGGGAGGAAGGGTCTGCCTTCTCTCCTTGTGTCGATGGCAACATCTTCCAGAACCCAGCAAAGAGGCCGTGAAGCGAGCCTGCCAGGTGGCCTCCCTGGTTGTGGGTAGAGACAAGAGGACTGTGAACACAGGTTGGTATGTTTCCCGTTGTCAGGGGTGGCGGGATTTCACAGGGGCCTTTTCCTGTCTCGACTCAGACTGAAATGCACTCACACCAAGGGAAGTGGTGAAGCCGTGGGCCAGTGTGTGTGCTAGAGATCTGATATTTGGAAACCCGCAGATGTGAAGCACCAGGGGCTTCTCATAAACATCTGATACACAAGTGCTACCCAGACGGGGAGCTGACTCATCAACAAGGGTGGTGGCCCTTCACATAATGCCTTGAACCACAAATGTTTTACCTCTAAAATGAGTAGACTTCATGAGACATTTTGGTTAAACACTGTGTGAAGCAATGCAATCACTGGTTTCTTTCTCTTCCCCCCCCCCCCCCCAGTGACTACATGCATCGTTTATAATACGCCCGTGCCATGTGGTCAGCTGGCAAGAAAGAATTCCTTAATGTGTCTGTTGAAGGATTCTTTTTTTTTCTTCTGATGCTGAAGGATTCTTAAATGGGAGGCCTTACAGAAGTGCAGAGTGCCTCCTCGGTCTGCGAGCACCAGACCTCATCCCCAGCCAGGCACCCGGGTCGGATGGTGTGGCCGCCGATGGTGGGGCAGGAGAGACGGTGGCGTGTCCTATGGAGGGCCCAGCGATGAGGAAATCTCTCCACCTCCTGATTGGACCCAGGCTCTCCAGGGATAAAATAAAACTCAGGTTTGATGGGAAAACCAAAAACTAATCATTCTCCAATTCCCAGCCCTCCTGCCTCATCTCTCCAAGTTTTCCACCAGCCCCAGCTCCCCGATGAGCAGTGTGGGTCCGAGTTCATCAGATGGCCACAGAAGGGGGTGCCTTCCCTGGGGTGCGGAGAAGGGCTCGCGATGGCCAACAGCCCTGTCTCCGAAGCTGACTGCCCGGCTGGGATTCCAGCCCTGCTGCTCGATAGCTGTGGGGCTTGAGGCAAGTCACTTCACCCCTTGTGCCTCAGTTTCCTTCTAGCCTGATTGTGTCACGCGAGGTGGCAACTCTGCCCTCCAGCACAGGCCTGCCTCAACAGAGCTGCGGGGCTAGGGGCTGGCCTGGCATCTCTCAGCTCCGAAACCCCCTCCGGAACCTTTCCCCAGACCTCTTCAGGGTCTGCTAAGAAGGGCCAGGGGCAGATTGGAAGGTGGGAGGGAGGAGGGACAGCTCCTTACTTTCCGCATTGCTCCCCCAGAAGCCCTTGGGGCTCCTGTCAATCTTAGCTGTTTTTCCTACCCTCCCAGGAGGGACCTGCCACCTCAGAGGTCCCCAAGGCTCCAGGCAGAGCCCCCTCCTCAGAGGTCCGGGCTGTAGCTCAGCAGGGCCCCTTCTCTAACCAACTGGGTGCTGAGAACCCCCACCTCTTCCTTTGGTCCCTTCCAGCCCAGCAGGAGCTGTTTCCTCTAATAACCAGCCCAGCTCCTTCAGGGGTCCCTGTCCACTGACTTCCCTCATCTGTTTAACCAACGCTTCCTATTAAATTCTGTTACACCGTCTAGCAGGGTTTCTGCCTGCTGTCCTACATGGTGTGTCGGGCAGGGCATGCCTGCACCCATCCCCCATCCTGCAGGTCTACAGCACCTGGGCTCCTGCACAGAGATGCTGACTCCTACTGTGTCATCAGAGAACTGCCCAGGATGAGAAGAGTCATTCTGAGTTAGAAGAACACCAGACACTCAGCTTCCTCCACTACAGCACATTCAACATGTCACGGTCACTTGATCCCACTTGTCAAGGTGGAAGCAGGCAGTTTGCTGTTTATCCTCCACAGGTGGCTGCCTGCTTGCTTGCTTGCTTGCTCCTGAGGGAAAGGCTGAGCAGCTGCAGACTCACACAAGTTCCTCTCCGCAGTGAGGGGACCAGCTTTACTCCCCAAGTGAAGCTTCTCTGGAGGTGCAGTGAAACAAGGGCAAGGAAGCACTGGGCACAACGTAGTCTCAACAAGACCGGATGTTTAAGGGGCGATCTTGATGTTTAGGTTTATGACCCCAGGGCCCACACCTGACCTGAGGGGAAAACTCAAATGGGCCCAATGTAAATAGGTACAGGAGTCAAGCCACAAAGGTGTGGATCTGGGAGGGTGTAGGAAACAGGGCAGAGACCGCTGATTTCAATAGTTTTCACTTGAAATGTCAGGGGGCCCTGGCTGGTGTGGCTCAGTTTGTTGGGCATCATCTCACAAAGAAAACCATCACTGATTCAATTCCCAGTCAGGGCCTATGCCTGGGTTGTGAGTTTGGTCTCTCCATTGGGCGCGTATGGAAGGCAACCTGTCAATGTTTCTCTCTCACATTAGTGTTTCTTTCCCTCTCTTTCTCCCTCCCTTCCATTCCATCTAAAAGAAAAAGAAAAAAGAAAAAGAAAGGAAGAAAGAGGCATTAGGGGCATCACCTCGTGAATGATGATTGTTTAAGCACCATGCCGTACACCTGTAACTGCTGTGAACTAATCCCGAAAGTCGACTGTGACTTAACAACAAGAGTTTCATACACCCTTCTGAGTTTATCTCATTTTCAGATCACAGTGTTACCAGGTTTGACATTTTCTCGTGAACCAGTGATACCTACATAATTGTAAAATTACTGTGATTACTAAATGTTCTTTACGAGATCTCTATGTATTGATTAAAAAATAATAATAATAAAATAAAATCAAGGAGGAATGAAAGGTTCCAGAGCCTTGTCATTCAGTTGCTTTTTTGTTTCTCACGCCTCTTCTGGGCAGCGTGTCAGGGGCACCAACCAACTGCCCCCCAGCACGCGGCCCCCACGCACCCTCTCCCCAGCGTGGCTGAGCTCCTGCTGCCCTCTTGTGGCGGTTTGTGTGAGGGACACTAGCCTCTGCTTTCGTTTGCAGAGATGGGGGAGCTTTCCTGCCTCTGCTCTCACCATTTCCTTCATGAACGGAAGGGAAGGTCACTTCTCGACACACCGCTGCCACTTGCGGGGGCCCCACGGGCCCTGCATGGGACTCTCCAACCGTCCGAGATCTCCCACCCTCCTGTGCAGAGCAATGCGGCGAGCTGGGGAAGGGGTGTGTGTGTCACTGCTGATGGGGCAGGTAGGAGCAGCAGGATGGGCGCTAACGCTGCCTCTGCCCTGCAGAGTCTGCCAGGAAGAAGGTGTCTTCTTTTGAGTTGGAGATTTGGGTGTCTCTTGCGGAAGCAAACATACAGGCTCCAAAGCTGATTTTAAAAGTTCCGTCACATCACAGGTCTGTCTTGTCTTCTTGGCCACATCCCACACTGGTGCTGCAGACTGAAATCCGGGCGCTGTCTGACTCTTCCTTGTGCGGACGGTTTCCAGCTCGGAGCTCCTTAAGGCCAAGGACCTTTCCTGTCCATAACCTGCATCTAGGACCGCGCTGAGCACAAAGAAGGCATTCAGAGTTCTTAAACTGAAGAATTCTACGTGATTGGGTCCTCATGGCCTGTCCATCCTTCTTCCAGAAGTCGTCTTCTCATCGACAGCCCTCCTCTTTATGCCCACGGTCAGCGTCATGGATGCTGTGTGCCACCCAGACTTCCCTTCACGGTGAGACACTCATTCCCCTTGATGGTTCAAAGCTAAGTCCCTCCCCAGGAGTTGCCCTCCTTCCAAACAGAGCTACTTACCCAAGGTGATGTCTCCTCCTGGGGGTAGCCCACCTCCATTAACAGGAATGCTGGCAGGGGTGGCGCCAGACTCTGCTCCTCAAGCTGAGGTAGCCCTGAAGGAGCGCCGCTCCAGTGGTGGCGCTGAGACCTTCGCTTGCTGAGACCTTTGCTGCTGCGACGCAACACGGTCCACCCTCTCCCTCGGCCCCAGCACATGTCCTTTACCTGTCACGGGCCGAGGGCTCTCGATGTGCTGAAGAAAAAGAGACGGCAAGAGACTGAGGATGGTTGCTTGCCTCCTTGATAGCAGATAAAGGGATTCTCATCTCCTTCAGCCAGAAGGCAGAGGCAGCTGGAGGCTGGGCCAGAGTGGAACAGGAAGGGAACAGAGCTCCAGGGAAGACTGGATTCTCAGTGTAAGCATGCCAAGGGGAGGGCTCTGGCTGGGACACTGGAACTTGAGATGGGAATCATGGCAGCTCTAGAGTTCCCTAGACACTGGCTGGTGTCTCTGTTGTAACTTGATGTTCTTGAGAACCTTGAAGTCCCAGAGCCCACCCACCCCCAACACTGGCCTGCAGATGTGACCCACTTCCTCCTGCTTGAAGATGACTCCAGGACTGTTTGTCCCCTTCATAACTTGCTCCCACCTCCCCTTCTGGCTGCCTGGCCAGTAACTGGTCAAGTCTCAGCACCACCTGAGGGAAGTGCTGGGTCCACTCAGGGAGGAAAGGACCACACGTCAAAGGGGCTGTGCACCTCTCAATGTGTACAGGCAGAAGCAAGGAGAATGTATGCGGGACCGGATCTGCAGGGTGATGAACTGAGTTGGGTAAGAGAGAGTCTAGCTCTGCGGCCAGTCCAGGATGTGGTGCAAGCAGCCTTGTGACTTGGTCCACACGACCTGGGAAACCTCATGGTATTCAAAGCACCCATGATGGGAAAAGATGCTGTGGAGCTTTATGTAAACCCAGCTGCAGAATCTCAATGTAGAGCTATCGGGGTCTGTAGTAAGCCCATGGCGTTTGCACAGAAAACTGCCACTGGAGAACAGCCCATGGTTTGCTGCTGGGCCGTGGGAGAATGTCAGACCACTGACCTGTCAAACACCAGCCATAAGCCTGAGTAGTCCTGGTGGCAGTCCATCCTAAGATGGAAGTGGGACACAGGGCATTAGACACAAGCAGGGACAGAGGGCGTAAGTAGGCTGCACAGACAGGTGGCCCCGACACCCTCCATGTCATCTGCTGCTGTCGCTCAGGTGCCTCTTCCTTAGCGCACGCCCATGGCCAAGGGAGTGGGGATATGTCCCTTACAACCAACCTACTGAAGAGGAAGAAGGCCAAGTTTGGGTCCTGGAGGGCTCGGTCTGGTACGGAGATACAAGCTGAGAATGGACTGCTGCCGATGCTGCATAGCTTCTCTCAGGACGCCTTTCAAGACTGTGGTGACGGAAAACAATGGCAAGGCAAAAACCATGTGACCTGGTCACCCACTCTGTGTGGGAACAGAATAGGCCCAAAGCTGGAAATAACATAAACTCACGGGAGTAGCAAATGGTTCAGCTGGTTGGCCGGGGCCTCGAAGGAGAAAGATGAGGTCAGGGACAAGGGTAGAGACACATGGATGGATCCATGGGAGTGCATGAAGAGTGGAAAGATCTTTGAACATGGGTGAGTGCATTCCAGCGAGCATCCACTGTGGAAGAAGCACTCAACAACCAAGCAGTCCGAACGATGTGTCCAGCTGATATCAGCTGTCCTCTCCATTAGCCACTCCTGTGCTGGCACAGTGGGTGTGCGAAAGGGGTAGCCGTGGTGGCAGCAAGGGAAGCCACGGGATGGGATTCCATCCTGCAAGGCCATCTGGCTACTGACACTGCCAAATGTTTAACGTGAGTGCTGCAGAAGCCGCTGCCGAGCCCTCGGCGCAACACCCATATCTCAAGGACAGCCATCCACATGACGGCAGGTTGTCCAGATTGGACCCTTCCGTCTAGATGGGGCAGGTATTTATCTTGACCAAAATCAACACCTGCTCTGGGTACGAGTCTGGCCTTTCCTGGTTGCAGGGCTTCAGCACCGTGCTCCTGTGAGGGTTTACGCAGCGTCACAGCCACTGGCACAGGACCTCACGTGCACTGAGCTGGAACAAGGAAGGAACAATGGGCACATGGGATCCAGTGGTCCTATCACCTACTGTAGAAGCTGCTGGACTCATAGCACAATCAGGTAGCATGTTAAAGGTGTAGCTCAGGCACCAGCTTGGAAATGATATCCTGTGAGGATGGGGGACCATCGTTCAGGGTGCAGGCTACTTCCTAAATCTACGACCATTCTAGTGGTTCCGTGGCCCCAACAGGCAGAATACATGAGACTGGGAACCAACAGGTAGAAATGGGAATAGTCCCGCTCAACATCTTTACCAATGACCCACTTAGGGAGTCTGCGCTCCCTACACCGACAATTTTAATCTCCATGGGTCTAAAGAACCTGTTTCCAAAGAGGGACAACTTCCACCTGTGGATACAGCAAGAGTCCCACTCAACCTTAAGCCATGGCTGTCACCCACTTTGGGTTCTTCGTGCTCAGAGATCAGTGGGCATGGACAGAGGTCATCATCGTGTTGGAGACACTTGACCCAGATCATCAGGAGGAGGCAGGGCTGCTGTCACACGTTGTGAGGAGAGAACACACCCGGCATGCAAGGGATACACCGCAGTGTCACTTGGTCACTCCCTGCTCACCTTACATAGAAAACGGTCTGTTAAGTACAGCAGTCACTGCTCACGAGGGGCGTGGTGGCCAGGGACTCGGGGCTTTCGAGGATGAGTCAGGGCATCCTAGCAAGGAGGCCTAGAGGTAAGAGCAGATAAGTGCCTCGACTAGCAGAGGTGCTGGTAAAGGGAAAATGTCCCACCAAGGGTGTAGAGGAGGGAGACAGTGGACATGGTAGTACCCTGTCCCAACTGCACTTCAGGATGTAGGAAAACAACCCCCAAGCTGCCAGGGGCATTACCCTCCCCAGTGAGTGTTCTCAGCATCTTATTTTCATTCAGGACATCTTAGAAGAGCCCACCCAGCCCCAGATCTATCCACAGATTTCAACTCAAGTCTTTGTTGTAACTGCATCGCAGTTCATTTTCTTCTCTGTTCAGTCCAGTGTCTTGTGCTCCCTTACACATGTTGCCACTAAAAGCTGTCCCCAGTGAAGGTTCTGAGTAGCATATGAAAATGTACTTGAAAGCCCTGGAGGGCTGCTACAGTAACTATGACCTTAGGGGCCCAGACCCCAGAGGTAAAGGAAGCCCAGAAAGGTAGGATTGTTATTTGGTGCCCCATCACCAAGGTGCAAGCAGTGGCTGAGCAGCTGAGAAGCTGAGCGGAGCTCCTGGATTCTCACAAGGCTAGGGTATCCATAGTTACAATTTAGGGCCCACCCAGGGTGAGACCCAGGCTTTAAGTTTGGCAGCTGCAGGCAATGCCATAGGAATAAAGGTGACCTGGAAATAGACGGTCCTCAGGGGACCGGAGTCAACCTTCCAACAGCTCAGTCTCTAAGTTTCGACTCTGTCTGCCAAAAATAGAAGTAAATCTGCTTGGGCAGCATGATTAACACTCAAGCCTCAATTATCTATACATTGTCTTTTTATGTATTTTATTTATTTTTTAGAGAGGAGAGGAGAAGGAGAAAGAGGAGAGAAATATCAATGTGTGGTTGCCTCTCATACCCCCCCTCCTGGGGACTTGGCCTGCAACCCAGGCATGTGTCCTGACTGGGAATCAAACTGGCAAACCTTTGGTTCACAGGCCCGCTCTTAATCCACTGAGTTACACCAGCCAGGGCTATACATTTTTATATAGTATTTTATTTCATATCAAAAATAAGTATGCAAACAAAAGACAAAAACTGAGAAACAAGAGAAAAAAAAAAAGACAACCCGCCTCCCCAAGGATGTTCAGGAGATCCAGATATTGAAGTTATTAGACATGAACTCTAAAATAATGATCGTTAACATGTTTAATTAAATAATAAGAGAAACTATCAATGGTTAACTGAAGGCTACATGAAAGAATCAGGAATTCTGAAACTGAAAAATACAAAAACTAAAATTAAGAATGCAACAGATCAGGTTAACAGATGATTAGACATAGATAAAGGAACAGATAAAAAGGGAAGTATGCAGAAGATATTCACATCGAAACACAGAGACTACAGATAGAAATTCATAAACGAACCTCAGAGACAAAGGACGGGGGCAAAGGTTTCAGGTATCTGTAAGTGCAGTGTGAAGAGGAGAGAAAGAAGGAATACCTGAGGAGACAAAGGTCAACATGCAAGAGGTCATAAATTTGGCAAGACAAATACCAAGAAATACACATAAGCTAAATATGGAAAACCACCAGAAATCAAAGACAAAAATGAAATCTTAAAAATGACCAGATGAATAAAAAGCCATTACCTTTTTTTCATCATCAACTGGGGACATTTTTTATTATTGATTTTATTTTTCTTATTGATTTTAGGGAGAGGAAAGGGGGAAGAGAGGGAGACAGAGACAGAGAGAGACACTGATGTAAGAGAGAAGCATTCATGGGCTGCCTCCCATATATGCCCTGACCAGGAGGAATCGAACCTGCAGCCTTTTGGGTACTGGATGATGCTCCATCAACTGAGCCACCCAGCCAGGGCAAAAGCCACTGCCTTTTAAATGAACAGTAGGACAAAAAGGAAACCCTGGAAGCCAGAAGACAATAAAAAAATACTTTTGAAGTGCAAAAAAAAGCAGTTGCCAATTCAGGACTCTATATTGCACCCCAAAAAACAACTTAAAAAAAGAAAAAGAAGACATTTCACATTAAGAAAAATTAAAAACTCAGGGAATTTGTTACCTATACACCAAGAAACAGTAAAGGGAACTTTTTAGACAGAAGAAATATGACCCTAAATGAAAACATGAAACTATAAAGATATAGAAAGGAATCAAGAACAATGGAAAGAGTAAATATACAGCTAAATGAAAATTAATGCATGCCATATTAAATGATACTAATGTCTTTGAAGTTTAAATATACAGAGTTGAAAATGCATGACAAAATAATACAAAAAATAAGTAGTACTGGAGCTAGTCCAGGAGGTAGTGAGGTACAGGGTAGACACGTTAATTTCAAGAACTAAAAAATTATAATAAAAAATGTATACCATTTACAACGACACGGATGGATTTTAAGAGTAACATGCTAAGTGAGATCAGTCAGATGGAAAGGGACAAAGACCATATGATTTCACTCAATGTGGGATATAAAACTAAAATCAACAAATGAACACACAAAACAGATTCAGAAACAGAATGGTGGCTGAAAGGAGGGTGGGGGGAGAGTGAAGCGGGTAAAAGGGTCAAATATATGGCAACAGAAGGAGACTAGACCCTGAGTGGTGAGCACACAATATAAAGGTGTTGTGTTATGAAGTGATACACCTGAAACTAATATGTTATTAACCAATGCCTCCCCAATAAATGCAATTTTTTGAAAAGATATCTATGTAATAAACAGAGGAAGGGTAAAATAATGCAAATGAGTTATTAAAAAATGTGGCAAGAAATAATACTTAGAAAAGATGGGACAAAAAGGAAACAAACAGTAAAATGGTAAATTTAAGCCAAAAATACCATTACCTTAAATGTAAATGGACTAAATACTCCAATTAAAAAACAATGACAAAAATAAAGATGGAGGAATAGGCAGATACACTTTGCCTCCTTCCACAAATGAAAGGACAGCAAATCTAAAAACAAAAAGTAACTTCAACTACCAGAAAATCAAACTGTGTGGAAGTCTGACAATCAAGGAGTTAATGAACATTCATTCAGATGGGTAGGAGGGGCAGAGATGGCCAGCCAGGGAGGAGAGGACTCACAGTAAGGTGGCAGCTGGCAGAGCAGGCGATCCCACATTTACATGCAGATAAACCAGGTGGAAAACCTGGGGAGTGAGACAGACCCAGCAACCCAGAGTTCCAGCATGGGGAAATAAAGCTTCCAAACCTCTGGCTGTAAAAATCTGTGGGGGTTGCAGCAGCAGGAGAAACTCCCAGTCTCAGAGGAGAGTTCGTTGGAGACACACATAAGGTCCTAGAACATACACAAAGCCACTCAACTGGGAATCAGCACCAGAAGGGCCCAATTTGATTGTGGGTAGTGGGGAAGTGACTGAAACCAGGCAGAGAATGGAGCAAGCTGCATGCTCCCTCTCAGACCCCACCCTACATACAGCACCACCACCCAGTGATGTGGGTTGTCCCACCCTGGTGAATACCTAAGGCTCCGCCCTTTACTATGTAACAGGTGCCCCAAGACAAAAAAAAAAAAAAAAATTGGCCCAAATGAAAGAACAGATCAAAGCTCCAGAAAAAAAGACAACTAAGTGATGAAGAGATAGCCAACCTATCAGATGCACAGTTCAAAACACTGGTAATCAGGATGCTCACAGAAATGGTTGAGTATAGTCACAAAATAGAGGAAAAAATGAAGGATATGCAAAGTGAAATAAAAGGAAATATACAGGGAACCAACAGTGATGAGAAGGAAACTAGGACTCAGATCAACAATTTGGAGCAGAAGGAAGAAATAAACATTCAACCAGAACAGAATTAAGAAACAAAAATTCAAAAAAATGAGGAGAGACTGAGGAACCTCCAGGACAACTTTAAATGTTTCAACAACCAAATCATAGGGGTTCCAGAAGGAAAGATGAAGAGCAAGGAATTGAAAATTTATTTGAAAACATAATGAAAGAGAACTTCCCCAATCCAGCAAAGGAAATAGACTTCCAGGAAGTCCAGGAAGCTCAGAGTCCCAAAGAAGTTGAACCCAAGGAAGTACATGCCAAGGCACATCATAATTACATTACCCAAGATTAAAGAGGAGAGAATGGTAAAAGCAGCAAGAGAAAAGGAGATAGTTACCTACAAAGGAGTACCTGTAAGACTAGAAGCTAATTTATCAAAAGAAACCCTGCGGGCAAAAAGGGGCTGGAAATAAGTATTCAAGGTCATGAAAAGCAAGGAGCTACATCCAAGATTACTCTATCCAGCAAAGCTGTCATTTAGAATGAAAGGGCAGATAAAGTGCTTCCCAGATAAGGTCAAGTTAAAGGAGTTGATCATCATCAAGCCCTTATCATAAGAAATGTTAAAGAGACTTACCTAGGAAAAAGAAGATGATCACAAATATGAACAGTAAAATGACAACAAAATCACAACTATCAACAACTTAACCTAAAAAAAAAAAAAAAACCCTAAGCAAACAACTAGAACAGGAAAAGAATCACAGAAATGCAGATCATGTGAAGGGTTATCAGTGGGGAGGAGGAGTGGGAGAATGTGGGAAAAGTTACAGGAAATAAGAAGCATAAATGGTAGGTACAAAATAGGGGGAGGGTAAGAATAGTATAGGAAATGGAGAAGCCAAAGAACTTATATGTATGACCCATGGACATGAACTAAGTGGTGGTGGGAGGGTGTTGGTGAGGGGGTGCAGGGTTGGGAGAATAAAGGGGAGAAAAAAATGGGACAACTAATAGCATAATCAATAAAGTACAAAAAATAAATAAAAAACAATGTCAAAATAAAAAATCCTAACTATATGGTGGTTTATAAGAGTACACCCTAAATATAACAGGGTGTATATAACTTTCAAGAAAGCTTGAAAGTAAGAACACATAAAGTTATGCTACACAACCCTGTTAAGCTATATACCAAGATCAGATAAAGCAAAGTTTAGGACAAGTATTACCAGAAATGAAGAGGGCATTTCACAATGCTTAAAGGTGTCAATTGACAAAAGAAATCTTTCGAATTTATATGCACCTAATAATGTAGGCTCAAAATATATAATTCAAAATTTGATACAAGTACAAGGGGGAATCAATCTATATAGATAAAAAAATCAGTGAGAATATACAGCATCTGAATAACATAACAAAACTGACTTAGTTGATAGATTTGGTATAGAATATTTTCATACTGCAGAATACACATTGTTTTCCCAAATGCCCATTGGAACATTTATCAGATTGACAAAATACTGAGCCAGAAAGCAAGGCTAAACAAATTTCAAAGGATTCTATCATACAGAGTTTCTCTGGCCATAGTTATTAGCAATAACTAGAAAATTATATCTAGAAAATCACCAAGTATTTGAAAATTAATCAATATGGGTCTAATGAAGCCATGGGTCAAAGAAGTCATAATGAAAATTAGATAATTAGAAATCATAATGAAAATTGATAATGATTGACAATGAAAATACGACATAGCAATTCTTGTTTGATGCAGTGGTGGAAGAGAAATGCGTAGCCTTAAAATGAATACAAAAAATACAAGGGCTAACAGCCAAGGAGCTGAGAGCTCATCTTGAGAAGTTAGAAAAATCATAGCAAACTAAACCAGAAAATGAAGAAATAAATACAAATATAAAAATAAATAAAATTAAACCAAAAAATGACAAAAACAGAAAACAAAGGATGAACAAAGCCAGTCAGGCCTTTGAAAAGATCATTTCTCGTTAAGCCTAACCAAGAAAGAGAAGGCAACAGAATCAGCATAAGGATGTCCCCAGCAATGAAAGCAGGGACATCCTTACAGTTGTTACATACACTACAAAGGTGAAAGAACGTTAAGAGTTACCTTATGCCCATAAATCGGAAAATGAAAACGTGCTGGACATACTCCTGTGATAGAGATTCTCAGTGTAGTTTGCAGACAGACCCTCAGGAGTGCCCCAAACCCTCTCGGGGAATCCAGGAGATCAAAATTATTTTCTTAACACTAACTCATCATCTGCCTTTTTTGCTGCATTAACCTTCCAATGATTTGCAAAAGAAGTGGTGAGGAACCAGCAGACACCTTTTTTATTTAGCGGGAATCAAGGCTACAGCGCCAAACTGTTCTAGTAGCCATAGTACCCTTCACCACCATGCGGGGGAACTGTCCTTGATGAAACAGTAAAATACATTTTCATTCAGCCTCGTTCCTCCAAGACATATGTTCAACATTCTGTGTGGCAAAATGGGAAGTCTGCACGCAGCCCTTCTTCAGTACATCGAAGTACAGTCTTTTCCAAAGACTAGCCCTTTGTGACCAAGCTATGGGCGGAGCTGGTCACTTGTTTTCCCGGAATGACATTTTTCCTTGAGAGAATGACCAAGAGACAAACTGGAGTTATTCAGACTTCAGCATTTGATAGTTTCTCAAAAAATGAAGTGAGCCTGTTGCTTCAAGGAAAACTGGCAGTATTTGTTACCGATGATAAAATTAGAGCTTTCTACCAAAAATTAGGATCTGCCACTGTGAGCTTTATAGTTTGCAGATAAAAGTATAGCTGATTAAACCAAAGTTGATATGGATAATGTGGTTTTTATATTGTAGAATAAAATTTGTCAACATTTGGAAGACCTGCGTAACTCAGGGAATGATTCCTTTCTAAGTAATCAATAAATGATCTTATAAAATCACACACGGGTGAAAGATCCATTTCAAGTAAGATAAACCAACGGATTTTAATGTAATCCAGTAGAAATGGGATTCTACAATGCAACTAACCTTTAAGAAACTACCACTTATCAAATTTTATGAAAGCACAATGTAGCAAAGCAAGAATAGCAATAATTATCTGAAAAGGCTATTAAAATACTTCCCTCTTTCAACTGTATACATGTGTGAGGCTAGGTTTTCTTCATGTGTTTCAACCAAAATAATATAATGCAACATATTGTATGTAGACACAGAAAATTCAGATGTCATATAATTTTTCACTTGGAAGCATTATTTTAAATAAAATTTTAACATGTATTGAGTTTATTATTTCACTTAGAAGTAACATCTTTAACACATTTTTAATTTCTAATGCAATAAATATCAATAAATGCAAGCCACATAAATTATTGAGGGAGGGGCCTCAATAATTTTCTAAGATGTAAAAGTATTCAAAAACCAAAATGTTTGAGAACCGTAATCCTAGAGAAACTCGATTTACCAAAACCAACTAAAAAAAGAGTAGAATATCTGAATAGTCCTTTGAAACTGAATCCATATTTAAAAGCCTCCTAAAGATCATTCCAAATCCAGGTGACCTTACTGGTGGGCCTGCTACATGAATTCTAAATGAAATGCCATATTTCTTAGGTGGTCCAAGCCTGTTTCTTGAAAGCAATACTCAAGTTCTGGAAATCTACATAGAGATCTGTTGTCGACCTGTGGTCAACTCCTTGCAGGCAACCATAGTTTGGGGAACAGACTCCAGGTTCCTAGCTAGGCTCTGATTTATAAGCCAGTCACGGTGATTTTGCTTCTCCTGTCAGTGACTAGTTTAGAAAACCAGGACTTCGGGACAAGTTAAGGATCTTGCATATGCCAAATCTTGTATTAATGAAATGCAAGGAATAGTAAGTCGAGGCTTCTGGAAACTTTTAACACTCAAGAGAGGTAACAGGAAGCATTTTTTTTCCTGAATGATGATATGTATATCGTAAGGTCTAGAAATAGACACCCCCGACCAGTCTGAAAAGGCAGCAGACACAGGAGCGGGGAGTTGAGAAAATTACAGATGTACAGACCTGGAGTAACACGAATTCACGCTACACTGTGGCATTCCCACTGGGACATTTGTGGCATTCCCACCGGGACATACTGCACCGGCTGCAAAGTGGCAGCTGGCAAGAGCAAACCCACAAACAACGGTACAGCTGACAGCTGAATAACACGGCGGTTAGGGGCGACAACTCCCACGCAGTCGAAAACCCACGTGTCACTTCTGACCCCCCAAACTTCAGTCGTCCCTTGGTATCTGCAGGGAATTGGTTCCAGGACTTGTGGACGCTGAAATTCCTTGTATAAAAGGATGGAGAACAACGCAGTCAGCCCTCCGCATCCACCGATCCCCAACCAGGGACCAAAGTACTATTTTCAACCCACTGTTGGCTCAATCTGCAGATGTAAAACCAGGGATATGGGGGGCTGTGTATTTATTGAAAAATCCACGCAGTTCTTACCTGTTTTGCTCAAGGGTCAACTGTATCACAAACACAGAGGCACTCCTTGGTATCCAGTAAATCTAGCGCTGTCCTGGGAAGTTCACTTTGTCTGATAGAGGCAGTCAACAGCGCGAGCTCCGGGTTGTGTCCGGAGACCCAGCACATCCTGGTCCGGGCCAGTTACTCTATTCATAGTGTTCTTGGAAGCAAAAAGGAATCCTGGACTAAAGAATGACTTCTCCTTTTTTGGGACAATTTACTGGGCAACTAACACCAAATGGTTTCTTAAAAGGCAAGATGGACTCATCTCTAGCCATTTGTTAATGTATATCCTGAGAAATTACAAAGCAATCCAGGGACCCTCTTGTACCAAATTACATTTCCCCAAATAGAAAGTTTAATTACATATAGTTTACTTTAATAAACACATATGAAGGGGAGAAAAAGAACATTGAGTCATGGCCCTTACTTTACAAGGTGTTTTACCTTTCCCAGAGGAAAAGGCATCTACATGGTGAGATTCATTGGCTCCAGGTTAGCAAAACATTCTTGGAGCCTTTAGGAGGAAAAATCCAAAGTAAACTGTACTTTAGGAATAACGAAGAGGTTTTAAGGGAACCGAATTTCATGTCAACTTTCCTTTGAATCTCTGGGTCTAAGATTAATGTGGCTCACAAACATGGATAATTCCTTCTTTTGAAGATGTATTTCATTTAACCAACATATTTCCTGTCACTAGAAAAAAATACTGTCCTTTAAGACTAAATACCACTCCATTTCCAGTTGTGCCACTGTGATCCTGGGCAGGAAGACAGTAAACTGTTTGGGACTCTGGGTTGTAACTAATAGTTAAAATGACTCTCTAAAGGCTTAATATGAGATCTAATCACGAGCATTATATATCTATTCTAAGTCAGCTTGCATCTCCTTTAGGTATTATACATCAAATCAGTGGGCTAGTACACACCCGATGCTAGCATTTACCTGACTTTGATGACCATAATCTAAACTTTTGCGTGCGCTGTAACTCAGTGTAATATGGTGAACATATGAGGCCTGTCCAGGAAAAGCCCAGCCATTAATGTAACAAGAACAGTTTATGTGACATCAATGTAACCTGGCAGCCAAGAATGGGCTTGAATGCACATGTGTGAACAATGATGACTTCACTGTACTAGTCAGTGGGGGCGGTAGAAACCATTGAGAATGTGTACTGTGTGGCTGTCGCATTCAAAATGACTGAGCAAGTAGAGCAACAAATTTTGTGTTAAGCTTGCACATTCCTTCACAGAATCTATTCAGTTGATCCAGAAGGCCACAGCTACGGGCAACAGGTGACTAGCAGCTTCATCATGACAGTGCTCATGCATCACATCTTGTGCAGTTTTTGGTGTAACATCAAATCACCCAGTGACTCAGCCCCCCTAGAGCCCAGTTTTGCAACTTCTGGCTTTTCCCAAAACTAAAATCACCCTTTGAAAGGCAATGACTTCAAACCATCAGTAAGATTCAGGAAGTATGACGGGGCAGCTCATGGTGATTAGGAAAATTGTGTGAGGTCCCAAGGTGCCTACTCTGAAGGGGACTGAGGTGTCATCATCCTATGTACAATGTTTCTTGTGTCTTCTTCAATAAATGTCTCTATTTTTCATATTACATGGGTGGATACCTTATGGACAGACCTCATATATGCATTTTTATCATCCTACATGCTCCATCTAGTATTTTACCATTAATATGACACATTCAGATAAATTTCATAAATGTAAATAATCACCTTTCTACCAACCGTAAAAAGATATCCTTTTAATATGAAATATATACATTTCTATTGTAACATGAATTGCATGTTTACAGGCCAAAGCTTGTTTCAAATTATTTCAGAACCAAGTACATATTTTTAAAATATGCTATGCAGAGCTTAATGTGGCATACTCTAATTTTTCTTAATTTGACAAAAATGGACAGAAGACAAAATGAAAAAAATTTTATTTCCTCAGTGTTTTATCCGTCACTGCTGTATTTTTGATGCAAGATATTTGCAAAGAAAAAAAGAAACAATCTCAGCTTTTATTTTCCATTTTAAACTACAGTATTTACAATCTTGAGAATAACAAACACTCAGACACACACACACTCGCAGACACACGCAAGTACATACACCCTTCTCTCTGGTTTATACTGAATGCTGGTAGAGGCAGTGAGCCTGTCAGAGCCCATGGTCAGAGAAGAGAAAGCCGCTGTCCGCCCTCATGCCCACCTTCCTAGAACCCTTACCAGTGCTCCCCCTTCTGTCTCCTCATGTAGAGCTCATTGCCAGGCTTGTATATCAGTTCTTACAATTTACTTTTATTTAAACCACAAGCTTTTTAAGAAGCATAAGAAGACATGATTTCGCCCCCATTTCTATTACTTGGGTGTAGAATCAAGCTTGGAAATATAGAGAATCTCATTGAACACAATCACACTGAACCCAGGAGTCCCCGGGGGCAGCCACCCCATTGTCTACCGCCTCTCTGCTGTGAATTCCAGGTCATCACCCCGTCTGTGCTAGCAACACCGGGACAGCTGTCCTCATCACGGTCTCGATGCCCTGTGTTCCTTACTTAGCGTGGCTTCGTGGAATCACACATTGTCAGGTATGGAGCTGAGGCACAAGACAGAGTTTAACCCCATAAAACAGGTGTAAGTCTTAGGACAGAGTTGTCAGGTAGCCCTGTGACAACAATCAGCTGTGGTTCCCCCAGAGGGTCATGTTGCTTTCACAAAACGGCAGATAAAAGAGTCTGGCTCACAAACAGAACTTACTTACTCTAATCCAGAAAGAAGATGTGGCTGATAAGCAATTAAAAGAAATTCTTATCATATATGATTCTTTACAGATGATTCTGACGAGGCGATTCAAAGCAGAAGATAGACTCCTGTTTTAAGCAAAATTAACACTCCAGTCACATACCCACCAGATCTCTCTGTATAATAAATTCCTTTTCAATCACAGTTCTTACCTAAACACTGAATAAGGTAAAAATGAGAAGGTCTAGATGTGTATCAGCTAGATTGTTTTTTTTTTAAAGAGAAAGAAAGAAGGGCTGGTTTTCTAATACTTGGGGGAAAAAAACCCCACTATGCATATCCAACATAATATTAAAACCTATGCTGCACCAATACACGGTAATATCTAATTTTCCTCTTTCTCCAAATCAATAAAACTCAGTTTCTACATGTGACTGAAACAGAAAGCCCAAAGTTCATTAACCGGTTCCAAGTATGATCTTAGCCTTGGTTAACGTTCTTTTCTCCACTCCCCTTGGAATTAAAGGAAAAGCCTCTAAATAAAAAATGGATGTTTTATACCTCATTTGAACAATGTATCCTATCAAAAAAATCTTTGATTGGGGCTGTGTCCAGGCAAAGTAATTTTATGTTATCACATTACACTACTAAAAAAACAACTATGAACAAATACTGAAGACTTAAAAAAAGGGGAGGACTTTGCCCACACTCAGGAAAAAGTAATGAAAACAAACAACAGCAATCACCAACCTGGGCTGCAGTTTATAGTTTAGTAAATACAAATTCAAATAATTCTCACACAAAATCACTACGTTATCTTTTTCTCAAGTCACATATTTAGGAGGAAGGATTTTTGAAAGTTAACTAAAAGCGCAAGATGATTTTAGACTCAGAAAATCCTAAATTTAAAAGACCCAGTTCTGGATGAATGACTCAATGCAGCAATCCACTAATGAAAAATTTCTGGGAGAGGCAGAAGGATGCTGCTCAGAAGCAAAGTAGAATTTATTAAGGCTAAGCTACACTTGCTTAGATTTGAGGCTGTCTTTTATATTTTAAAATGAAATGTAAAAATAAACCAACCCAGGAAGAAAGATATCTTCTTAATGAGATGTAGTTTCCTATATAAAAATTTGTACAGTATTTTGTTTTTGTATAGATTTTATTTATTTTTAGAGAGATGGAAAGGGAGGGAGAAAAACATCAATGCATGAGAGACTCACTGACTGGTTGAATCTCGCATGTCCCCAACACCAGGGACCTGGCCCACAACCCAGGCATGTGCCCTGACTGGGAATTGAACCAGCAACCCTTTGGTTCTCAGGCTGGTGCTCAATCTACTCAGCCACACCAGCCAGGGCTATATAGTATTTTAACTGCCTGACATTTAGTAAAGAGTAATTTTCCTCAGAGTATCTCACTCACTGTCTCCTTCTGTTTCAAAGACTAGTAGAAGTTTTTCAGGTATACTTGAACTATTTTTAAAAATACTTTAAGCCAAATAGAAGTTAATTGTCCAGCAATGGAAACCCAAAGAAGGCAGAACACTGATGAAAGTTGTTCACTAATTTCCTAAAAGGTAACTAATCTCCTCTTGCCATAAAAAAAAACCTCACTACCTACTCACCCAAGACCCTTAAATATCAACACATTAATCTAGGCCTTTATCAAAAGGGTTCTTTAGAAAAAAGTGACCATGTAAAGTTTTATCAAGTAGGCAGGAAGACTGACCAAAAGCTTAATTTTGAGTCACAAAATTATTTTTGCCACTGAATGAGAAGAAACAAGAAGAGAAGCTAACAATTTACACACATTTCAGGACTCTCTCTCAAAGGGGAAAAAATAAAATCAAATAACAAAAAAAGCCAGATATTAATGAAACACATTTAAAAGAAATAAATAAAATGTTAGTGTTTGAATTACCTATTCTCACTCTGAATTCATGTAACTCGGAGAGCACCGGCAATGGTGAACGAAACAGACTGATGCACACGTGTGCGCCAGCGCCTCGCCCACCGCCGAAAAGTGAGCAGGGAGTTGGAACGGGTAGCTCCCTCTTCTGGGCGTCAGCAGAGCTAAGACATACATGATTGACTTAAGTATGTGTATTTCTACGGAATAATTTAGATCAAATTATTGTTAAGACACAAATTTTTCTTTAATTATCCCTATTTCCCTTGATGCAATTATTAGAAAAGTATTATAATTTTTAAAAGACTATCAGTTTTAGGCTTAAAAATAAGAACAGAGTTCTTCTTAGGATTCCTATTTTATGAAAGCTCACTACAGGGCTATCTGGTAACAAAATTCAACTTGTTTTTAGAAAAATGTCCACCAGTTGCTGCTCCAACACATGTATGTTCCAAATAAAATGTAGCCTGGCATTTGAAATCTGACTTTTGGAGTGTGTGATATGTTTAACAATTGGGTGTAGGAGGTGGAGGGCTAGGAATAAAAATAACTCTAGCCCTTCTGATTGAATCATCTGAAATTCAGATTTTTTTCCTATACAGGAAAATGAATTAATTTCCATTTAAGACTGAAAAAGGCTCCACTTACCCTCTCACCGAGGCAATGACCACAAAGGGGTCACACCTGTTTCTGAGGTAACAAGCAGCAGGGAGCACAACTCTGAGAAGATTTTAAATAAATATATATCTATAAAGATAGATAATCATATAATCAGTTTCAGAAGACAAAAGAAAAAGCTTGAATCTTAATGGCATACTACAGATTTGCCAAAAAGAGGCAAATACAGAATATAATGATACTATCAGGAAAATACACTTTGATTGGTCAATTTAGAAAGGGCACCTCTGTGTAAAGGTTCAGAAAACCATCTGACAAATGTTTTTAAACAGTGAATCTTGCAGAGTGTGAAGTCTGGAAACGTCAGCACAAGGCACACGGAGCTCTGAATAACCACTGCAGTTTTAAATCAGAACAAGGAAAGATAAACAGGTTTGGGGTGGAAATGCAGTAAGGTGCTTTACATTAACTACTTCACTCCTTCCACCGAGAGCCATGCTGCACCGTATGGCGAACATCACAGCAGCAACACAGCTTCTCTCTTCCGTCACCTCATCAAAAAGATCCTTTAAACCCATGCTGTCCAATACAGAAGCCACTGGGCACGTGTGGTCAGTGAGTACTTGGAATATGGCTAGTGTCACATGCTGATACAGTAACATGTGGGATCTATCAGATGAAATAAAACGTTTGATGAAGATCAATTTCACCTCCGTTGTCATTCAGGAGGTAGAGAGATGGCTGCTCCTAAATGCTCGGAGGAAACATACAGTGTTCTTTTTCACTTAACAAGGTCAAGTTTTCTGAAGGATTTTAAAAATGCCAACAGTTGACAAATATAAATTGCAGTTCCCACCTAGCCCAATTGTAAATCTGGGTTATCTATTTCCCTGAATACATGCATTAAAAAAATAAAATTTAAGTTATGAGACAACATATGAATTAAGTCAATTTCACAGTTATAAATATTTCAAATTACAGGTAAATGCTATAAATTACAAGAAATAAAATTCAAGTAATAGAAAAAGGAGAGAGAAAAATAAAAGACAAAGCTATTAAAGAGGGATATAACAATAAGAACTGCACCATTTGGATAACTTTGAAAAAATTTTACTTGATTAATCGAACTGCACGTGAATAACTTCAAGAGCTAAGAACTCTCTTAAAATAAAAGGCAATCAATCCTTTCTTTAAATTCCTGGACGTTCATCTTCTTCTTTGAAAAGCACAAGTATTTTCTTCCCAGGACTGACCCCCACAGAGCTGGCCCTGTGTGGAGGGCGGCAGAGGGCCGGGCGCTCACCGCACGGGAGCCCGACCATGGTGCGGACAAAGGACCTGGCGGCAGTGTCCGCAGGGCTGGCTCCCGGGTGCTGGCTCCGGGAGACACCCATGACGAAGCTATGTCTCTCTTGAGATTTAGTGCTCATCTTAAAGGAAGCATCCGCTGTGCTGGCATGAAGTAGAGACCACTAACAAAAACGGCAGCGCGGCTCCTGTTGTGTATGTTCATGAGGAAAGGGAAAGGGTTAATCCCAAAGGCAATTTAAATAATGGTATTTTATTTTTATATATAAATAAATGTTCTGAGAACTCTCAGACTTTAGTGCATTGTTGTAAAAAATTAGTGCAGTTTTTTTTTTCATTAAAATTTTTAGCGCTCAAGGAATAAGATAATCTGTCTGTTCATAGTCTCTTTCACTGTACATTAAACTTTTATACTGCTATATGTCAAACAGAAGGTTTCTACACTGGTCTGTTTTTAAAAATCAAGGTAAATGGATTTTGTGTTCTATGACAAAACATGGCAATTATTTTTGGCAAAGAAATTAGAAAAATATGAGATCATAGTTAGAAATCAACTTTGTTGATTTAAAGCATAGGCAGTGCATAAGAAAAAACTTTTTTAAAGGATGTATTTTAACAGAACTTTATCCTTCATGCAAAATGTTTTCTCGGCAGCTAACTTAAAAAAAATATTTCAGCTTTATTTGGGGACGAAGACAGTGACAGGAGCCAGGGCGAAGGGCAAAGGAGAGGTGCGTAACCAGGCCCATTCTGCATTCAAGTCTCTCCTTCGCAGGATCGAAATGACACCTGCAAGCATCTTCTGCTCTCTCCTCTCTTTTTCCAATGTCTTGGAATTGAGAGGGAAAAGAAATGTAGTCATAAAGCATGGGCTCACACTTCAGCCCCAAGCTCTAGGACCCCAGTTTCAATCACAGTCACGTATTTATCGTCAATCTGGACCAGGAGCACTGTCTTGTCGATGTGGGATCTAGTGCCTGGATCCCTGCTGCAAGGCACCCATCGGTGAATCACCTAATGATTCAGAGCGAAACGAGAAGTTAGTGGCAGAGACCTTGAATATACTCAACAAGCTCTTGTCCTTCACTTAAGATTAGAAGCAGCAGTTCTATCAGGTAACTAAACATGAGAACATAAATCAACTAAAAACATGGATACAAGTCAGTCAGCTACAAAAAGTCAGTGCCCTGTGAGCCTCGCAGGAGAACTTACGTGGCCTTCCATCCCCTCCTGAGGACTCCAGTCCTTCCAGCTGTTTCTCCCGGCTTTCAACCGGATGCCCTCATCAGGCCATTGCAGCTCTTTTCTTTTGGACAGGTTGATCCCATCCAGAACTTGACTGGGATCCACAATCTAAATTGTAAATAAATTTAGATTAATCCCAATTCATTTTTCTCTTGAAGATGAAAAATTATATCATCCCCAACAAAATTTCACAGGAGTCTCTGTATCTCAAGTTCTCCACTGTCTATAATGGAATAAAAAACAATCTCGAGACCCGCCTCCCAAATCCCTTCAGCCTGCTAAGCAGACCTTACTGCGGTGGCCACAGGACAATGGCAGAGCAGGGGCCAAACGCCAGCACCGAAACACTGCTTGCTTTCAGTTTACCGATGGCAGAAGCTTTTTTTAACATTCAAAACTGTTCTAGTGTTCAGGCTAAGTAACATAAGATGTGTTTTCACAAGAGTCCTTTACACAACGAAGAAATAAAAATAAATGCGTAGGGCAAACAGTGCAAGAAGCAGCCTGGGCTTACTCACTTGGACTCTGTAAATCACCTCCCCCTTTTTGGCGTGTGAATTATTGGCAGGACTTAAGGTGTTGCCTGGCGGTGCATCGGAGGTACTACTCTGACCCCCGTCTGTCCCCAGAAAGCCCACGAGGGTGTGGTGTTTGCAGGCTGGGATGCTTTGGCTGGAGCTGCTGGAGGAAGGCAGGCCGTGCTGCAGGCAGGCCGTGCCACCCTGACCGGAGGGCTCCATCTGGTTCACCATGGACAGGCGGGACTGGATGGAGGACGGCAAGTTCCGAAGCGATATCTGACTGGTAGAAGAGCGCCGGCAGGGCACGAATCCTGTAGCGGACATCCGGAGGGAGGAATGCCGGCTGCTGTAGCAGTAAGACGACTGGCTGGCGACTGAGGCCCGAGCTGGGGACTGTCTGACCAGGCTTGACTGCACAGAGTGAGCGCTGTGGCTGGTGCCTGGGGAACGGGAAACACAGCCCCCATTCTAAGTGGAATGCTTCAAACACAGGCACTTTTTTTAATAGATTCTAGGACTTTCTCAGGCTATTTCTCAAACTATAGTATTAATAATCCTTACGACCTATCCCGATGACAAGCTACACTGCCTACAGATGGTCATGCCACAGTGCAGTTTTCATATGCATCAAGGGTTACGTACAAATATAAATGATCAGCGATGCTGAACAGTAGGTTTTTCTGTGTCTTTTGTCAAAAAGCTTGGAGAGAAGTTAAATAAATTACATTAATTATTATTATTAGCCTTTAAAAAAAGGATACTTTGAAATATTTCAAATATATATATTTATATGTATAAAATGATTAAAATAAATACATGATAATAAATGCCAACTGTGAATCAAACAAAATATTCGATTTATATTACTCCCAAGCAGGTAACATGCCATCCTCTTCACACAGACTAACTGAATCCCACGACTAAGAGGTATTCGCACAATTCTGTTTCACGTTACCGAGCATTGGAGGGTAAGACGTGACGGGCGGGTGCAGTCCTGCTCCAGGCCCCTGGCCTGAGTTTCCTGTGCTTCCTGGGGACACCGTGCTGTGGGGATCATTGGCAACTGTTGCATTGTTACTAGTGCAAGAAGTTCCACCTCCAGTATCAGAATCTTCAATGTTGCCACCGCTGTTACATCCAGCTCCACAACCTTTCCGTAACCTATGAACACCAGAGTAGGAAGCATTATCCCAAGACCACTTCAAAATAAGGTATCTTACTCATTTTTAGCTGTCCCGAATGCTTAGTGCTATTCACGTTCACTGTGGAAAGTCTCTCTGGTGCCATCAACGTTAGGAACACAAAGTCTGTTGCGTTTTCCTACCCTCCCCTTATACTCACTGCCTCGACACTCCTCATCGATTTCACTTTCACACCCTCCATCTGTCAACTCTCCTGCACCATAATCAAGAACTGCACATGACACAGCCACACCACTAAGGTCACAGCCGGAAACAGAATTCTTGCCAGTGTCTACTCAGCACCTCTGAAATATGAAACACCTGAAAACCCAATTTATTTAAACTAAACCTAATTTATGCTGTAGTGCATCTGAAGGGAGCTGCTGCAGCGATGCCTCCACCTTTCATTTATTTTTTCATGTGGGAAGGGACTGACTGTCCCCATCTCCCACAACTGTCTTGGTTTGGGCACTGAAAACCCAGTGTCCCTCATTTGGCCCTTGGTCCTGGGCAAACAAGGCAATTCCACAACAACGCCTGTTTTCTAAAAAACTTCTCTGAATATTACCCTGCTTTGCATTCTTCCTCCTGTCTGAATGGGGACTGATGTTAAAACAGCGAAGCCTTACTCTTGAATACTGAGTATTCCTAGAAGAATTCAAAACCACGTATTTGAGAGTTTATCGCTCTAATCTCAGATCCTGTTTTTCTTAAGCTCTTATTTAAGGATCTGAACAACTCTTAAGGAACTGAAAAGAATACTCTGCGATTTCTTTTTAAGAATTTTTTAAAACATTTTATTTATTTATCTTTAGAGGGGAAGGGAAGGAGGGGTGGGGGGGAGAGAGAGAGAGAGAGAGAGAGAGAGAGAGAGAGAGAGAGAGAGAGAAAGATCAATGTATGGTTGCCTCTCGTGCGTCCTCTGCTGGGAACTGGCCTGCAACCCAGGCATGTGCCCTGACTGGGAATCAAACTGGGATCCTTTGGTTCACAGGCCCACATTCAATCCACTGAGCCACACCAGCCAGGGCTACTCAGCGATTTTTTCATCACCTATCACCATATCAGGATGTTCCCACACCACACACCATAATTCACTAGACTAAATGCAGAGAAAAGACTAATGTGCATTCCTGAAGACACACTGCAGATCTGAGGTCTGAGTGATGCCTGGACCGTGGAAATGGCAGCAGTCTCCCTGCACTGCGTGACCGGGATTTCAACATGAGCGGAGTGCTCCCCCTACTGCTAGAATGGAATAAAACAGAAGTGATTAATCTGCACAAGGTTCTCATGTTTTTCTCTAATTTGTCCCGTTTGCTAACCACACATTCTAATAGCAGCAATATGCTGCAAATAAAATTAAACAAAGGGGGTTAGTTAAGACTGTATAAAGTGCTAAAGCAAGGGCTCCTAACCAGGGTTGTACATTAGGTTTCTCTAATAAAAATTTAAAGATAAAAATGCTCAGACTCTACTTCCTAAAGTTCAGATACAATAGATTGATATTGTGCTGTGGAATGTGTATTTTTTCTAAAAACTTTCCAGGTGACGCTAACATACAAGGCCTAGCTCGAGAGTCAGGATGCACCACCACTGAAACATGCAGACCCATGGCTCACCTGTGCCAGGTTGACACTATGAAGTTTCTGATATTTCCCAAACTGATAGGTCCCCCAAGAATCTCTTTAAGCTGTTCATGGCTGTCAGAGTAAGAAGTTGTCAGTGGCGAGACAAAGATTGGGTAGCCAATAGGCTGATCGCAGGATGAGTTTATCATGTTTCTCAGAGCTTGCTTTGCATTCTGGATGCTGCCTCTCTCGGGGTTGCGGTTACGTAGAAATACAAGCTCCTGCTGTTGCCCTGCCCAAAGGCCACGGACACACTCCTTATTCACCTGAAAACCAGAACACACAGGAGTTAGGCTAAGGGGCCAAGGATGAAATTCACATAAAGACAGAAAGGGGAGGGATACAAAAGACATTATGACAATCAACTGTGAAAAGCTGGAAACAAATAGAAATAGGTCACGTTTGAACAGGTTAACCAATTTTCCACTGCCATTAGCAGGCTGTTAAAAATAAGCACCTACAGAGTATTTCTTCTGCTGTGTCTTGGAAAAATATCAAGTAAAATGTAGTTCATTTAGTTTTCCAAATTAGTGAAGCACTGAATTTCATAACAGATATTTTTTATAGAAACTAGAGGTAACAAATATTTAGAGTTGAAATGATGTTTGTGATTTTGGGGCTTGATTAAATGAAGTTGAGAGAAAAATAACCACTACAAACTATCAAAATAAAATTTTAGAGATTAAGCCTATTAAAGCCCTAAGTTGTTTACCCAAACAAACAAAATCCAAGGTAATGTGAGTGTGAATCATTTACTAATCGCTATTTAGTACAACCTGTGGTACAATTCTGCAACTTAGGAATTGCATCATACTAGCGATTTACAGCTAATGTTTGAGATT
Organism: Anoura caudifer; assembly: GCA_004027475.1. Taxonomy (NCBI): domain Eukaryota; kingdom Metazoa; phylum Chordata; class Mammalia; order Chiroptera; family Phyllostomidae; genus Anoura; species Anoura caudifer. Next base: position 208,436 of record PVKU01000690.1, read on the forward strand.
TGCTCAAATAGCACATAAAATAGATTTAAAAAACTTCCAGAATAGAAATAAGCAAAAATGTTAAGGCTTTATGGCATATCAGAAAACTTCAGAGGACAGACTAAATTACTGACAAAATAAATAAAATTAAGTGCTTATAAATAATAAATGCTAATGTACTATGCTTATTTTTTTCTGTAAGAGTTTCAACTACTTTTTAAAAGTATGCATAAGATTGTAAGTTGCAATTTTCCCAGATGCCAATCAATGCCTCAAAAACTTACTGTAATGACCCTGAAGCTCAGGTAGCGCCTGTTGAGCATGATGATCTTGTACTCATTGGTGCCATCATCCATGACATGCCGCAGAGCGAGCAGGGAGGGAGAGTTGGCCAGCACTGCACTCCGCCATGCGGGGTCCCCTTCGTGGGCTATCACGAGGTTTTTTTCATGAGATACAATGGCTTCATAGAGCACAGTAGGGTCATCATACTCATCTGGAGAAGTGAAATGATCCTGTACACAGAAATAAAAAATTTACCTTTTTTAGGAAACGAAGAGAATGACTTCCATAATGATAAAAACTTCTGCAATTACTAAATCAGTTACTAAATGAAAATTTCAAATCAGCATGCCATTATTAGATGTAAACTATGTGAAAAATACTCTAAAAATGTGTTTAAGTCCTAGCATTACCGTCTAAACCTAGGAAGTAGCTTAGAGTCTTTGATCTTCCGTTTTGATATTTGTGAGTGCCAATAACATCTGCTTAACCTACTTGACAAGGTTGTTGCAAGAGTTAGATGAAACAGTGTCTTGGAGAACTCTTTACATTACCATTAAACATTATTCACATGCACAGCGAGTACTTTTATTATTCTCATGTAGCCCAACCTCCAGACTTGGGTGTACATCCTTGGGGATGCTGGCTTCCTGCTCCCTCTCTTCTCCCCTTCACAGAGAGCACACTCCTCATCAGTTGGCTTGAGTTCAAATCCGTTACTCTACCTGGATATGAAATTTATCAACCTCTCAATTGTAAATATGAAGGCAGCCAATGCAATATTTGTGTTTCCTTAACAACGCACCATTTCAGAAATTCAGATTTGTGTTATGGTTAGTTGGGTACCTGTCCTGTATCTTCTGTTAATTTACAGGTTTCTGAACGGGAGATACATTTCACATCCTCCTCTGTTTCATCCATGCTGCCTGCCACATAATCTTGCACATGGTAGACAGATATTAAATACCCATTTATTAAATGAATGAGCAGTTACAAAGACCAAGAGGTTTTTCAGGGAAGATTCTACTAGCTTGTCTAGGATCAGGATCCTTACTCCGTCCGCAAAGCTCATGGCTTTGAGTCATATCTCAACTAGATGAGAGGCAGGGCAAAACGGTCTATCAGCATCACTCTAGAGATGTGGCTTTATGAGAAAAGCGCCTGGTTAACAAGAAACACAATCTTAGAGAATATTTATATAGTTTTAGTCTTCCTTAACTGATAACAGAGAAATACCCTTTAACAGAAAAGAAGATTATATAGATATGAAAAACCAACTTGAGTGCGGAAAACAGAGAAAATGTCTGAAACTGGAAATCATATTTGTTTAGGTAAAAGTTAGAGGACAGATTGGACTGAGGAATTTACAAAAGCAGCACAGCAGTAATGAGCTATATTTTAAGCTCTCTAGGAACAGAAGCATTTTCGAAAGTCAAGTTTGAGGTATAATTTATATGCAAGTGACAGCCATTCTACAAGTAGGTAAGTGCACTTTGCCATCTACACACACCCCTGTAACCACAGCTACAGGCTCAGTACAGAGCATTTTCATCTCCCCGAAAGCTCCTTGCTGTCTCTGGCATTTAATGTCTGTCCCAAGCAACCACTGATCTGCTCTGTCTCTATAGATTAATTTTGCCTGTGTTATATTTTATCTAAATAAAATCATACAATGTACTCTCTATATGCCTGACTACTCTTGCTCTACATCATGTTTGAGATTCATTCATGCTGTGGCGTCTAACAGTAGTTCATGTCTTTTCGGTGTGGAGTACTATTCCATCACGTGGCTATCCCGTCAGTTGTGTGTCCATGCACTGACGGGCATCTGAGTTATTTTCAGTTTGGGGCTACGTGAGTGGAAATGCTGTGCACACTTGGGTTTAAGTCTTTGCATGGACATGCACTTTTGTTCTCTCACGTAGCATCTAGGACTGAAAGTGCTGGGTCACGTGACAAGTATGTGCTAATCCTTTCTTTTAATACATAAGCCTATCATTCCCTTTTGTAGATGACCAATATGATTTACACATTTATCTTTTCCTGGCTCAAGAGTCCCCTCATGGACTCTCCAACTTCTGGCTCAAAGCGATGGTCAATAAATGGCTGTTGCTTGTTACTTCGTAGGTCAATCTCTACCTTCCTCAACGGCCTGTCAGAATTACAAGGCTTGTCCAGGCTGCACCCGAATTCTCTCTCGCTCCCTCTCTGACCCTCCCCATCCCTCCATGGCCCCCAGGCGCCCAGTCCCACCTCCTTACCCTTCGGTCTGTCACTGCTGTGTCAGTCATGGCTCACGGTGGGAGTGTGCTGCACCGAGGGGCTGGGCCTGACTACAAGGTAGGGGAGCACTGTCACGGGCAATGATGCCGCAGCCAAAGGCACACGGAAGGAGGTGGACCTGGCAGCCACAGGCGAGAGAACTTCCAGAGGGAGACTAGAGGTGAGGACCTAGGGTATCAGAGGCTCTGGACCTTGTGCCCCAACTTCCTCTCAGCCAGATAGAGATGACATATCTATCACACGTTAAGGATTAACTGCAGATGTGTGTCAGGAACTGTTAGATAATCATGCCATGTAAAACAGGTGACTTCTTACACAGCAGATTATTTCATCGGCACCTTTTGAGAAACCTGAAGTTTTAAAAACATTTTAGGGAGCATTTGAAATCTTGCTTCCCAGCATTGCCATCAGTTTGGCTCGAACAGAATCTCCTAAAACTTCCTTACAGGTTTAGATGTTTCTTAGGACATAACAAGACAAAAGTCTGTCCCAACCGTCTACTTCTCAGTACAACGTGCTGAACGAAACTCACAGCTCGGTAACAGCAGCACTTCCGGGACTCCCGAGACGCTGCTACGCTACACGGGGGGGCATCCAACACTCGCTCACGGCAGAGGCGTGACTTACAATCATGCACAGTCAAATCAAGCATTACAGGGCCTGCGTAAATTTCTCCTCATGCTCATGCCCGGATCACGCCCTAATATTAACATCCAAATTCACTGTTAGAGACATAGGTTGGGGATTCAAGATGCTGCATCTTGCCATGAATCATGTTTCCTTTGTTTCAAATCAGAACATTTCTCAAAAGCTTCCTAAGAAATATAATTTGGAAGTCAAGTGAAGAAGCACCGTTAAATAACAGCAATGAATTAGAAATTTCCTATTCTTACCTGATGAAGTTTAATGGACATCCGGATCCCAGGGACTACCACTTTTCTTAGTAACTCCATGTCAGCAAAGATCCACTCGTCTCGAATTGAAGAAATACGAAAATCGCCCTTGAACAGGGCATGCAATCCATAGAGGAAGGACTCTAAATTACTGTTAAGAGTGGAGACAGAAGTTTACATATTTTGACAAGGGTCTTTCATTACACCGACTCTTACATCTGGCAGTGCATCACAATCACACTTGAGCGTTTTAAGAACACAGACCCAAGAACTAACATCAGCACCTAAAACCAGGACTACAAGGGATGGGGCCTCTTGACCTGGGACTCATAGCTATGAAACACTGTAACCCTGAGCCCATGAAAATGAACAACAGGCAGAGTACATAGGCTTAGAAAACTGAGGGCCCAATGGAAAAAATGTAGTAATCAGAAAAAAATTAAAATATATGGTACTTTAATTCTAATTATTTTGGATGCGTATGTTCAGAAATCCAGTTTATATTTAGAGTTCCAAAATCAAATTAAAATTATAATTCTCTGGGCAAAAAGGACATATGGGAAAATTTAAAAAGAGGTAAGTTATTAGAAAAATAGATGTAGATTGAGAGGAGACCAATCAAATGTTATGGGCTGATTATTTTTCAAAATGCCTCAAATCTGTTACATTCTTACTATCAGTAGTTGCCAACATGTCAATTTTAAAAGCCAGCTTTGTTAACTGCTTAACAGAACTCAACTATGTTCAGCAAAAAGATCTATACAATACCACATCTGAAGAGATTTTTGCAATAAATTAGCATAAAGTGCTTCCATGAGAAACGAGTCCAGATTCTTCAGAGTTGAATCACACAGCTTCCCACAATCCCTCCCTGAAAACAGAAACGCCTTTACCTGGACATATGGTGGGATGCAGTCCCCAAAGCTCTTCGTCCCAGAACACACAGTCCGTAACAAAGAGTCACCAGGGAAGAGTCTTTGTCCACATCCAATGGCTTCAAAAAACAAACAACAACGATGAAAACAAAGAAGGGTGAAGCAGGTCAAAAGGTACAAATTCCAGTTATAAAACAAGTCAGTAATGGTGTAGCAGCTAACTCCCGTTTTTGGCTTCTGTACACTCACTCCCGCTTTGGCTTCTGAACACCAGCTTCCGATAAGGATTCCTCAAGGACACCTGAAGGCTAGAGTTATTTTCGCATCAGCTTCTGTACCTCCTGCTTTTGCCACGTAGGATAGGGCGTCCGGAGAGCAATAAAAGCCCTGCCCAGCCAAGGTTCGGGGCCCAGAATTTGGAGACTGCCTCCTCTGGGTCTGCGCGTGTAATAAAGCCTCACTCCGTTACCCCAAATCGTGCCAGAGTCATTATTTTCCGGATTATTTTCCGTAACAATGGGAATTTAATGTAGTAACTATAGGTAGTAATACCACATTGCACATTCGAAAGTTGTTGAGAGTAGATCTTAAAAGTTCTCATCATGCCCTGGCTGGTGTGGCTCAGGGGACTGAGTGACGGCCTGCGACCTGAAAGGTCACTCAATTCCCAGTCAGGGCACAGGCCTGGATTGCTGGCCAGGTCTGCAGTGGGGGGTACGTGAGAGGCAACCACACATTGATGTTTCTCTCCCTCTCTTTCTCCCTCCCTTCCCCTGTCTCTAAAAGTAAATAAATAAAATCTTTAAAAAAACGTGCTAATCACAAGGAAAAAAGCTTTGTAACTATGTATGATGATGGTAGTTAACTACATTTATTGTGGGGACTGTTTTCCAATATATACAAATATCAATCATTATGATGTACATCTGAAAATAATGTTAAATATCAATTATACCTAAAAAAAGAAAAACAAAGAACATTAATTATCAGAAAGCCATATAAGTATTTATCAAATTAGAATATGTCTATTTAACAAATCAGAGAGGTTAAGGAACTCAACTAGTTTCTATCTCCTCAAATAAAAGTTTCAGTGAAAAGAAACAATAAAACACTAAATGAAGTATCAATGTACATGAGGAGGTTCTTTGGAATCTTTAAATAAAATCTAGTACTTCATAATGCTTGGACACACTAAAATAAAAACCCTAGGTGTAAGTACTTTGAGATGTTTAGCTAAGATCCTAACACTCTACAGAAGAAAATTCCATTACCATACATAGTTACAAAATTTTTCTTCCTCATGATGAGAACTTTAAAGATCTACTCTCCTAACAACTCAGAACAGTACTGTCTCAGTAATGGGGAAAAATCAGCTCCAAACTAAAGACTGGTCCCTCCTAAGAAGGCTTAAAAGCAAGCTCTGAAAGGATCAAACTGTCCCCAAGGAATTTAGCTATGTCACAGAGCAAAGGTCAAGAATATTTATAGGAATACAAAAATATCCAGCCCCCATCAAAGTAAAATTCATATAGTCTAGCACTCAATCAAAAATTGCCAGGCATGTAAAGTAGCAGGAAAATAGAATACATAAAAGAATAATCAATTAATTGCTCACTCAATCAAAACTGACCCAGAATTGACACAAATGTCAGAATTAAAAAAGAACATTAAAAAAGTTATGATAACTGTTCAAAGGATAGAGAAATGACATCATGCTAAGTAGAGACATAAAAGATTTATGAAACAGACAAGTTAAACTTCAAGAGATACAAAAAAATACAAGATTAGAGATCTGAGATTAAAAAAATACACTGGATGGGATTAATGACATATCAAACAATGTAGCAGGCAAAATTAATGATCTAAAATTACAGCAATAGAGACTATGAAAAATTAAACACAGAGACAGAAGAGACTGAAAGAAGCATTGGTGAGCTGCAGAGCAACATCAGGCAGCCCAATGTAAATGCAACTGGAGTCCACAAAAGAGGGGAGAAGACAGAAAAAAGCACTGGAGAAAAAGAATGGCTGAAAAATGTCTAAATCTGACGAAAACTGTATACCTAAGACTACAGCAGGTGCTATGTCTAAAGATGGTCAGTGTGCTCATCCCAAACCAAGAGAACGGGGCTGGCTGTCAAGGTGGCCCATGGCGCTCTGTGACAGAGTCGTCCTGTACCTACAGTGCTGGTGGTTCAACCGCACCAGACTTTCGCTCAGGAAGCAGCAGCGGTGGTAGGAATCAGCTTTGGGAACCACAGGCCTTGGTGTGGTGTGTTACGTGGAGCCTAAGTAGGGGAGTAATAACATAGCCACGGGAGCCATGAGACCTGGAAGGAAAGCAGTCGTTGCTAAGGTCTACAACTCGCTTCCGTTACAGGATAAAACAAGTTATCCTGAAGTGTGGATTAGAAACCAGCCGAATTACAATCACCAAGGTGATACAGATCCTGGGCCCCCAGAATTAGAATCTCAGGTGAGGCCCAAGAATCTGCATTTGTACACATTCCTAGCTCATTTTACCCATGTTCACATCTGAAAGTCAGGAGTCTAGATGGACTCTGTCCAAAATGGTAGCCACTAGCCCACTAGCCCTAAACTTAAGTCAATTAAAATTAAATAAAATTTCAAACTGAGTTCCTTAGTCATATTGGCCACATTGCAGGCGTTTAATAATAGCCACATGTGTGGGTTAGTAACTACCATACGGATCAGCAGAGAACCTTTCCATCACTGCAGAAAATTCTATTAGACTCCGCTGGTTTAGACTTCGAATTTGAGACAAAGATATGAAATGTGGCTTAAATGTGGCTTGTGGCGGTGTGGGTAGGGGGTGCTCCAAAGTGCAGTCTTCAAGAAGGAGCCTCATGTAATCTATAACCGCCATTTGCGTGCGTGTGTGCGTGTGCACAGCAAGGACGGGCTGATCGGAGGGCGAGCGCATTACCCGCAAGTGAAAGCACAAGGCAGGCCACTGCCTGTAACTTGACCAGGTGGAGGCGGCTGGTCTGGCCCAGCCAGCAGGAGGAACCAGGAAGGTCAGAAAGAAAAAGGCTGGAAAAAAGTGAACAACAAACAGAGATACCCTTTCCATCTTTAGAAAAACAGATTCAAAGAGTTATAAATGAAATAAACTCTACCTTTGCTCTTCGGGAAGAGCAGTACTCTATCCAGTTGAGGTAAATCACACAGAAACTCTCTCTGGATATGCCTGCTAGTCGGTGGTCATAGTCTTCGTCAATGTTGGGGTTAAATGTCGGGTCCACGTCCACATAATTTCGATCAGCACACAAGCGCAGTCCCTCCTGCATTGTCTCATTAGCCAGCCACTCCTCTAGCTTTGAAGAGGTTGTGACATAGTAGATGATGCCCTGACAAGGAAAAGTTTTTAAAAATTCAAGCTAAATCACAATTTGAATTACCTTCAATCCTCCAACCTGGAGTTAGTACACTCCAAGTATTTATTATGATAGTACAACTCAAAAATATATTATTCTGGCTCAATATTATAAATATACCGTATTTTTCAGACTATAAGATGTACCCCCCATTTGGGAGGAATAATGGTTGTTAATGCTGCTTTTGAATTCTGTTTACATTTACATTGCTGAAATATAATGTTATTTATGTTATTAAATATTTTACCAAGGTTTTTGCTTCAAAAACTTTTTCCCATATTTTCCTCCTTTAAAACCTAGGTGCATCTTATGGTCTAAACAACAGGGTAAATTTTAAGAGTGCTATAATAATATACTGCAGGACTCGCTGGATGGCAACACATTTAGTACTTTTAAAATCAACCATAAATTCAGCGAGGCAACTTCAAAAATAATTCTAGTCTAAATATGAATAATTCTAGTCTATTGGTTTTAGAGCTTTTGAATTTAGGATCTTTTAAGAGAGGTGAAAATCATTTTTTGTGGTGCATTTATTTTAAGAAATTTCTCAGAAAGCTATTAAATCATACTGTGACCATAGCTCAAGCTATAGAAATATATCTAACATATTTCTATAAAGCAACAGAAATATACATATTCAGAGACAAAAAAATGCCACCCGCACACACATATGAAATATGTTGTAAAGTCAATCTCTATCTTCCTGAGGTTGTGTTTAATCAAACATTAAAAAGAAGATTTCAAGGTTCACCCCAGTCAGTACAAATAAGGTGGTATATGTAGATAACAACATAAGATATAGAAATTTCACGTATGGGCCATTAAAATTTAGCACACATTTTCATCTTGAAAAATATCAGCTTTGCCTGGAAGGCCCCAAATCATAGCCATGCTATATTTCTGTAAAATCTTTAGCAAAAGTAAAATACCAGTGCAGTAAAGAACTAACTTTGCCCAAATAGAGGTTTGGGCTTCGCTCTGAGTTCCTGGGAGGTAACCTCCAATAGAGTTTTGGTTTGCCTGGAGGCTTAGAGCCGTGACCTCCAGAGGAGCTGGAGACTCAGGCTGGCCAAGTGGGCAGTCAACCAAGCCTAAGTGATTCCGCTCCAGTAAGAACCCTCCGCCCTGGGGCTCTGGTGAGGCTCCCTGACTGGCAACACTCTGTGAGTACTGCGAGGCTCCATTGCCGGGAGAAACAGGCATCATCCGTACAACTCCACTGGGAGAGGGCACCTGGAAGTTCACCCCTTGGCATCTCGGGACCCTCCCCGTGTGCCTCTCCCTTGGCTGATTTTAATCTGCATCCTTCCGCCTCAGGAAATCCTAACTGTGAGTATAATGGCTTTGCTGAGTTCTGGGAGTCCTTGTGTAGCAAATTATCAAACCTGAGGGCTGTCTTTGGGACCCTGAAATTGCAGTTGGCTGTCACAAGTGAGGGTGGTCTTGGTAACCTCCCCAGTCTTATAATACTTTCATTTAGCTTGCTGAAAACAGTGCATAGCGGTGGTTAACAGCAAGGGCTCAGGAGTCAGACAAGCCTGGGTTTTAAATCCTTAACTTACTGGCTAGTCGGAGGACTTGGGCAAATAAACTTCTAATTCTTGTTTATTTGTAAAACCGAGACATTACTTTAGAGAATGAGGTAAGACACATGTATGTGTATGTATATATGTGTGTGTATATTCCTCAGCACAGTACCTAGAACATCTGAGCTACAAGTTGTAGCTATTAATATTAGTGAACAATGAATAAGTTTAACTAAAGAAAAAAAAAAAAAAACAGAGAGACCATCACAGGTACAAATTACTGGCTACACTGGATACCAGAGAATTTAAATCTATCTATCTATATACATATATATCTTCCCCTGTCAGAAGACTGAAGCAGGCACACACTCTTACCTTGACATAGTAAGTGGTGAGTACTTTCCGAAGATCGAAGACTTGAAGCATAGAAGCGGCACTGTTGTCAGTGATGCTGTAACCCTCCAGAATATACTTGGTGACCAGGACCTCCCAAGCCAGCCAGCGCTGGCTAAACGCAGCATTGAAGGAAAGCACGTGCGGAATGTGGCCAGGTTCACAACAGCAAAACCCTTCATCTTCTTCAACCCCTTCGGTTATAGCCTCCACTTCCCTTTGCTGGCAGTAAGTACCTTAAAAAGGGGGACAAAATCATAAACTGGGAAAACGAATGCTTTAAAGACCAAGAAATTTAGAGAAAAGACATTTTATAACAAATGAAAGTATGTGACTGATTGGTCTTACAATGTCCATTAAGACACTGCAGCAAACTCCTGAAAGGAGGGATACTGTGTATCCGCCTCCTGCAGGATGACAGTATGCATTAGCACATTTGAGATTCTGAGAATCTGTAAAGTAACCTCCTTAATTTTTATTCACAGATTCCCAATCCTTTCAAATTTGCATTTACATTCCTACTGAATGAAGGCCAACTAAGTATCAGTACCTCTCAGGAGGGTTTGAGTTAATTCTGAAAAGGAGGAGCAGAAGGAGAACCGAATCATCCCTGGGCACCCGGCACAGCACACACGCAGGACTCGGAAGAATCTGAGCTCCATCAGCACCGTGTCTGTGCTGCGAGCCAGCATATCGTATACATCCTGCTTGTTCGTGTCGGCTGTGTAACTTGTCACAGTTCATTATAATTTAAGTACATAACTGAAACTTTTTTCTGTTGTCAATTCCAACAATAACTGGCATTTGAAGTTTGCTGATAGTTCCCATTATGTAAGTATGAAGTCTGATTACTCTGCACAATTCTTTGAAGTTATGTTCTTTTATATGATATCAGATTATGCAAGTACTAAATGCTCCAGATTTGTCCACTTTAAAATTGATAATTTGATGTAATGTAAATTTCACTCCAATTTTTTTTTTTTTTTAAAGGCTGTTGAGGACAAAGGCTTGGTGTCCATATGAAAGTAAATCAATTAGCTACTCTGCCTCATGCAAAAACACCACACTCCACTCCGCCAGCCATCTAAGAAATACGCGCACTGGTCACAGAGAAAGACTGGCAGTGAGCAAGCACAGAACAGTAGAAATCCAATATCAACAGGAACACAAGTCAATTATACACTCAGGTCACTACCTTTACATATACCGCACACAGTGAAAACGTTCTTCCCTGAAAGTGTAATTTTGAGGGAAAATCTAATAATTACTCTCTTAATAACTTTTCTTATTCTACAGTTCCAAAGATTAAGGATCAAATTTTATGACAGCGTTTGACTTGTGATGTAAACACGTAAAACTTAGATATCACAGGAGTACATTATGGAAACAGAAGGTGAACGTCTTACCTCTGAATTCGAGTCCCCGCAGCTGGAAAGTGACCAGCCCGTTGCCAATCTCTATAAGGTGCACTAACGCATTGAGGTAGTCAGAGGCAAGAATGAAACAGTCCCCTGTACTGTAGTTTCCCCACCGCCCGAGGAGCAAATCACCACAGAGACTGTGCTGTAGGGATCTGGTTAAATGTTCGTAAAAGATGGAATTCAGATTGTTGTCATCTGATCCTACAAGAAGGGATTTTAAAAAAAAGTTAAATTTTACCCTAAGTCCCCTTTATATCGACATACAAGATTGTTGAAAATATTAAAACTCATTTCTAGTTAGGGTTGTATCTATATTTTTGACAAGGAAAAGAACTGTCATACTCTTACAAATTCTATATAAAAATGACTTATGGAGTAATGGGGAATGTTTCAGAATTTAGAGTTAGAAGTCACAGAACCTCTCTGAATGGTTCCCACCCACAAAATGCAGGAAGCAGAGTAGATAAAATCTAAGGTCTTTTCCACCTTTTCAAGAGTCCATGATCGTTTCCACCATTGTTGAATGAACTATGCCTTATTAAAGCCATTCAAGAGAAATGAAATAGATGAAAAAAAAAAATCAGAACTAGAACAAAAAGAATACCAGTAAAGAAAGTGAGTAAAGTAATACAAGATTTTAACAAATAAGATAATTCAAAACAAAAAGAAATTGTCCCTCAAAATAATGTATATTGAGATGGTTAAAACTAATGAACTGTACATATAGAAACAGCGGCAAAGAACCTACAAAATGTATTAGAGTCATCCTTTAAAAAAAAAAAAAAAAAAGGATAAAACATCACCCAATAAAGGAAATGATCATTTTCAACCTGGTATGGCTCAGTGAGTTGAGCTCTGGCCAGCAAACTGAACAGGTCGCAGGTTCAATTCTCAGTCAGGACACATGCCTAGGTTGCAGGCTACGTCCCCTGTTCGGGGTGTGCAAGATGCAACCTATCACTGTATGTCTCATACATCAGTGTTTCTCTTCCTCTCTTTTTCCCTCCCTTCCCCTCTCTCTAAAAATACACAAATAAAATCTAGAGGGGAAAAAAGGAAATGGCATCTTCAGAAGTAACCCATGCAAAGCAATAACCTGTAAATGAGTGCCTAAAGTATCATACTGGAGAATGGCAAAATATACAAAGCTTAATAATTACTTTAAACTCAGCCTAACTAAATAATAGAATAATGAAAGGGCACTCCAACTCTCACTTCAGTAAGGTGGTCCTGTACAATGCTCGTTTGCCCACCACAAAAGTGTTGCTCAGGACATGGTCTCTGATGTGCAGGGTGGCATCATCAGCATTGTGAGAATTCCAAGCCCCTTACGGGGACATACTAGAGCTGAGGTGGGTTTATCTACCAGAATGTGATAACAACAGTCATTAATATAAATTAATTAGTTTTCCTTAATTCAATTTTATAATTATGATTCAATCTGATCACTATAATTTAGTTTCTTAAGTAGATAGCATCTGAAGAAATCTGTGAGTCAAATGGAAACCAATATTCCTGTCTATTTGGAGAGGAATATTTCTTTTAGTAAATTAATATCTTGGATTTCTGGTTAATATGTTCATCTCTATGGTTGAAGAAATGAGATTCACACTCTCTGTATCAAATTACTAATGGGTGGGCCAGCAAAAGGATGCTTCCCAAATGACAAAGCTAAGAATCAGATGTAGATCATGGTGACACCACCGAAGTGCCGCCCACTGAAGCCCTATGTTGAGTGGCTATTTGGCCCCCTATGTGACATCTCTATATACAATAAACTAAACTAACACTTATCTACACATTCAGGGAAGGGGAAAACAAACATATTAATAAAATACATATTGATCAGGTTGCACAGTATTTAAGACCCCTAACCAATTTTACTTTTTGCTGTGTTCTACTTTTTAACCTATGTGAATAACAATCTTTGAATGGCATCTTTATCCTTATCAGTGTTCTTAAAATACACTTTATAAGATAAGGGTATACAAGCTGTAGATAATCTAACTCTAAAGTAAAACAAAATAAAGCAAAGGATATTTGGTTTCTAAAAAATGACCATTTGGAACCAACACAAGATCATCAACGCAAAATATATATACACATAACAAATGCATTAGACACACTTCTTGATTCACAAATAAAGCCATTACCTGGATTTCTATCAAGCTGGGAAGCCAATCTGGTATTTGAATGATCCACTCGTTTTGTGCTGAAGATGGCAAAATAAACATTTTTAGTAAACTTTTTATTTTTAAAAATGCCTAATATTACCCTGGCTGGTGTGGCTCAGTGGAATGAGCGCTGGCCTGAGAACCAAAGGATCACGGTTCGATTCCCAGTCAGGGCACGTGCCTGGGTTGCGGGCCAGGTCCCCAGTTAGGGGTGTAGAGGCAACCAATCAATGTTTCTCTCTCACACTGATGTTTCTCTCCCTTTCTTTCTCCCTCCCTTCCCCTCTCTCTAAAAATAAGTAAATAAAATCTTCAAACAAATTTTAAAAAATGCCTAATATTTAAAACGGAGAAAAGTGAAATAAACGTTGTCACCTTACGACTATCTCCGAGAGAAACCGACGATCGGCACGTGACAGAGCCCTGCAGCAGCACAATATTAGGGGAAAGGCTCTTCTTTCCTGCTCTCCCACACCCATCACACATAAACAGAGCAGTTACTTCCTAACTGGGGTGACACTGAACAGTGTGTAGAGAGACATCATTGAGTTTAATGCAAAAAAAATTGAGGATGAAAAAATCCATTCCATAAAAAGATCTTTAAAATACACAGTGCGTGAAACACTCTTTGCAAGGGGAAGGTACATCTATCAGCGTCCAGTGGTTCCCAAAATGTGGTCCACAAAACCCAGAGGAGGGGACTCAAGACCCTTCCGGGGAGCTTCCCATGTCAAAGCTACCTTCGTAACAGCACCGGGCTGCTGCCTGCTTTCTTCCACTGTGCAAACAACTGCGCTGATGGTGCGAAGGCAACGGTGGGATGACCACTGCTCTTTAACATGAACCAAGCAGGGCACCCAGCTGTACTGGTTGTCACTGCCACACAGGCACAAGGCAAAACAATGTACAAAAATTCAAGTCTCACTTTAAAATGTTCTTAATGAAGCAATGAAAAACACTAACTTTACTAAATTACAAGTCCTCAGGACAGGGCTGTTTTACACTGTGTATGGCTAAACGCTCATAAAGCGCGTCTGCTGCACCCTGAAGGAGGACAGTGTCTCCAGGGAAAGCATTTATATTTGTGCAACGGCTTGACACACATGCTGCACAGGCCACTGTTCTTCACGGATGACCATTTTTACTCGAATGACTGACGGGTAAACCATGATTATAGAGGCGATTAAACATTTCTAAAAAATGAAGAAAGTGAGTCTGCCATTTCAAGGAAAACAAGTGACGATGGTATCTTCTACCAATAATAAAAAATTATAATTTTCAAGCAAAAATTAGAATTTTGGAAAATTTATTTATATCTACCACCATGAGCTTGATAGCTTCCCAACACTCACAGTTTTCTTTTGGGACTGGTGGTGATATGAATGAACACATTTTTTAAAATATTATCGAATGGAATGTGTCAAAATTTGGAAGGTCTTCATTACTCAGTGAACCAGTATTTTCTAAATGATGGATAAATGATGTTATAAACTTATGCATGGGTAAAAAAGATCCATCCAAAGTCTAAGACATATCTGTGGATTCTGATGTAACACAGTTCCAGAAATTTATGGACACGGTTTTAGATTCCACATTATAACTAATCTTTAGGAAACAAACCATTTGTTGACTTCTAGTACATGATCAAAGAATATGCACAATTGTTTAAAAAAGCTATTAAAATACTTCTCTCTTTTTCAATAGCTATGTCTATGAGCCCAGATTTTCATCCTATACTTCAACTAAAACAACATATTGCAACAACAGATTGAATGCAGAAGCAGATATGTGAATTCAGCTGTCTTTTATTAAGCTAGACATAAAAGAGATTTATAAAGCAATGACACTTCTGATTTTTTTTTTGGTGGGATGGAAAATATAGTTCTGTGTATTTCAAAAATGTTATTTTTGTTTCCATGTAATGGGTTTATTGTTGCTATTCTAAAATTAATAAACATTTAAATTTTTTAAGTTTTCTAATATGGCTAACATTGATAGATGAAAACTATATCAACAAAAACTCTTTGGAGGCTTCCAATAACTTTTAAGAATCTAAAAAGGTTCTGAGACCAAATAAGTTAAGAGGTACTGCCATAGACATGATTTTGGGCTACATTTAAGTTGGCCCAAAAGAATAGAAAATAAATAACTTTAAAATTCAACAAAAGGGAAAAACACCATGTGTGGTTTTTGATAAGAGACCAGGGCAAAATTGCAAATCCACAAGCTAGTTCATTGTTTAAAAGGTGAGACTACTATTTTCTATTGTATTTCATATTATATATGCATCAATATGTGAAAATGTAGGAAAGTGCAGACATGGAGCTGGCCAGAATTATAAATTAGTACAAGCCTCTTCTGAATCAAGGTTAATGCATATTAAAAGTCTTTAAAATGTTTAAGCTCCAAAACCCAGTAAGTTTCCTTTTAGATATTCTTTCTTAAATTAAAATAATTTAGAGAGATTACATACAAGGATAATTATTACGCATCAGATTAAACAGCCTGAAGAAACAAGTCTAAATGGGTAAAACTTCATGTACAAAATGGTCACTAAAAACTTATCCTCATGCCCTGACTGGTGTGGCTCAGTGGACTGCATGCCGGTCTGCAAACCAAAGGGGTGCAGACTGGATGCCCAGTCAGGGCACAGGCCCTGGGTTCTGGGCCAGGTCCCCTGTAGAGGGCGTGTGAGAGGCAACTACACACTGATGTTTCTCTCCCTCTCTTCTTCCTTCCCTTCCCCTCTCTAAAAATGAGTAAATAAAATCTTTAACAAAACACGTACCCTATAAAAACATTTATCTCTAGAAATAGCTATTTCTAAGAAAAATGTGAGATAACAAATTATGACAATTACAATGATGTAACACTGTATGGCATTAAATTTCAGAGTATTATTCAAGTGGAACAATTCTAAGAAATAATATTAAAAGAAGACAGAAAAACGAGTATATTCAACCAGAACTATGTTCTAAAAATCGCATAACTAGCCCTGACTGGTGTGGCTCAGTAGGTTGGACGTTGTCCAGCAGACCGGACTGAAACGTCGCCGGTTCAATTCCGTGTTGGTCAGGGCACATGGCTGGGTTGGGTTCCAGGGCCCCAGGTGGGGGCCCGTGAGAGGCAGCCAATCCATTTTACAATGCTTTTCCACACTGATGTTTCTCTCCCTCTCTTGCTCCCTTCCTGCCCCTCTCTCTAAAAATAAATAAGTGAAATCTTTTTTTAAAAAATCTTATAACTAGAAAAAAGGTAGAGAAATCAAGAGTAATCATTCTCCAACTCTTCTAATTTTATATAGTTTTGAAACTTTACAAGTATTTATAAAATTTTAGCAAAATATTTTAACACAAAAAATTAACAACCCTCAATTACTGATATTAATGCTGTTGATAGTTTTTCCTAATAAAAAGATAAAATTGGCTTTCACATGTTTTACTCACTTGTAGTCTCTCTCCCAGAATTTCACAGGTCGAACATAGGATGCGATGAATATTGCACTTCCCAGGAAGGGGTTCAGGGGGGTAGAAAAGAAGGCCGACACCGCAGCCTGAACGAACAACATAGCTGAATCTACAGGAAAACTGGTTAAGGGCCTTAACATCCACGTGAACACACACAAACACAACACACACACACATCTCACAAACATGCTGTGATTACAGCAATTAGAAAAATAACGTTCATGAGAGGACAGGAAAAGGTGCCCTTCAACGGTGCCACCGGACCATATAAGGGAGCAGTAGAAAAACATACCTAGAAAGTACAGCCTAGGATGATGCTCTGAAGGGAGCTAAATAAATATATGCTAACGTATATTTGATAAAAGCCCACATATCACTTTTGGGTAGAGAGGCTTGGATTTCATTTTCCAGAAGATAAAACTAACCTTTACTTTTATTTAGAAAATACTTTTAAGAAGTGATGACAATAGAAGATTTTGGACATAAAGTTCAATTATAATCATATACATTAAAAATGAGTATAAAAAATGTTTTGTATGTTCATTCATTTTAAAATATTTCTACACATTTTGCATTTACTAAAAAGTCCTGATATATTAGGGATGATCTAAGAGTAAGTCTAATCACTGGGGTGCACACCTGAAACTAATAAAATATTGTATGTCAACTGTAATTGAAAAATAAAAAATGATTTATAAAAAAAGAAAATTCCTGGACTTTAATACTCATATATATAAACATAAATTTTAAATCAGCATTACTTAAGTATAAAACCTTAACACTTTTCTCATGCTCAGATGATCTGTGGGCCACAGATGTTATTATAACTTGAACAATCAAAATCAGTATAAGTGTGAACTAAAGTATTGTGAACTTTCGATAATTTATCATATAGTAACCTATATTCTATGCCTGTGAAAGGTTATGCGTACAAACCAAGGTTCTCATCAAGGATATGACTGTCCTTTCTCATAAAACTTTTATTAGAAGGATACGGGGCACTGCAAAGGGCTGAGCAAAAGCGTGGAAGGCAGAACCCCACGTGATTTGCCATGGGGCAATGTAAGTGTACACAAACTGCAGTTTATAAAGGAGTTCCCAAAGCTGTGGGAGAAAAACAAAAGCAGTCAGTAAAGAACTTATCGGACATTTGGAAAGAAAATGAAACACCTCTAGACTGTTTTCTCTACCTAATAGGGAAACGGTTTTGACATTATTTGCTATTAGTATAAGAGGAAAAGATACATCAACTGCTAAACCACTGTGTATTTTTAAGTAAAGAGAGCTGACTCATGCATTGTGTTCCATCTGTTTAAAGAATTTAATGCCCTTTACTGGCTCTATCTTATGCCCTCTTATTACTACAACAGGCAAAACAAAGGTAAATATCTGTAAAGCTTAAGTAATACATATATATTTCAATTCTAAGACATTTCCCTCAAATTTCAGTGCTCTGGAAACTGAGGACATTTTAAATACAATGTCAAAAGAGTTTGAAAGCAGCCAGGCAGGGGATAAAGTTGTCACCTGGTTGTCACTGCCTGTATGCCTAAGAATTTAGTAGTGTATACTGGGCATCTGTATACGACCTCAATTGTCATTGTCAACGGAAACACAATACACTTCTAAATCCTATTTAAATTAGGAGCTGTTTTGATGTTGAACATGTCTTTAATGCTGAAACGAAATTAGTAAAAATGCCTAAGAGTGCATCTGCATGCCCGGCAGTGCAAGGCCCAATTCTCCTACTAGGTCACAGAATCATAAAAGCCAGAGGTTCTCATTTAGTGCCATGATTCACGTACCAAACACCTCATACTTAAATCAGTCAGCTAATTTACAATGAACCTCTCTAACTTGCAATTTAAAAAAGAACCATTAACTTCAACCAATTAGAAAATGCAGATGAACCCCTGCATTCTTTGTCACGACCCAAATTATGCTGGCAACCCTTGGTACTAATGTGATCGGGATGACACATGTTATCAAGACTCCATTATAACTGCTTAAAAGCAGTGGTCCAGAAAACTCTCCAGATTCTAAATGTGAAATGCACTCAAATTTTTACTGTAATATTAAAGAAAAATAATATGCAATTATATGGGCAAGTAGTTAGTGGGTAAAAATAATATTTTTGTATACATTCAGAGTAATTTTTCTCAAAAAGTTATTCAATCAGTAGTGCATCTTACAATGGTATCTTACAAAATCTATCTCAAGAGATCCCTTCGCTATTACTTACTTATTACCACTATTAAGTTCTATCAAGCAACCACATAAACAGCAAACTCCTATAGGGCAGAGCTTTGTCTGATTTGCTCACTGATGTAACCTAAGCATCTAGAACAGTCTGGAACATGGTATGCTCTCAAAACCAATTTGCTTAACAAATGAAAGCATTAAGGAAATCCAAACTAATACAAGTGTAGCGACTCCATTTCAAGGACTGTTTAGTGTATATTTTACTGCAACTTTCTCTTTTTCCCCCAACCAGTATAATAAGATGCGATATAATTTCCAATCTAAGTATTTAAATTTGTGAGACACCACATGCTTCTTTACACAAACAAGTCTGATTAACTCTCTGGCTTCCTCCTTTGGTTAACTGTGCTCACAAGAAGAGGAAATAAATGATAAAAATGCATACAAATTAGTATTAAATATAACACTGCAAAATTTTGAAGTTATTTATCATAACACTTAGCATAATATTTTGAAACTGATCATCACCAAAGCCTTGTTCAGATGAATGATTTTCAGTTTGTACTCCTCCCATCCTAGGTCAGACCTCTATCACATCTAAATCACTGTCACAATCTGTTAAGCTTTTCTCCGTACCTTTAGGTTCTCTCTTCCCCAATTCATCCCAAATGTGGCTGACCAGGCTAACTTTCCTAAAATTGGACTTTTCATTGTGTTTTGTTGCTCACATGCTTCAGCTCTGTTACCTATCAAATGGGATAATATATGTCAAAGTCCTTTGTATGTGGTCAGTGTTAACATGAAATCTAAGCTCCACTGAATTTACCAATAATCTGACTGCACAATTGACATCATTTAGAAAGGCAGTGTGGTTCAGCAAAAAGGTTTTTGGAACAGTAGGCAGCAGACCCAGATTTTACCATCTAATTTATAAAAGGACTGAAAGCACCTCTCTTATGGGTGGACAGCAAATTTTAGAAGCATTCTGTAAATTTCAGAGCATTCTGCAAATGTCCCCATCAAACTAATTTCTGATGGTTCCCACACGGCCTCCTGCCCTAGGTATCTGCTGTCAGGTCATTTCTTCTCTCCATCTATCCAGCAGTCCACAGCCCAGTTCAACTGTTGCTCTTTCTATTTCTGAAATTATCCAAATACCACACCCCCTTTTGGAAGATCCTACAGATTTAAAAATATATGCCTAGTGTTTCTCTAATGTTTCCACTAACTTAATCTTATCTTCCTAGCTATTGCAAGAACTATATATGTTATGAGTCAGGGTTACTAGCACTACTTAGGGATTCTAACAGACTCATAAATACCTGGATAAATGAAGAAAAATAGTACTTAAAAGATAATGATGTGAATGAAATGCAAGGGTAGTCCTTACTAGTGTATTACCTAGGGAGATGCTTTTTTACAGAGAGGGATATTCCTTTCAGTGATGAATTACCTTGTTGAAGAGTATGGACATGAAGAAGAGATCCAATAGCATGGTCTCTGAAAATGCTTCATAGTCAATTTTGAAAAAGAGCACAGTAAAGATGACTGTGACATACTGATACGTAGGGCTGCTGAAAGAGGATCGCAGCAACTTCAGACCAGCAACGGTGATCATCAAAGCGCCTAATCTATAAAAAAAGAAAGCACAACTCATCAACCAATGACTGAAAACTTGAGAACATCTACTACCTTCAGAAAAATCACCATTTCATTTAAATTTAATTTCTGATGGTTCCCACACGGCCCCCTGCCCCAGGTATCTACCATCTTCAATCAGCTGTCCATACACACATACACACACACACACACACACACACACACACACACACACACACACACACTGTCTGTCTGGAAAAAGTCCAGCCATTGTTAATATAACAAGAATGGTTTACATGTCATCAGTGTAACCTGACAGCCAAGGAGAGTGGACTGGAATGTGCATGTGTGAACAATGACAACTTCACTGTACTAGTCAGTGGGGGTGGTAGATGCCATTGAGTGAGCATGTGTATTGTGTGGCCAGTGCATTCAAAGTGACTGAGTAGAGCAACGAATCTGCTTCAAATTTTGCATCAAGCTTGAACATTACTCCATGGAAACTATTCAGATGATTCAGAAGACCACAGCTATGGGCAACTGGTGATTGGCAGCTTCATCATGACAATGCGCCAGCTCATGCATCATCTCTTGTGCAGAGATTTTTGGCAAAACATCAAATCACCCAGGTGACTCAGCCACACTACAGCCCAGATATGGTGTTCTGTGACTTCTGGCTTTTCCCAAAACTAAAATCACCTTTGAAAGGGAAGAGATTTCAGACTGTCAATGAGATTCAGAAAAATACAATGGGGGAGTTGATGGCGATTGGGAGAACTGTGTGAGGTCCCAAGGTGCCTACTATGAAGGGGACTGAGGCATCACTGTCCTGCGAACAACTGTCCTTGTATCTTGCACCTTCTTCAATAAAAGTCTGTTTTTCATAGCGCATGGCTGGATACTTTCTGGACAGACCTTTTGTGTGTGTGTGTGCGCGCGCGCATGCAAGCACATACACACATATCTATTTTCTCATACATGCACCACACACAGACATTTAGACTTCTAGAAATGATTTACATAGCTAAGTGAATCACAATGGATAATAAACTATCATAGTATTTCCTTTTAATAATATACAATTCTTTTCCTTTATATAAATCAGTTTAAAAATAAGTTAACAGTATTACAATTCTGACATTTGGTTCTCCAGTTTCTCAGTACTTCTATTTGCTTTAACATTAATAATATTTTGCACATAAAAAACATATTAACACCCAACAACATGTGCTTAGTCTAGTGGGTAGGACTATATGATAACTCTACGAGGTGGGGCAAAGTAGATTTTTCATGGAAAATACTACAATAATTACTAAATCATAATAGAAGAATAAACTGTTTCTTCTCATACTAACAAACTATACTTGCCCCACCTTGTCTATGGACTGATTTACACAGTACATAAAAATAACCATATCCCAAACTTACCATCTACTATTAAAGACTAACTTTATTTAATAAATGTCCTCTTCTAAGATATCAACTGACAATGAGATGTCTGGAGTAGTGAAATGCCAGGAGCAGAAACACATGTTCAGAAAAGGGAAGGCAAAGACAAAACTTTACCTGGACTTTTTATCTCATAGTGCCTTGCACCAAGACACTCAATTATTACTTGTTACCTAACGAGTAACTTTAAGACATCGCTTATGACTGCCCCCAGTAGTCCAAATGAAATCAAGGGAATATTATACTTACTCTGTATCCAGCTTTTTTGGACTAGCAATTGTCTCTGCACTGCTGCTAAGCTCATTGAGAACAATCAACGGATAGATGATATTCTTCTCCATAAAAAGAAGCCACACATGAAGTTTCTCAAACCACATCACAGTAGCTGCATCTAACAAGGGAATATAAGTCAATAGGACCACATCATCTCAGGTAGAGAGTAGTCTGGCAATGTGATGACAAAGGAAAATCCTACAACCCAAATTCAGCTCTACTGTAAATAATGTAAGAAATCCAGTACTTTAATCAATTGTCAACTTCTATGACTTCTGTCTGAGACACATTTAACTTTGCAACTTAAATGTGGCTTAAATTTAGATGCAATTTATTTTAATTCTTAAACCACAGTTTCTAAGCATAACTTTTTCTCACTTATGCCAGTAACTTTTGGGAAAAAGTTTACTCAATTAGACAGCCCCTTTATATTTAAAATCCTAAGACACAGGCCCACACACCTTGTAAGACACACATCTCAGAAGAGATATGCTTTTGATTCACACACTTCCTAAGAATCATTTTCACCACCAATAATGTTTTTCCAGTACTTGACTATCATCTCACTGGGGAAAGCACCCAGGATGAACTGGGAGACTTAGAACGAGGTGGGCTGGCTGCATGGAGAGAGTGTCGCCAGGCTCTGGGGGGCTCTGAGCTGTTTCCCTGTCGGCCGCCAAAATCAATCGAAGGAGGGGGATCAACATTGCTAATACCTAGCACTTCCAGCAAGTAAAAAATGTTATGTTGATTCAAAATTTGTAAAAATTTAAACTAAATGTTTTGTTAAGATTAAAAATAAGCAATATGATCAATGATTTACTCTAATGAAAACTGCTGTTTAAAACAAACCAGATACACTTGTTTGCATTTACACATGACAGCAGCACTGATAGTTTATCATCAAAGAAACATCATTCTGAGGGATTCTCTTGATAGTAGGAATAGACCAGTACAGATTCTTATACAGTTTTATGCTATTTTCCTTTATTTAAAAAGCACGTATGTTATAAAAGATCTGTACAGTGCTGTTACTGCAACCTACACGCTGGTGTTTATTCAGTTCTCTCTCCAGGATCAACCTGGTGACCAGGGTTACAGGACCACGATGCTGTCAGCAACTCTGCTAAAGGCCTAGGGAACTGGCTTTCAGAATGCAAAGTCAAGATCAGTAATAGAAAGCTTTCTAAAACTTCAGAGTTCTCTAAAGAAGATACTGTATCTTCAAACAATAGAGGGATTTCCTCCCTACAGTAATTTACTAACTGAAAAAAAGTTTGAGAAAAAACATTGTCTTATTTAGTCACTAGTGTGTAGTAAATTATGACATAGGTATGAATTTTTTGTATTTCTCTAAAATGAAGAGTATTACAGGTCATGGGACCAATCGGACTGAATACTTCACAGGACAGAAAAGTCAGGGCATAGATGGGCAAGCATGAAGCTTGCCAAGTGGACTGGACTTATACTTCTTTTTGAGTCATTTTATATACTTTATCCCAAATCTGAACAAATAACAGCAATTACAAATGTTTTAACTTTTTTTTTACCCCTTCAACTCTTTTGAACCTCTCTATGGTAAGACCCAGCATCTCTGGTGAAATAGGAACAGAGACCTTTCTATTCCCCCTAAGCTCTGAGTTAAAATATTTTGAATAGAAGCCTTAGAGAGGACTGTGTTGCCTGCATATGGCAAGGAAATTGAATCAAAGGGTAGGGACTGGAGAGAGAAGTCACAGACATACACAGAAGGATGCATCAACGTGGTCTGTGAAGAACAATCTAGAGAAGGAAGAAGGAAATTTCATCCTGTGGAAAGCGGCACCGTGGCACTGACAGTTATGCTTCAACTAAAGTTAAAGCATTCTGCAGAGTCTGACTCATTACAGGTTCAAACCTAAGCATAAGAAACACAGCCGAAGTGCGTGGTACTTGATGATACTTATTTAACTGTCATCTAACGGCAGAACAGAGGAAACTCACAGTGTTCAATAGAAGGGCACTAATGAAATACTCACTTCGAACTTCATACTGATTATACTCCACTGTCTTCAGCAGAGGGTGGGAGAAACAGTGCCATGGTAGCTGTTTCCTCACTTGCGGCAGCACATAGTGGGTGACGAAACCCACGAAGCCGACCAGTGTATACAACACATACTTGAGAGCAGGCTGAAAGAAGAACACGGTTGAGAAAATTAAAAGTGATTTTCATTTCAACAGGAGAACTTCTGATTTGTCAGTTCAACTTTCCATTTGATACTGGAGAAGAGCAAAGTCAATTTTAGAATCTAAGAATTAAATATTTGTCTACAGTTTCTATATTATGTAGTTCTTCTGACTAAGTCAGCTATCAAAGTTAGTGATTGATCATGTATTACAAATATTGTAAAATGTATTTACTACTTTCTTTGGTGTCTCACACGACTATATAATGAGAAAGAGGCCTGAAGTGTATTGCTTGCTACTCTAAGAATGTTCTATGTGACTTGCAGAGCAATGTATTGAATTGTCTTAATTAGTACAGATAAAAGACATGTGCTAAATAAAACTGTAAAACTGACTGAAGAGCAGACAAGTATGGAAAAAAAAGAATTCTTTCTTTTTGTGCCTTCACATGGTATATCATTAAAATAGAGTTCTAATGTACATATAAATTCACAAATGAGGAAATCAAGTACCATTGCTTAAAATATTCAAATTAAAAGTCACATATTTAGAAACTCTGGAACCTCTTGGACATGCAGAGACCTCCATCTGAGCCCTAAAAACCACCAGACCTGACTCAGTTTGCAAGTGCTCAAGAATTCATAGTTCAAGTTGGAAGAGTACAAAAACAAGCAAAAATGTTAAAATTAACATTTTTTGCTTCTGGTCAAATGGAATTCTAGGGATTCACTCTCCCACATGAAATAACCAAAACAGAATAAAATATATGAACCAAATGGTCTGCAATACACTAGGCATAAGGGAATAAACAGTGAACGCCGAGAGAAAGGAAACTGGTCAGCGTTAAGAGGTCAGCGTTAGCACTGCCCCCGTTTACTGTGTTGAGGGGGTTTCCAGGTTGCAATGCAGGGAGGGGAACCCACACAAAGCCTTGTACCCAGAGCTGACAGGACGACATTGAGAGCATTAGAGAGACTAAGGCAGCTAGAGCTCACCAGAACAAACAGCACACAAAAGAGAAAAATCTGAAGATCCGCAGAAGGTCCCCCTGGCATATTCAGGGAAATCAGGTCAAGTGTGTAAGGAAACTCCATGAGACCAGAGAAAGAATCACAAGAAAGGATGAGAGAGAATAGTATCCCGCACACACAGGGCTGGGTAGGAATAGTGCCTGTTCCTGGAGCCAGGCTGCTGGCTAGAGCATTCAAAAGGGTGTCACCTCAGTAGGGGGAATATTAGCCCTACAGTAAAGACAGCCCTGGTTTCACTTAAACCCTAAAAGCAGGGGCTGAAAGCATCAAAGTGGTAACAAGTAACTAACAGTACTGAAAAATAAAATTCAAGACTGTTTCTAGAAATATAAAAATATCCAATATTCAACAAGGTAAAATTTATAAAGCTTGGCATCCAATCAAATATTACCAAACACGCAAACAATCAGAAAAGTATGGCCCATGAATGGGGGGAAAAATCAATCAAAACCAACCTGTAGTGACAGAAGTTAGAATTAGAAGAGAGTAAGAATGGAATGTTCAAAGAGTAAAGTAGAGGCATGGGAGAATTAAAAAGAAGACAAATTTAAGATGAAAATGATAAATTATGAGATGAAAAATACACTGGATGGGATTAATGGTAGATTATACAATACAGAAAGATTAACGAAGTTGACAACATAGTAATGGAAAATACTCAAAATTAAACACACACAAAAAGAATTAAAATGAACAGAGCATCAGTGAACTATGCAACAGCTTCAAAAGGCCTAAGATGCAGGTAAGTGAACTACAAGAGGTGGGGTTGAGAGAGGGTTAGGGAGAAGGGCAGGAAATGTAAGGCCGTAACTTTTCAATAACTTTTCAAATTTGATGACAACTACACCAGAGAGTCGCAGAAGGAAGCAGGAAACAACGTGAAGCTGCGCAATCAAATCAGCAGCAGGGGACACGGGGACCTGCGCGAGGGATCGGGAGAGGGAGCAGGGGAGCAGGAGCGGGGCGGCCTGTGGCGGGGGGGGGGGGGGGGGGGGGGGGGGGGGGTGAGAGGGACCAAGCGGCTCGCCCTCACCCAGACCCGAGCTGAGGCGATGAGGTTCTGGACGGCCAGGTGTGCTGGAGCAGACTTTGGGGAGTTCATATATTTCAGCAGGATGAACAAACATTACAATCAAATCAGAAATGAGCCAACAAATTATTTTCTCCCAAACGAAAGGCCTAAATGCTTCCTCACCTGCAGCACTGTGAACACTGTGCTCACATGAACAGCAAAGTACAGCACACCAATCACAACGCACACTACTAGGTCAGACTGCAAACGTTCACTCTGAAACAAAGCAGAGTTAGCGAACAATTACATAAAAACTTTAAAAAACATTTCCTTCATCCCCAACTGGCAAATTGTATAAGGAACAATTTTTCACTGATCCTATTTTTTTAACACTTCTAGATATTTCTTAACTATAAGCCTTATTTCTTCCCTAATTCCCTCATTATTTTGGTTTGACACTGCAATACCAAGGAAATTAAACTTACTCATCTAGTTCCACACAGTGTGTAACATATCATTACAATGTCTTTTATAATGAAACTGTGTATTTGGTCTGCAAGTTTATGGGAAAAGCAAATGAGGTACTTAAGTTACTTTATCATTCACAGGGCATATCCTTTTGGATAACAAAGTTATATTTTCATTAATCTATTAAAATGCTGAACTTGCATGCATATATCCTATTTTACTTATTGGACTTTTGGTTCTTTTAGTGGTTATAGTAAAAACCAGAAACCTCTAGATATCTCTCATTTTTGACTGCCTCATAGATTTACACTTTGAAACAGGATTCAGAAGTAGTCTACACTACATGTAACATTAAATATCTTTTGCTAACATGAAAACTAAAGTCAGAAAAAATATATCCTGAAGCAGTTTCGTATTTCTAAAGTTTTCTTAAGAATATGTGAACAGCCCTGAATAGTGTGGCTCAGTTGGTCAGGCATCATCCTGCCAAGCAAAAGGCTGCAGTTCAATCCCTAGTCAGGGCACATGCCTGGGTTTCAGTCTCGTTCCCCAGCTGGGGCACCTGTGAGAGGCAACTGATCCATGTTCCTGTCTCTCTTTCTCCCTCCCTTCTCCTCTCTCTAAAAATAAATAAATAAAATATTTTAAAAAATGTGAACAGCTCCTGCTCACTGACAGTAAATACTGTGTCTAATTCAAGACCTATATAGTAAGGTCAGTCTTTCACAAATGGAAAAACTCTGCCCTGGCTGGTGTGGCTCAGTGGACTGAGTGCAGGCCTGAGAACAGAAGGGTTGCTGGCTTGATTTCCTGTCAGGACACATGCCTGGGTTGCAGGCCAGGTCCCGGGTGCGGGGCATGGGAGATGCAACCACACATTGATGTTCTCTCCCTCTCTTTCTTCCTCCCTTCCCCTCTCTTAAAAAAAAGAAAAAAAAATCTAAAATAGTTACTTAGAAAAAGAATTTTTTGTTCCATAAAACAGATATAAACTTACAGAATTTATTTTTCAAGTAATCACTAAGAGAATGCAGGCAACATTAAAATTCACTAAATCAGAAAAATTTTTAAATTACTATATTTACTTGAGTATTGTAATTTCCAGGTTATTGTTCTCTCCTTCAACCAGGAAAATAAAAACACACAAGATGTACTTTTTAGACTGTCCTCGAGAAGTAAAACATACTAACAAACTAGCAGGTCACTAACAAGGACACAGTTTTTAGCAGTAAGATCAATAATGACAAATTCTAATTTATGTTAATAGTCTTCTTTCAAATCCCAGTTTAAGTGAAATAGGATTAAGACTTCTATAAAACAATGAAATGACGTAATTTTACCTGATTTAAAAATAAATGTTTAGCACACTGTTCTTTGTAGAAACCAATTTGAGGAATGAGCATTTCTTACATGTTAAAATTTTAAATAAAGGCAATCAACAATGTATAACTAATATGTAACTATATGTAGTTATAGTCTATAGCTATACATTTTCTCCCAATTATTAAAGGCCTTCAGAAAGTGTTCACTACATAACATGGTGAACTTCTCAAATGTAAACCTTTTCAGTGATTTTAAAAAGGTTAAACTTACAACAGAATTTCTAAGTTTTTCAGGCAGTGGATCTTTTACTTCAGACAGAGGGTCTTCTGGATTTTTCTCTTCTGTTTTTGGAAAAATCTTAGATTGCATCAAAGAGCTTTATATTTTTAAAAAAGAGAGAAAACAATTAATACAAAAATACACATATATCCTGAAAACCAGTACTTCCAGTGGCAAATACAGGTCATGATAAAAACCAAGTGATCCAAGTATACTTAGTCATTAGCAAATGATATATTCTAAAAATGTTTAAAATGCCATAAATATTCAGAAATGCCAACTTATTTAAATTTCTTTAATTCAATAACAACTGATTTAACTTACAAAAGTACAGATGGATCACTGCTTTGTCGGCTGAGATGGTAGGACACTGCCACTAACAAACCACAAAAAACGGAGAAAAGTACTGGAATATGCTGGCCATCCCAAGAATCCTGTTGAGGGAAAAATGTGATAGATAATATGTCTCCAATTTGTGGTCTGTCATACAATCCTGTAGCTCTACACTTTGGAGAAAAGTAACTAAACTCAATAAAAAACTTTTAAACCATATTATTCATTGCATTTTATCCCAGAAAAATTTAGATTTATATGTTTCTGATGAGCTGGAATGTGCTGCTAAACTATGTTCAGATTTGTTGTGATACAAAAGCTCTATTTGTACACTAGGAATGATACATTTGCTCCTGATGCATGCTGCGGTCAATCCCTTTCAGATTCAAAGTAATACTAAGCTTATAGTAAACTATATTCTCTATTTTGAGAAGAATATAACTTGGTGTAGTAAACTTTTGATTATAATAATAGAGAAGGAAGAAACAACACATGCTATGATATCAGGCAAAAGAAAATGTCAACATTTGCTGCTTTCTTGATGCCTTTGCTCATTCGATATTCCACTTTATCTTCCAGAGTACTGAGCAGGCATTTGGTGTCTCCTGAAGGAATAAACTGTATTATTAACCACACAAAAGCTCATGTCTAAGGCCAACCAAACACGTGAACATGGTATGTCTGCTCTGCTCACTGCAATCTCTGGATTCTACTAGCATGGTACCTGGCATAAACCAGATAATACTAATTAACATCTTTTCTCTTTCTATGGGGATTCAGGAAGGCAAAATGGTACAAGTGAGGAACTAAATAACAGTTTATTATACAACTTGCTTTTCCCCCCATTTAATAATAGCCTTAGAAATTGCTTCACATTGCAACACAGACACCTTTTATTTTATAATGGCTAAATCAAAGTCTTATCATCATATTGAACACTATGTATTAAGCCCCATTCTTAGATCTTTGTATTTCCTAAATAATTATTACAACGATCCTTGGAGATACGTACTATTACTCCCCAATCTATAGAGAGGAAAGCGAGGCACAGAGGGTTTAAATAATGTGTCCAGTTAAGTGGTGGAGCCAGGAGCTGAACTTCCTGGTGTCTGAACTAACTGAGAAGAAAGTGAAACAATCTGTGAGGAGTCTGAGAAGGAGAGATAAATCCCTAAGAAAACAAATGTGTGCAGCACTAGCACATGCACAGCGGTGATCAGGTGAACACATCTGGGTGTGGAGGGGACAAGACTGCTGAGGCGGAGACCTGGAGTGGGGTGGAGGATGAAAACAAGCCACAACTTCCATAAAACACAGTCAAAAGATAATGCCTAAAGCTTAGGAAAATACAAGACGTAGAAATATAAGTTTCTAAGAGATATAAAAGTAAATACCAAAAAAGCAGGTCAAAGAACTGAAAGTGGTGACTGTGAGGAAGAGATAAAGGGGCAGGGAACTGCTGTTCCTGGTGCAAGTCTTGGAATACTTGACTCTGAAATACATGCAGGTACAACTTCGGCTGACAGCAGATACACTGCGGCACATTCAATGAATGGGAGTAAGGAGGATTTAAAACTAAATGGGATACTTCTCTGCAATAAAAAGGAACAGACTACAGATACACACAATGTAGATGAATCTCAAAAATACTGTATTCAACAAAGTAAGGTAGGCACAAAGAGTAAATATAGCACAATTGCCTTTATGTGACATTCAAGAACTGCAAACCAAATCTACAGTAAAAAGTGGTTAGGGCAGGGAACTTTCGGGTGGTGATGGGAGTATTTTTTGTCTTGATGGGGTGTGTACTACACAGGTGTACGCACTTGTCAACCTTACCGAACTGTGTACTTAAGATATATGCCTTTCACTGTAGGTAAATTTTGCCTAAATTAAAACAAGTATGTGGAAAAAAACAAAAGATGACTGCCATTATTTGACAAATATTGACACTACTTTTTTATTGCTCTTAGATAAAAGCAGAGCACTCTTAATTGACCTCAAAATGACTTAGTTCATTAAGATTAAAGATTTAGAATCATCACACATTCGAAGTAATCCATGACTATTAAAAAGGCAGTAAGTACCACTTTACTGAGTAACTTACTAGAAAAACAAACCAAGCCTCTGCGTTTCTATCAAGCTCACTGAAACAACAGAAACTTGGGAAACACAACTGCTCAGGGAAGGTGATCCCATTCGAAAGATGAAAAGATGCGTTTGTTCTGCCCACCATAGTGGTCTGGAAGTTTCTGCTTTATTATGTAATGGCCCAAATTCTAGCAATCTCTTAAAGGAATGAAAACATGTGCAAAGTAGTCTTAAAGAAAAAGTTTAGCTTTTAAAGAACAAAATGTTCATGGAAAAACAAGAGTAAACACAGGGAAAGCAGATACCATGAAAAAATAGATATAAAAGTCTCCATTAGTGAGTAGGTCAGAAGAAAAATTAAAACATTCCTAACGGTATGCGATGATGTTGCCCAATGATTTTAACTGTCCAAAGTTAACACGTCATGAACGTCTCGTGTACTCGTCCATCATTATGCTATGTATGTACAAGGCACCATGTGGTTTAAAAAAGAAAAAAAGTGCAAAGGAAATATCTTTTTTTGGCACACTGCCTAGCTTAAAAAAAAAGAAAGAAAATGTGGGGGGGGGTGTATAATGCGGTGTGTATATACACACACACATAAAATATGATATACATATATGTATAATGTGATATATATATATGGAATATTATTCAGCCTTAAAAAATAAGGAAGCCCTGTCATTTGCAACAACATGGATGAAATTGGAGGGCATTATGCTAAGTGAAATAAGCCAGAGAAAGAAAGATAAATGCTACTGAATGCTATCACTTATAAGTGGAATTGTTTAAAAAAAAAAAAAAAAAAAAAACTCATAGAAGAATAGAAAAGTGGTTGCCAGGAGCTAGGAGGCAGGGGAAACAGGGAGAGGCTGGTGAACGTATATAAACTTTCAGTCATAAGATCAGTAAGGTCTGAGGCTCTAACAGATGATGTGGTGCCTATAGTTGGTAACACTGTTTTACATAACAGAAATTTACTAAGACAGAACTTAAATGTTCTCACCAAAAAAAAAAAAAGGTAAATATATGAGGTGATGGATGTGTTAACTCAGTGGGGGAGAGCCTTCTACAATGTCTACATATATCAAATCATCATACTGTACACTTCAAATACCTTACAATTTTATTTACCAACTATACTTCAATAAAGCTTGAAAACAAATAGTACCTCTTAGAAATTATTACACATTAGCATGTACACACACATAAATCTGTTTTATTTTTGTGGTTGTATAGTATTCCATTGCATGGCTATATAAAATTAACCATTCACAAACGACAAATATTAGTTATTTCCAGCTTTTTGCTATTGTAAACACTGCTATAATGAAATCCTTGCACTTAATCTTTGCTCACATACATAACTAAACCTGCAGATTGTTATAATAGGTGACACCTAAAACTAAAATAGTCTAATGCAAATGCCATGACTAAGAAAGAAGGAAAAAAACTTATCCTCCCACCTACCTTAAGACAGTGTTCTTAGTTGGCAATTTTACAATTGCTGCTCTTCTGCTACATAAACAGGCCTTTGTAAACTAGGCATTAAAAAAACTAACCACACTGTTCACTTCTATAACTGCAACTTCCAAATAATGACTCAATTAACAAAACGTGACTCAAAACACTGATCTAAAACCTTTATAGGAGGAGGTCTTACAGGTGGTACAGGTAGGAGAAGTGTGGATTGGGACCGCATTGTCTCCGGTTCCTTCTTGGGCTTAGCTCCATCAAATACCTCCCTCTCTACTAGGCTGTTCCCCTTCCCCTTTAAGTGCAATCAAGTTTCAGATCATTTTAAAAATCAAAACCCAGAAAACCATCCCCAGCATGTGTGTAAGTTTTCCAACTACAGTCTAGAAAGAGTAGAATACTCTTTTAATATCCATTCAAACCTCAATTTCATCTAGCTTCTTCAGCCAAAACACCGAAGCTGCTGCTTTTGTTACAGTCACCAGTATCCTATTTACTGGTAAGTTCAATAAAAACTTTTTTCAGACTCTACTGCCTCTGAAGTTTCCTTTCTGTTCCCTCCAACGCTTAAATATTGGCATTTCCCAGGGTTCTATCCTCACCTGTTTTCTCTTATCCACCCACATTAGCAGTCTCTTTCTTACTCTTGACTTAATTTTGTTGATGAATTTCAAATCTATTA
The DNA here is from genome assembly GCA_004027475.1 of Anoura caudifer. Classification (NCBI taxonomy): domain Eukaryota; kingdom Metazoa; phylum Chordata; class Mammalia; order Chiroptera; family Phyllostomidae; genus Anoura; species Anoura caudifer. Next base: position 241,511 of record PVKU01000690.1, read on the forward strand.
ATTTGGAACCTCAAACCTTTCTACATATAATTTTCTACTATGTATCTCTGGACACCCCTTAAATGTCAACAAATAAACAAGCCCAAATTTAAACAACCCCCTTCCTCACTAAATGCCAAGGTTTCCAATTCCGTGCACTGGTATTATTATCTGTCAGCTATATGAGCCAGACCATACCCAAAAGTCATCTGAAGCTTATTCTGGTTCTTCTCTCTTTATCCAGAATCCCCAAATAAATTCACTGAATCCAATTTTAAATAAGTCTCTCATAATTTCAAGATTGCAAAACCAGACGCCCTGCTTCTGATCCTGCTTACATTTACCTCAGATCACTGGGGACCAAGTGATCTTTCCATAATGCAATGCCCATCATTTCCTTGCCATACCTCCCGTATTTTGATGGTCCTGCATCCCCACCCCAACACGTTCAGGGTGGAAAGGATTGCATAAGCCAGCCGTGCCTTACCTTCCCAAACTGACTGAAGCCCAGCTTTCCTCACGCACCCAGACCGCGGGCAATTCCAAATGCCTTGCCACTTCCTACACACACACGCTTTCTTTATAACTCCATGACTCTTCTTCCCATGTTTCCATGAACTGATTCCCATTTGTCCTTCAAATTTTGATTAAAAAGCTACCTTTAAAGAATGATCTTTAATTCCTTTAGGCTGAATAAGGTAATAATTAGTATACCCACAAGACTCTGTTGTCATAGCCTTCATCACCCTCTCTTGAAAGTGTCTGAGTCACTTTTCATAGTTCTTTCAATCCTATTATTCTCTGATTGTCTTATAGTAATCATAAAGAAAGATTAGTAATAGGGATTGAGGGCTGTTTATGAGAAATTTAAAACTTTTATATTTACAATTTAGTCATGATCTTTTAAAAATGGAGCTAATAAGACTCATCCAGATCCTTCTAAATCAATAATACCATTAAATTTTGCACATTAATTTTTACTAGACTGTATCTTAAATTGCAATCTTTGAACCTGTTTTCATAAGTTTTACAAAGTCTTGATATGAACAGTAGTTACATATATTCTTAACCAGAAATCTAAAACTAATTTTTGTCTTGTTAATGCCACGCCCACCCCTATTCCAGACTAGCCTAGGTTTTGATAATATTTCTAATATTAACCTGATAACTGCATGGGAAAGGATTTTGTCTTCATAACGGTTAACAATGAAATTGCTTGCAAATTCAAAGTAAATGAGAAAAATGTTCAACATATGAAGATCATGGAAATTCACGCTGAAGTGGCAGAAGAAAAAAATCATTATTACTCAATTCAAAACATGCTCCATACAGAAAAACAGCCTGAAAGACAAAACACATCACTACACGCTGCCTACCTTCAAAGCGCCGTAACACACCCCGTACAGCAAGGCCACCGCCACCACGCTGCAGACGAAGCTGTAGAGCGCTGCGAGCAGGCTCGTGGTGGCTAGACAGGGGGGGGAAATAATGCTTTATAAACATTTATGGGAAAAAGTATCTTAAAAGGGCACTGAAAAGCATTTAAAATTATATGACTATAGTTAAATCTTTTCATTTGATTTTTTAAGAATTCAGTTACTTTATCCTGTGTTTTCAAAGGATTCTGAAATAACAAAGACTTACTGTTCACAACTTTGATACAAAATAAAATATATTCACTTTGAAAGTAATAAATGTTTACACATAGCAGAAAAACTCATGGCTGTATTATGCTTCAAAAATGTTATGCTTTACTAAAGTATGGAGAAATGAAGCTTGCCAAGGCCAGAAAAGGACTGGAGATATATTAAGCATTCACTGAAAGATATTAATCTATGTAAACAGAATCTGGGTTACCCACAGAAGTAAACTGTATTCCCCCATGTTTGTTAACAAACAAAAAAGTTGGTTTCTCACAAAAAAGAATAGATCTGACTAATTACTAACAATAACAACAACAACAAACTAGATCCAATGGGATTATTAGCATTAAGGGATAGAGGATGGATAAGATAGCTAGTCTTTATCTTTAAAATATGGATTACAGATTTTCTTTAATAGTAATGTTATATGGTTAACAGAAAAAGATATCTACGGGAAAAAATTTTTGCTCAGGAGATATTAAAAAAAAGCACAAGTCTTTTTAAAAAGAGACTTGCACAAGTCTGTCATTCATGTAACAAAGGCCATTGCTACAAATTACCTACACTAAATCCTCTCCATAGTATTTTAATTAACACAGCACCTATAATGGCCCCTAAATACTGAAACTGTCTTCTACTCATTAAGTTATGCTGAAAACGAGCCCAGTCTTAAATTTGCACCACTTTCAAAAATTTTTCAAAACATCAAAAATACTCTACATACACAGTAACATAGAAAAGGCATAGTTTCTATTTAAAATTTAAGTCACATAAGCAGAGATCATTTCAATGCACATCTTTGGAAGATAAATGAGGACTGCAAATGTGAAGTATAAAGAGAAATGGACGATAAAATTCCAGTAATTTCTTTCCCTTTTGTATTATTTCTCTAGTTGTATATATATCTTTCAGTAAATTTTTAAATGGCTAAACCAAGTAAGAGTATATTTTAACCATGGTGGTTGCCCATAGGATTATTTTCAAATTATGCAAACCATCTCTATTCATTCCAGTGTAATACTGGTCTTACTTATTTTGAAAATGAAATACACATATCATAGGGAAATAATTTCTAAGTATATCAATTTACAACCAAGCATTCTACTCTAAAAACAAAGTACTTCTAAAAAGCATATTTAGGAAAATGCTTTTACTAAAAGCTTTCTGGTTTAGGTGTTCCCCTTTTAAAGGCACAAGAAAGGATCAAGACCAAATACACAGGCACACTAAATGCATACACCAATTTGAAATCCAACAATAATGCCATGTATCAGAGCTCAATTTGGAATAGATGACCTTTTATAAATACTCTGTAAGGCCATACAGGTTCCATGTAAACTCACTATAACTTTAAGATTTAGACAACAGTATCTATCATTTCTTATGAGTCAACTCCATTATTCCGTACCTTTCACTAAGCAGCAGACTTGATTGCTTTTTCATATCTACAAATTAATACCTGATCAGTCTTCAATTAATAAATAGGTATTTGTTTCTTTCTAATTTCCACTCAAAAATTAAAAAATTTAAATCAAAAAATTAAAATTTTAATTTTCAGTTTATTACTTAATGATTTGTAAAAGTAATACTGTCAACTGTAAGTTTTATGAGGAAGTACTTACCATTACCACCAAAAATATGAATATCCAATTGTTCACAAAGGTACATGACAAATGTATTCACCTGAGGCAGGAGACCAACGAAAAATACTATTGGAAAACAGAGTGTAAACACTATAAAAGGAAAGAAAAGCATATTTTAAAACAGTATATGCCTCAACCATCATTTTGTTCATTTAAGATCATAAAATGATAAAAAAATCAAAAAGTAACAAACTGCAAAGCAATTTTTAAAAGATATTTTATATTATTTCTAAGTAATTGCTTGGGTCTTAAATAATCTTTTCAACTATGAAAGTTTTTAAAATATGTTTTAACCATTTTCGCGCAACAGAAACCTGAGCTACAGATCCAAAGGAAACCTTTCACCATCCTCTTCAGAAACAGAATTATCATATTTGTTCATTAGCTTTTCTTCATTCATAATAGTCCTATCGTTCTGTTTCTCACAGTGAGGCTTGCAATAAATAACAAAGTAAACCTATTAAAAATATTTATATCCATATATTTATCAGTAAACTATTTGTATACAAATAAGTTAATGTTAGGACATGAAACACTTTAAAGATGACTCACCTATAACTAAATCTCTGGCTGATACAAGCACCAGTGGATTAGTGAAAGTGACTCCATATAATTTGAACTTGGTTGTAGTGAGGTTTCTGCTTCCATAATCCAAGAGCCAAATAAGACCACAACATAAACAGAAATAAACTGGTCTACTGTAGGCAATGATACGATTATGACCCTGAAAATGATATTTAAAAAGTCAGTTTAGTTCATTTTAAGAGTCACAACTAGCTACTGAGAACTTCGATGGCTTATATTCTAAGGATTCAAAAAGTTTCTACATGGAAGCCTGGTTTCTGACTGTTGCAAAAGGGAATTACAAATATGGAAAAGAGGAAGAATTGAATGAACCCTGTGATACTGGTTGAATTAGAGGTATCGGTATGAGCTCATTATTATTAATATCTACACAAAGAGAATAAGAATAGATGTGTGTGTGTGTAAAGTTGATTCTTGAACAATTCAGGGTTAGGGGCATTGACCCGCCACCGCCACCACCACCACTGCCACCACCACCTGCCCATCAAAAATCTGCATAACTTCTGACTCCCCAAAAGAGGGTTAGAGGCACCGCCATTCCCTCCACAGTTGAAAATATGCATATAATTTTTGACCACCAAAAAACTTAACTATTAATAGCTTACTGCTGACCGCAAGCCTTACCAGTAACGTAAACAGCTGACACATATTGTGTATGTTATACGTGTCATATACTGTATTCTTACAATAAAGTAAGCTAGAGAAAAAATGTTATTAAGAAAATCATTAGGAAGAGAAAATACATTTACAGTATTTATTTTAAAAAATCTGTTCATACGTGGACAGATGCAGTTCAAAACCATGTTGTGCAAGGGTCAACTGTACACACACACATCTATTCTTAATGTCTATCTACAGATATGTGTATGTCTGTACATTTGTAAATACATACATATATTTCCTAGCTTTATCCAATGAGAAGACCTAGAAACAATGACATTCTAGGATTATAGATTACTACTATCCAGATCTTAGTTTACACATACCGTTACTCCCTAAAAAACCAACAACCAACCAGGGCTCCATAGAGAAAGGCTGGTTCCACACTAGGGTTGGGAGAGTACACAATGAGCTTGGAACACACTATTGTGCACCTCCCCCACCTCGCAACGAAAGGACGTACTTTAAGAATGATCAGGACATGTCTAAAAGACACAGAAGGCAGTTTGATGGACTCCCAATGGCCAAATCAGAAACAATTTGAGCATTAAAATAAGTGATAGTAACATCATATATAATTGATTGGATAAAACAAGAACTCATGAATCTATACCAATATAAAAAATAAAGACAGAAGGGGAAGTTATTCCTTACAGTAAAAAGTCAACAAATTCATGTAGAGGGAATGATGTAATTAGAAAATCACTATTTGGCAACCATCAAATGATGGTTCAGGCAAGAAACATCAATAAATACTAAAAACAAGTGGGTGGAAGTCTGAGGGGCAAATGAACATATATATATTGTCTTAAGTATCTCCCTGCAAGATATTTAACTACAAGAGAAAAACAGTAACATTACAGTAGAATAGTGGTTCTCAAGGGAGTGGGAGGGGACTTTGACCCCCAGGGGACATTTGGCAATGTCTGGAGACATGCTGGTTGTCACAGTTGGGGTGGGGGTACTGACATCTAGTGGGTAGAGATCAGAGATAAAGCTAAATACCCTATAATACCCTATACCCTACACAACAGCACCCTAATCTACAAGAAAGATTATCCAGCCCAAAATGTTAATATTGCAGAGGGAAAATACCCTGCAGACACTACCCTTAGCCAAAAAATGAAAGTTAACATCACCAACAAAATGATAAATCAGTATCATGTGCTTCCTGAAGTGATACACTGAGAACACACCACTTTTGTAGTGTTCCTACCAAAAAAGCATGGCCTGTATCCAGTAAGATGAAACAGACATATTCAAACCGAAGGATGGTCTACAAAATACCTGGCTGGTACCCACCAAAAATGCCAACAAACTGCTCCAGATTAAAGCAGGCTAAATAGACCAAATGGATAATCAGGGATGTTTTATTGCCAATTAAGAAAACAGGAAACACGTGAGTAAGAACTGTAGCTTAGAAAATAGTATTGTATCAATGTTAATGTCCTGATTTTGATAATTATATTGAATTAATGTAAATAAATACCTTTGTTGCTAGGAAACATACAGGCATTCAAAGGCATAGGGGCATTGTGCCTACAATTCACTCTCAAACAGTTTAGAAAGAGTGTGTGTGTGTGTAGGGAGAGGGAGAGAGAGAGAACTAGAAAGGGAACAAGCCAATATGCTGAAATGTTTACACAGGGATCTGGGTGAATGGCATCAGGAATTGTTTGTACAACCCTTGCAAATTTCCCTAAGCCTGAAATGACGTCAAAATAAAAAGTTAAAGCCAATAATTCTACATATCATTATACTTCAAAAGCATTCTTACAAAATAATAAACAAGCAGCTGAAAGAAAATTATGTGCCTCCTTGTTCTGTTTTACCCATCTACTCATACTATTAAGTGTCCCAGTGCATGGGTGAAAATAATAACCCTATTTGAGAAAGAAGGCATCACTATAAACTGTTTTTGGAGTCTCATTTTGAACTACTTGGGTTCTATTAAGTAAATATTCTATGTTGAGGTCTAAAATCGAATCATGCTTTACAATAAATAGTGTTAGAAAGCTAATACTTCTGTCTAAAGTCCCAAAGTGAGTAACAAGATTTTTAATCTTCTCAGTGTCCACAGGTCTAAACATCAAATCAATTTATTACTTCTTTATTCTGGCTCTTAATGATTACTTAAGCGAAATAATGTAAAGTTTTTCCTACTTCAATATTCTATTTTTCAATACTTACTCATGATTTATTGTTCAAATGTTATTTAATGGCAGTCATCAAATAACCATGAGTTCATATGAACCATGTCTACCTAACTGAAGACCTCCACCTGAAGGCTGGCAGAAATGAATTATGCTCATTTTCAACCAAGATTTTAGAGTCCACAATTACATTGACATTTTATTCCATGTTAATAAATCACCTGTATTTCTAGTAGTATGTCAAAACTTAGATGAGAATATAATAACATAAATCTTAATTCAATCTGACATATGACCTAAAAAAAGGTTTCAATGAATGTTAAAGAGTTATTAGAGTGACTTACATGTCTGGGGGAAGAAGAATCTGGTTGAACACTCTAGAAATAAAAGAGAAAGAGAGATTATACTCCTGAAGTCCTGGTAATTTTATAAGCAACTTTCAAGTGCCTTAAATAATTTCAAGTAAATATTCCACAGCTAAGAAATGACCTACATCAATTCTGCTGAAAATTCAGCAAAAGACAAGATATCATCTCCAGATAGTGGTGTCACTGCGGCATTAAAAAACATCTCAAATCTTTCCTGACTCTTACTTATTGTGGTTAATCAATCATTTGCATCTAGCTTAACATTTTGGAAATGGCAAATGGTAGAAAGATCCATCTTAAGGCCTGGCTCATTACCATGAGTAAGTATGTTAAGGTAGAATGCTTTCTTTTCTTTTAATCTTATTTTTCAATTACAGTTTATGTTCAATAAAGATAAATAGTTTCAGATGTACGGCACAGTGGTTAATCATATACTTTAGGTAGAATGCTTTCTAATGCGGCATTACTCCATTCAAGAAAATACGGGTTAGCTTTTAAGAAGAATTCTAGTTCTGCCCACAAATTCCAAGCTTACTACGCAGTTCAATGTTATTTATAGCAAATATATTACCTGCATTTTCATATCAAAATCATCAAATAAGTTAGGCTACATCTTTGTAAGAGACTTTATCAACTTTCCAAAAAATGTCCAAAAGGTGTTACTTCCCAAATTATGACTTGTTCTCCCAAGTCCCAGTTCACTTCCAAAAGCAAACCCCACAATTTCTCTAGGATGGTCTATCAACACCCTGCAGTTCCAGATTGGGCCAAGCTTACTGAGTCTGGCACGTGTCCCTAGGCTGGATAGGAGACAAGGTCATCTTTAAATTCTTTCAATTCCAATATCTGTCTGTTCAGGCCCTTCTTATTTCTGTTTATGACATTACTATTCTTCTAGTTAACTAATTCAAAAACCTCAATCATATTTTAACTTTTCTATATCTAACCACATTAACCTAAAAGCAGTGGACAAAATTAATCAGACAGGGAAGAATGGAACCAGGGAATGAATTTAACTGGTTTAAGGCAATAAAGGAATGAATTAAGGTGGTTGAAATGGAAAGCAAGAACAAAGGTCAGAAATTTTACCAAAGGATCACCACACTTAATCAAAGAAACCTGGAAGGAGTAGAAGCTCTAAGATTTTGAACAGTATACTACTGTCAAAAGCAAAGCAACTGGGAACAGAAAATATCAGATGATGATGATGTGCTAATTTTTTTAAATGTGCCTGTTAGATATATAGGACTAAAGCTTGTGAGAAAAAGGTGAAGACTCTGAGATATAAATCTGGACATAATTCATTTATGGGACAACAAATAAAGTAATAAAACAGGATGACTTCACTGGCAAGGAATTGCAAATTGAGAAGAGGGCCAAATAAAACCCTTGAGAATTCTCATAAATCAAGAAGTGGCCAAAAGAACAAAGAGGCATCAACAAAGGAAAATAAAGTTATCTGAAAAGTAGGATAATTTTCATGGTAGTATAAAGTCACAGACAACAAGGAGGAGAATATAAAAAAGAGACTTAGATAGTATTCATAGGTGTGAGGTGAATATTCACAGAGAATGAAGCCTAAGAAAGGACACAGATTTGGCAATTGCAGACTACTAGCGACCACGAAGACTGTAAATCAGCGCTGCAATGAGGGAAAAGCATGGATGGGTGCGGAAGAAATGAAGCACTGACAGGTGGCTTACTCCAGATGCCTCGCTATAGACACCTGGCCAGCTGATGGTATAAACACAATGAAACCAACAGTTTTCAGGATGGGAGACTGTTCTTCATGATAGCGTGTATCAGGCAAATGAACAATACCAGTAAGAGTATTTACTGATTAAGAAAGGAAGGAAAGGAAACAGTCCATGCTGACAGTCCACAGATTTTTGCACAGAAGGAGAAAAATTTGTTACCTGATTCTCCCATTTTTAGAAAGCTTAAAATTGATAAATTTTGGTATTTTAGAGCCAATATTAAAACAATAGCTAAAGGACATCAATCTTCTGTTTTCAATGTCCCAAAGGAACATATATACTGGTTCTGACATTATTGTGTCTATCCATGGTGGGCTTTAATAAATTTCACCTACAGAATAAAAGACTTAAAATATAGAAGTAGGAGAGTTAATGTTGATAAATTTAAAGAAATTTCAAAAATGCAAATTCTTATTTGTAACAAATACCCAAATATTTTTTCTCTAAACTTTTTCATTCAAATTTATTTTTATTTTTAAGTATATTTTATTGATTATGCTATTACAGTTGTCAGGTTTTTTTCTCACCTTTATTCTCACCCCACTCTGCCCTGTACCCCCCAACCCTACTGCATTTACCTCAACTCTTAGTTCATGTCCATGGGTACATATAAGTATTTTGGATTCTCAATTTCCTAGACTATTCTTAACCTCCCCCTGTCTATTTTGTAGGTACCAATTATGCTTCTTATTCCCTGTACCTTTTCTCCCATATTCCTCCCTTCCCCTCCTCACTGATAGCTGTCCATGTCATCTCCATTTCTGTGATTCTGTTCCTGTTCTATTGTTTGCTTAGTTTTAGTTTTTTGGTTTTTTAGGTTCAGTTGTTGATAATTATGAGTTTGTCGTCATTTTATTGTTCATAGTTTTGATCTTCTTTTCCTTAGATAAGTCCCTTTAACATTTCATATAATAAGGGCTTGATAATGATGAACTCCCTTGACTTGACCTTATCTGGGAAGCACTTTATCTTCCCTTCCATTCTAAATGACAGCTTTGCTGGATAGAGTCATCTTGGATGTAGGTCCTTGCCTTTCATGACTTGGAATACTTCTTTCCAGCCCCTTCTTGCCTGTAAGGTTTCTTTTGAGAAATCAGCTGACAGTCTGATGGGCACTCTTTTGCAGGTAACTCTCTCCTTTTCTCTTTCTCTTTTCTGCTTTTAAGATTCTCTCCTTATCTTTAATCTTGTGTAATGTAATTATGATGTGCCTTGGTGTGTTCCTCCTTGGGTCCATTTTCTTTGAGACTCTCTCAGCTTCCTAGACTTCCAGGAAGTCTATTTCTTTTGCCAGATTGGGAAAGTTTTCCTTCATTATTTGTTCAAATAAGTTTTCAATTTCTTGCTCTTCCTCTTCTCCTTCTGGCACTCTTGTGATTTGAATGTTGGAACATTTAAAGTTGTCCCAGAGGTTCCTCAGCCTCTCCTCACTTTTTTGAATTCTTGTTTCTTCAATCTGTTCCAGATGGATGTCTATTTCTTCCTTTTGTTCCAAATCATTGATTTGAGTCCTGGTTTCCTTCCCTTCACTGTTGGTTGCCTGAATATTTTGCTTTATTTCACTTGGGCAGCCTTCATTTCTTCCTTTTGTGACCAAACTCAATAAATTCTGTGAGCCTCCTGATTACCAGGGTTTTGAACCATGCATCAGATAGGTTGTCTATCTCCTAGGTGCTTAGCTCTTTTTCTGGAGTTTTGATCTGTTCATTCATTTGGACCATATTTCTTTGTCTTTGCGCACCTATGTTGTAAAGAGTCGTATTCACCAGGGCGGGGCAGCACTCTTTGCTGCATTGTGACGCTGTCTGTGAGGGAAGGGTCAGAGAGGGAACAACGCCACTCACTCCACTCTAGCCCCATTTTCCAATGAACTGTCCCTGTGAGACTTGGAGTTTCTCCCAACTTCACAAGCCCCACAGTGTTTAACAGCTAGAGGTGTTGAGTCTTTAGTTTCCCGGTCAGCCAGCCCCTCCTCGCCCAAGTGGACCTTGCTGCAGGTCCTCTCTGCCGGCTGGCTGCCTGTCTCCACCCCTCCTACCAATCTAGGTGAATGTTTCTTTAACTCCTTGGTTGTCAGAGTTCCATGCAGTTTGATTTGTTGGCAGTTCGGTTGTTTATTGTTTTTAAATTGGTTGTCACCCTCCTTTTGGTTGTACGAGGAAGCAAAGCATTCCTACCTACACCTTCAATTTGGCCAGAACTCCCCAAATATTTTCTTTTAATACCAAACACAGTTTTAAGGAAGCTTCATTTATATCACTATAAAGTTGATATGTCCCTTTTGTTTAACTATCCAATGAGAATAATTAAAAAAAAATAATATCCTTTTATAATTCAGTGAATGATATGAAACCCTCTTTTAACACAAATATTATTCCATAGCCTGTAAAGAATAGAGATGCTGGTACCTTCAGCAGTGAGTATTGACAGCTGGCTATCACCAGGCAGAACTGGAAGACCCAGATATCTCTGAAGAAGCCTTGTATGAGAAGAATAGATCCCAAAAATGCCACTAGAATAGCCAGGATGACAGCTAACACATTTTCCAGGATCTCACGGTTTCTGTGGACATGAAAATTTATGAGTAAGTACATCATCAATATGAGAAATTTATCAGAGTGAAATAAGGGAAGGCATCGATATGAAGTTCATATTATACTTGCTGAGATTTTTTTTCTGGTACTAGGTTTGAATAAGATTTTGGGTCACACTGAAAAAGAAAAAGAAACTAGTTCATGTGGAAAATTAAAATAAATAATGCATACTATAGTAGATTGTGAAGTCTTCATTTTAATGCATAATATAGCTTTAATTTCTATTTTAAAACTTTACTCTTAACATCTTTTTCTATCTGTCAAATTTGTTACAAAATAATTAACCAGCTTGGATGGCAAATTAAGGAGGTATACAATGAAACAAGTTTGGAAAAAAAAATCTCAAAAATAGTTTCTAGAAAATTAAATAATTATTTTTTAAAAGATTTTATTTATTTATTTTTAGACAGAGGGGAAGGGAAGGAGAAAGAGAGGGAGAGAAACATCAATGTGTGGCTGCCTCTCACGTGCCCCCCACTGGGGACCTGGCCCACAACCCAGGCATGTGCCCTGACTGGGAATCGAACCAGCAACCCTTTGGTTCACAAGCTGTGCTCAATCCACTGAGTTACACCAGCTAGGGCTAAATAAGTTATTTTTACATGATAAAATTTGTGGCTCAATTTTGATACCAAGTGGTTTCACTTTCCCCATTTCTAAATCATCTGACAAGTAACTTACAACAATTAACATAAACACTGGCTCTCAGTTCTGTTGAGAATGAAGGCTGTGATGACAACTATCAATACTGTCTGCACACAAATCAGTAAGATGCCCAAGACATTATACAGACTCATGAAGATGATTTTTATGTCACACCAAAAAATAAGAGCTGGTCTCATTACTTCTTGGGGAAATTTTATTCACAAAATGTCAAATACTTGCTAAAAGTCTTATTTTTAAAGAACAGACACTGGCATGAGAACATGCTCACCCCATCTGCTATACAAAGAAGCAGGACACAAAACCTTGTGTGTAGGAGGATGTAAGTCCTGTTATTTAAAAACATACAGATATGGGTTAAAAAAGACAATATATCAAAATGACACTAATAATAGCTCTCTCTGAGTGAAAAGATTATGATCTCTTTTTGTCTTAAAATCTTTCTATATATTTTTCTATAATGAGTAAAGAATTACTCTTATAATCATAAAAGTTTTTATTAATTTGTTATTGATGCCATATCTATAGTCATCAACTGACCTAAAAACAAAATTCACAAATATCTCTGTACCATTTCATTTGTTAGCTCTACCAGGTTAAAACAAATGCTGTAGTATTTTCAAAACAATAAACACTGCTATTTTCATTGATCTTCCATGGCAGCTGTAGAATTCCAGATTTGCCAAATCTAATGTTCCTTGTCAATCCTGCTACACTACATACTGTCTATACTGCTAGACATCAACTTGAGCTCTCTTCAAGTTTTCTTTAGTTTTTAATTTTGATAAATCCAATTTATCAATTTGTTATTTCATTAATCTTATTTTTGGTGTTACATCTAAGGAATTTTGCCTAACTCAATGCCACAATTATTTTCTATGTATTTTTTCAGAAATTTTATTGTTTTAGATTTTACATTTAGGCCTATGATCCATTTTGAATGAACTCCTATAATATTATGCAAGGTAAGGATACAAGTTCTTTTGCATATGGAAATTCAATAGTTCCAGAATCCATTGTACTTTTCAATTCAGGCATTTTAGTTTTCATCTCTATGTTTGATTTGGTTTCTACTTAACTTTTTAAACATTATAAAGTACAGTTATGACAGTTTCAATGTCTTACTACTAGTTCTAATACCTGTGACAGTTACAGGTTGGTTTCAATGGACTCATTGCCCCCTCACGTACCATATCTCATCCCTTCGTTGCATGGCTGGTAATCTTTGGATGCCAGACATAGTGAATCTTAACTTACTGAGTATGAGAATTTCTGGATTTCTACAAATCTTCTTGAGCTTTGCTATGCTATTTAGAAATAGTTTGATCCTTTCAGGTTTTACTTCTATGACTTGTTAGGTGGATGTGGAGCAGTGTTCATGCCAGAACTAAGTATTCCCCACTTCAAAGTCAAGTCTTTCCTGAGTGGGCTACACAGTGCCCCACAAAATATGAATGATGGGTTTCTTCTATCTGGCTGTGGGGGGGACAGGTACTCTTCTGGCCCTGCGTGACTGCTAGGCACTGCTCCTGTATTTTTTTCACATGGTTCCTTCCTTGGCCTTGGGTAGTTTCTTCACATACATTCACTTATTGACACTCTGCTGAACAGTCAAGTAGACCCACTGCAGATCCAAGATTCTCTATCTGAGCAATAATCTTTCCTCTGATCTTCTGTCCTATGGGCTCTTAGCTCCATCTCCAACACAGGAAGTCTGCTAGGCTCTACTTTAGTACCTCCACCTGCGTGCGTCACAGCCTGGGGACTCTCCTAAGGTAGTAAGCTGGGGCAACTGTATGGCTCTCATATGATTTGTCTGTCAGGAATCACTATCCTTTGTTATCACGTTTCCAATGTCTTGAAAACCATTACTTCATACATTGTGTCAGGTTTCCATTGTCTCAGGTAGGAGGATAAAGCCAGTCCTTATTATTCAATGTTGACTAGAAGTAGCATTTAGTCACCAAGTTGATAATGTGCTAATATTGTTTATTATTAAGATTAGTGGTAAGAAATAGGAAAACAGAAGTTTCCTGTTATGCCTTTTATATTTGGGGTCATGTTACACCTATAATGTGATAATCATTAACACATCATTTTCTCTGAGTTTTAAGTACAGTTGCATGACTGTTATTGAGGATAAAAAGAATTTTTTGTGAACACCTATTAAAATCGCCACAAAAAAGGCTTTTAATGAATTCAAGAGAGTCAACGTTTAAGAACCCTATCAACTTAGATTTTATCTCAAAAGGACCAAAATAGAAAACATTTTCCAACATGGTAAGCAAGTACAAACATTAATCAGTTATTAGGGATATTTCAAATAAAAAATAAAACCCGCACACATCTTTAATATCACATTCTATTCTTACCTATCAAACAGGGCCAAAAGTGTGAGTCTGTCAAAGTTGATGCCAATCCACAGCTGGGGCAGGACCCAAAAACGATAGTAGTGTTTCACCTTCTGGGCAGCGTCTTCTGTTGGGCCGTAAGTAGCTGCCAGGTCTGGGCTCAGATCAATGTCCTGTTGCTCCAATAAATCTGTGTCGATGGTCAATAGTCTGTTTAACCGAATCTGTGGGAGAGAGAGCTAAAAGAAAGTCAGCGTCAAAAGGCGTAAACTATCTTTAATCAAGTCAAAATTCAAGGGCTACTCAATTAGCTTACAGATTATTTCAGCCCCCTTAACTTTATACCAGTCCACTCCTCATGGATATTTTATGGCATTAGAACCTACAGAAGGTGAGAACAGGAACTGAACTAAAATAAAACAGATTAATCAATAGGTCTTTTTAGAAAGGCTTTATTAGAAAAGTGTTTGAAATCTTACCATTTTTATGACTGCTTAACTAGTAAATCCATTAAAATCACTTACAGTGAATCGTTAATGGCTTCCCTACTCCCTGTCTCATTTATGGTCTTTTCTTACTAAGCTATGAGCCCCATTACCATGTTAAATCTAAACTCCTCTGCATTGGATTCAATGCCTTCAGCAGCTCTCACCTACCAGCTTCTTACCTCTGTTACTATTGTTTGCAAACCCCTCCTCTACCCCGTGCCCCCCTTTTTGTTTTGGCATGCTGCTCATCTGCTCATCGGAGGCTTTACAGGAAATTACCATGCTACATTTCTTTTAGCTGTATGTAACTTATCCATTCACCAGTTCACAAGTTTCCCCTTCCGAAAGAATCAAAAGTTTACTGAATCTAGCAGAGTGCTGCTAGCCAGCAGTTAGCTAACTCAAGGCTCCCCTACATTTAACATCAGAAAACCATAACCATTTTCCCGCATTTTATTTCCCTACGGAGCCTCCAAGAATTCACTACAGCAAAAAAAGGACAGTTTTCATTTTTCAAACGCATATTGAGTATAGTCAAAAAATGTGCTTTCTATATATAACACAGCCACTGTCCATAAGCATTCACAAAGACTTCCCCCCAAACACTTTTCTTATGCTCTCTGCCAGGGTTTCTCAACCTTGACACTACAGGAATTGTCAGCCACACAAGTCCATGTTGTGGGGGTTGTGCTCTCCACTGTAAGATGTTTAACAGCGTCCCTGGCCTCTGTCCACTAGCTACCCGTAAAATTCCCCCTGCTGTGACAAGCAAAAATGTTTCCAGACTGCCAAATGCCCACTAGTTAAAAACCTTTGCTCTACGGCCAACTTTCATCTACAGTCTTAAAACCCCATTCATTACTCTTCATCTTCAGGAAGCTGCTAATAATTAACCCCTTTGGCACTATATTTATTTACCTATATCTCTTATGTGTTATTTATAAGGGTTTCCTCCATTTTGTCTTCCACCTTCAACATATACATCCTGATGGCAAAGGCAGTGTTATCTTTTTAAAATATCCCCAATGTATTTTATGTGGCATATTTTTTATACAGTGAGTCATCACTAGGCTTCTAAAACATACACATTGGTATATAAATACCTAATAGTTAACCAATAAATAACTGCACCAAAGTCATAATATTCAAAGAAAAGTTTTAAAATGAAACAATTAAAAATAGCACAACCAGATTATGGCGTTGGTGAGTAAAGGAACCTTTGCATACCCTCAAAAGTGTAGTAACTGATTCCCATATAGCTAGTTAAGCTTTATGGTATTATGTGTTTAACAAAGGACTACTGAGAAGAGATCCACTATGGGAAAGCAAAAATATTTTGCCATATTTTTACCATAATTCATACTTTTCTGATTTGTGTAGCAACTTAATCTGAAAACACATCATTTTATAAAAATAAAGGAAAACCTACCACATCATGTGGATAAAATCGAACTGAGGTAGAACTGGATACATGAGAATCCGTGTCACTAAAATAAAATAGAAAAGACTTCATGGTATAAACAGCTTGCCAGGTAGTAGAAAAAAATAAATCCTTTAACAACTGGATGATGTTTACAGTGTCTTTACTTTTCTATGTCAACTTTAAAATGCATAACAGCATTTTCCTAGAATTGTGAGTAGCATACAGCCTGTGGGTCAGAGTATCCACACTCGAATTTCTCCATCAACTCGGTGGGACCTGGGACACGTTATCAACTTTTTTCACTTCAGTTTTCCTATCAGTAACATAGGATATTAGTACCTTCATGCAAGGTTCTCATGAAAAAAGTTTAAGTAAGCAATGAACACACATTGTCTGGAACCACAATAAAGTTAGCTATAATAGCTTAGAACACGACAATTCAGTTTCCACAGTTCAGTCAAGTTTAGACTTCTAAACTCAAGACCTTACCGCCATGGCGTAAGCAACTGTTTTTGTCTTGAATTAAACAAAATTGTTTTCACTGCTCCATCTCCTATTGTTTCTACTGTTACAAAATATGATGTAATATGACAATTTAACCGTTTTTGACACAAATTCTGAAACTAGACTAAAAGAGCTTAAAGGGTATAGTTTTCTAAATGTTCTAGCTTTTCAGCAGGTGACTTTTCATCTATGTGACTACAAGATCCTATTGCTTTAAATAACACCTCAAAACTTAAAAAAAACTATGTGAATTGTTCACAGATGTGTAACATTTAAATAGGTGTCCATTATTAAATGGAAATCCTAAACTAAGAATCAAATGATCTAGTGAAAACAGTGAGCTAATTAATCAATAATGAATTTCAAAGCAGCAACTTGCACCGATTTAAACAGTGAGATTAAAATTTTGTTTAAAAAAATTTAACGCATTCTAAACTAATTATGTCACATGAAAGGTTTCTAATTTCTTACTTGCTTTTCTAACTTCCCTGTTACCTTATATAGCTCCTTCCTAAAGGAAGGTGAAAAAAAAGAAACTAAACAGAAAATGACCCATAATTTAAGAATTCCTTCTTTTTATAGGGGGTAAACAAATTTTAAAACAAAACGAAAGCTCATCATTTAAGATACCTGACCAAACCCTTACAAGGAAATAAAATTAACAGTACAAACAAGAAAAAGAGAACGGATGTTTATGAACTTAGTTGTGTAAATATTTTTCTAAAAGCTTTTTTACATCATATATTTATCATAAAATCTATAGTTAACTTTGCAACCACAAACCACTGTCCCACTATAAGATCAACAAGAAATGTTCACTTTATTTTTAAAAACACAGAGTAGCTTTTGTTTTAAGAATGCTTTCTTTTTTCCATACCAACATTCTACTTTACCTCTTTAGAGATAAATGCACTATGACAAATTATTTAAACCAATATAAAAAATATTTTCAGCCCTGGCTGGTGTGGCTTAGTGGATTGAGTGCCGGCCTGCAAACCAAGGGGCTGCCAGTCCCATGCCCAATCAAGGCACATTCCTGGGGGTTGTGGGCCAGGTCCCCAGCTGGGGGTGTGCAAGAGGCCACCATACATTAATGTTTCTCTCCCTCTTTCTCTCTCCTCTAAGTAAATAAATAAAATCTTTAAAAAAATTTTTCAAAACAACATTTACATATACAGGCTTACAAACTTTAAACACAGCAAATATATGCAAGTACACACACTCTCCTAAAATAATTTCACACATACCAGATATTGGATGCTCTTCTTGCTGCTGGTTCAAAATTCACAAGTGACATATCACAACCACCAGTCTCATAAAGCGTAGAAGAGAACTTACCTAGTAAATAAATTATTTTTTAAAAAAGTCATTAGAATACTAAGAATTTTTCCTTCAAGAAAAATTTCTATGAGAGGAGACCCAAAAAAACCTGAAATTACCTGGAGGGCAGGCCCCTTGTAGTACATACAGGTTTCCCCTGTTAGGTGAGTGTTCTAGGAACCCATCTGCATCAGTGTGCCAACTGGCATTGTTGTGAGAGGCTGGGTTCAACTTCAGTAAATTTTTTTGAAGACTCTTTCAATGTGTTTGCCCATTTCACGATGGCTGATTTACGAGCGCACCTGCCCACACCACACTGAGTGTTCAGCAGTTTTTGACCAAAAACGGCATGACCCGCATGCCCTACCCTCTCTATTCACCCCAAGTGAATTTTGTTTCCCAGGATCAGAAAAAGTCCTCAAAGGGAAAGTTTTGCTGATGTGGAAGAGATGAAACAAAAAAATGGCAGAAGCACTGAAAGGCAGCAAAACTGACAATTCCAAAAACTTTTGAGCAGTAGAAAAAACATCTCCATAGATATATTGCATCAGATGGAGAGTACTTTGAAGGTGATTGAAGTTTAAACATGTAAGAATAAATACACAATTTTTTAAAGTAAATTCCAGGTTTATTTGGGCCCCCCTCATAAATTTTAAACTTGTTACAATTTAAGAAAATGTACTATAACCTTCTTTTCCCAAAATATTTTAAAAGAAATGATTGGTACATAATTCAGCATGTGAATTGAAAAGGAATGTTAAACAGTGAGACAAAATATCAATATACATAATCAGGTATCAAACATAAGGGACTGAAGTCAGCTCTGCAACACCAGTCTCCTCTTTTCTCCTCCCAGTACATTCTTAAGTAATCATATGAATAACTTTATTGGTCTTTAAAAGTCACCTGACCACTACTTGCAAGTGGTGAGTAGCCTTTTAGAAAGCTGCTTAAATTTTAAGACAGCTCAAACTGCAGACAACGAGTTTGTGAGATTACCTTCAGAGTTCTGTTTTTGTTTTTAGAAAAAAATGAAGACTGTAAAAATGGATATAAAGATAAGGTATAATAATGTTGGTAATTAAACCACAGTATCTAACAAACATTACTAATTGTATGATTACACAAGAACTTGAAAAAATTTAGGGCCATCATTTGCTGTAGCCAAGTAGCACTACTAAACTGATAAAAAGTTCAGTAATTATGTTGGCTGCAAAGAAATATAGGTTAAAAAACACTCTCTTAAAATGAACTCCAGAGATAAATTATTTCTGATAGTGGAATTTAAGAGATCTGTACACTCAGAAATTCATTCCCTTCCCTGAAAATCTATGACATATGAATTGTGAGTTAGGGAGCATAAATAAATTAATGTAAATTTCTAGTAAGGCAATGAGAAAAGGTACCTATCTCTAAAACCGTGAGGGTCTAGTTTAGGCTGCTTTTTTAGTATTTATGAGGTTTTTGTTTTACTAGCTGGAATTACTGAGGTTATGAATACGTAGAATCTTAAAGGGCAATTTCACCTTCATGGCAGGGCTAAGAGATTTCCCTCCTGTGACTACAATGAAAACAGCATAAGGATTTTTATTTAAGTGAAAACATTGAAAAATGACAATAAAAGGTTCTCATACTAATAAGGATGTACAGAGCAATTCTAACAACTACTTCATTATTTAAAAGGACTAGAATCAGAAAAATAGTACTTTGATAGGATTATTTGAGCATTTTCTATGGATCAGACAGAATATGCAAATATTTTATTTTATTATGGTGTTTTCTTGTAGTAGCAATTTTTTTTGTCAGAATAACATACTCTTGCAATAAATAAGAAAAAAGGCATTCTGGGAAAGGCTCAGTTCATTTGCTGTTTTTCAAGAGAGGATTATTCAGCATGTGGTTTATCTGAAACTGCTGTTACTTATGAGTCATTAACTCTTAGTACCTCTAACAGAAACCAGATTAATAAGCTAAAATTAAATAATACAAGCTGTCAATTTGGCTACTTCTCATATGTATTACTGACAATTTGTTTGAAGTGGTAGGGTGGGTTGCAGAAATTGTTAGTGAAGAAAAAAATAAAAAATACTGGCTTGACTAAGATTTAAAAATTATTTTTAAATGGCATTTTTAATGCTCTGCTCATTATGGATAATCAAAAATTGGTTATGCTACTATAATTAACTTACATTAATAGAAAAAAACTTTATCAAACTCACAGATTGCATAAACACAGAAGAATTATAAACCCGTGTCAATAGTTAAATCCCAGAGTAACAAAGAGCTGGAGGACCTGGTGACTGTGTATGGAATTCAGTATAATGGATGCACAAATGTGTCTGTATCACATAATCTGTGTGTACTTTAGAATTAAGTTCATTCTGTATTCAACAGCAGTTAAATTATTAAAGTATATTCTGAGTATTTAAGCATTCCTGTTCTTAGGATACTGAATAAATACTTATATGCAACTGAAATCAACTAGATATGACTCTGTAATTTTCCAATGGAAAAGTAAAAATATTGTCACTACACAACTATGTCTTTTATGTACAAATGTCTATTATGAAACTTTTACAAAAATAATTGCATTTTAAATAAATACAAACATAAAAATAAGGCATGTCCCCCCAAAAGCTTTTTAGACAGAAAGCTGAAAAACTGAGTTTTATTATTATATAAATCTAAAACTCTGAATGCTTTTATACAAACTAGTAACAAAGTAATAAACCTTAGAATAAAACTTAGCATAAAGTATATCTAAGAAAAGAGCAGCTATAATTTTAACAAATGTGCAGACCTCAACAGTACTTTTTATTTTTTCCAAAGAAGCTTTTGCCTACCTACTAACTTTAAGAAAATGTTCAGGTCCCTAGAAATATACATGGCGCAGGTCATCAGAAACTAACATCTTATTAAGGCTTCATGGTGCATTCCCCAATTTACTCCATCAAAAGAACAGATTCGATGTCCCCTTACGTCCTTGCGCTTGGCAACTGACAGCACTTCAGAAGTAACAAATTTTATTCAGAGGATAAGTACCCCAGAGAAAAAAATTACACTAAAAAATATGTAGCTTAAGGCTTCAGTGAAAAACTTAGTAACATTTTCATGTATTAATATGATAATTTAAAGGTATCTTCAAAAATATACACAACAGAAGTAAATATGTATTTCTTTGGTTTATAAAGATAAAGAATATCTTAAATTTGTCCAAATCCTCTTAGCACGTATAACAATTTTATATACAGGGTCCGGCACAAATAACACCCCTTTTTATTACAAAACCTTTTATTATAAAATCACAAGCATGTAATTCTGTAACATAACAATATCACACCCAAGCACACCATGACATTTTAGGTGAAATGTTCAAATTAAAACTATAAATTATTACCCTACCAACCACACTCAAGCAGGCGTTACTTCTGCTGGGCCCTATATATCTCGTACAAGATTAAAACCATGACCACAGTTATTAACCCTTAGATCCAAAGTAAAACGTGCCCTTACTAATAACCCTACCTTAAAATTGTTCTGCATTGAGAAAAGTACTTCAATTTAATTATTTCTAATGATCAGGAATTGAGACGTAGAACATCAATGCAGTATGTCCTCTTCACATGAGTTATGATTATAAACTAAGTCATTGCATCATAATTAAACTCCCAGATCATATTTAACAGAATGGCTCTATCAGAATTTTAAAGAGAAAAATCTATTCCTGAAAAAATAAACAATATAGAGGGTGGAATTTGAAGCTTAATAATGATATTGGCTACAACACAGCATCTCCAAAGATAATGGAAAAAATAAGGTATCTAGTATTTCTGTTTTGAATATTCAATAACTACTAATTTCTATAAAAATTTTAAAAGAATAAAAATTTAATTTAATCACATAAAACCATTTTCTTGAGGTAGAATTTCTACCATAGGCCAATTTATCAATGATAATCAACAGGAAGACGAGTAAAACTGGATACTGATTTAAGAAACATGGACATTTGAAGTATGTGCCTGAAGGCATAAACGGTGCAGCCCACAATTCAAATAATCACTAGCAAAAAACTGATAAAAGATAAAAGAAATAAATAGGATTCTCTAACTTGTGCTATCAATTAAAACCCTCAACACGGAACACAAAGTTAAATGCATAAAGACTGTAAGGCTAGTGCTCACCTAAGAAACCCAACAATTCGGCTTACGGTGCCACTCTGATTTTACCTGTGCATCTTGGAAGGAGACAGGTACTAGAAGGACAACTCATCTGCAGGGTTGTTCTAATCGTCCCAGCAGCAACAACACAGGAGACCTCTTAAATTTCCTGGATGATTTTCTGTTTTGAAAATCATCCTGGTCAATCTGCATCCTCAAAACCTAATCCTGACGTCTTAATTGACTTCACTTTTCTAGTGTTACTCTTAGGGCAGATGGGGCTGGCAGAGCAAAGAGAAATATACAAAGGAGGCAACTTTATACATAAAGTATTTTTTTAGAAGTCTGTTAAAGGATCACATATATCTATCTATATGACTAACTTAAGTACTCTACAAAAAGTGCTCATTTCTGATGGTGATAAGGATTAATAATATTATTATACTTTTGAGAGAGGGCCTTTAAGATTAGTTCCAATTTTTTAGATAGCATCCCCCTTATTATAATGAGTAGTGAGTATGAGTCTCTGAGGAATCATGAGTTTTCACACAGACAGAAATGACTCATTCATTGCTGCTTGTAGGTTAATGGACTGGCTTCTCCCTGGAGAAGTCAGGAAACTTTCTGTAAAAGACCAGATAAATATCTTAGGCTTGTGGGCCAGATGGTATCTGTTGGAACAACTGAAGTCTGCCACTGCAGTATGAAAGCAGCCACAGCAAATACATAACATAAATGCATATTTATTTTATATACTTTATTTACAAAATCAAGCATCAAGCTGACTTTGCCGTTGGGCTATAGTTTGCCAACCCCTGGGCTAGACTAAAAGTCTTAGGCTTCTAAAACCGCTTTCACTAGTACTACAATGGAAATCAGGTCACAATGCTATTTTTAATTAAAAGTTTCAATGTGCAACACTGTGCTGTTTTTAAAACAGGGTAAGAAGAAGCAAAGGGCAGGTACAAGAACAAAGAGGTTGGTTTGGAAGACAGCTTTTGAGGACTGGTAAGGAAAGACAGGTAAGTCTATTACTTGGCAACAGTAAAAGCGATTTACTTGGTGATACATTTACTGATATGACCTAACAGGACACGCCTTATTTCATTAAGTCTTTACTCCCACCGTCTAATCCCCAGTTCAGGTGACCTTTCCAAAAGTGAATGTACAAGTTCATATTCTGCTACGATTTCATCACCCATTCACATTTTCTTTCTCCACTCACATTTTCTTTCTTATCTTGGTTAAATAATTGGTAACAATGATATTGATGGCATCACAACTGATCAAGGAAACAAAAAGGCAAGCCACAGAATGGGAGAAAATATAATTTGTATCTAACAAATTAGTTCTAAAATATTAAAAGAACTCGTACACCTCAGTAATGAGAAATCACCCAATTTTGAGAGTAAAAGATTTAAATACACTTCATAGAAGATGTATGTACAGCCCATAAGCACATCAAAAAATTCTCATCATCTTCAGTCAAGAGAGAAATGTAAATTCAAACCACAATGAGATACCATGCTATATTCATTCCAGCTAAAACTTAAAAGGCCGACAATAGCAAATGTCATCAAGAATAGTAACAACTGGAATTCGCATACATCGCTGGTAGGTAGTAGTAAAACCACCTTTGAAAACTGTTTGGAAGCTTTATTCCCACAGCCCAACTGGAAACGACGCAAATACTCATTAACAGATGAATGGACACAATATACAGTGTGCCCACGCACTGGAATAACACCCAGGAATACGAAACTATGAACACGTGCAAATCACAATGAATCTATAAAGCACCAAGTGAAGCCGAAACTAAATACAAATGCCACGAACTATGCAACTGTATTTAGATGAACTTCTTGGAGACTGAAAACCGTAATGACATAAAGCACACCGTGGTTGCCTGAGGCCAGAGGTGGAGGAGGGATGAGTGGCAATGGGGACACAGAGAATTTCTTGATGATGGAAATGTTCCATATCTTGATTTTGGTATTTTGTAGGGATGCACATTTGTTAAAACTCATCAAATTTTACATTAAATGTACATAATTCATCATACCTAAATAATATATCAATAAAATTGATTTAAAACCAAAGGGGGCAAAAAAGTAAGAATCAAACTAAATGAGTGAGTGTAAGACATCATGAGGTCAGGGATATTCCCACAAGATAACAATCAAGATTTTTGGAGACTGAATGTTTGTGTTTATTTTAAAAATACTATGCATTAGAAGGTTCTAAAGTAGTATATAAAATGAAGAAAGTTCCACACTCCCCAGAGACAGCCACTGCAAAAAGCAGTTTCCATGTTCCTCTGAACAACTTTCATACACCTTTTGTCCAAAGGCAAATGAATCGCTCCCTACATGCTTCCTAAAATTTACTACTTCTGCTTACTAAACAGCTTACTTTTTCACGTCAATAATGCTGATATATCAGGTTCCAAATACTGCAGTATGATGATGTACTATCATTTCTTTCAGGGTTCTCTTGTAACAGATACTTGGGTTGTTTAAAGTTTTTAACATTACAATGAGTAGCCATGCACATATATATTGGCACGTTTATAAAATTTGTGAATCAAAATTTGGTCCATAGTTTTAAATGCCCTCCCAAAATCAGTAGAAACATTTTACTTTCATTTATATACACTTTATGTTGCTCTTCCCCACAAAAAAGGAACAAGAAATAAGAATTTAGTCGTTTTTGTATCAAAAAAAAAAAAAAGGGTAAGATCAAGGTTGCTGCAAAAGGACTGTAACATTTCGTTTAGATGAATAAAAATGGTCTATCATAACATGGGGACTGAAGGAAAGACTCCAAGGACCTGTATAGCCCTCTTACAGCTGTGTTTATAGTGATAAGGAAAGGAAAAGTACTTATGATGTAACCCCACATGCTACAGAGTAGTACACAGCACATGCAATCTTTTTAAAAAACAGAAACACTCTAATAAAAATCACTAAAAGTAGAGGTCATCTGAGTCTCTACTATTTAAAGTGAAAATTTTTAAAGCCTTTAAATCATATTACTGCTTAATACACAGCTGGGGTAAACTGCTTAATAAAAAGGGCAGTAGGGTCCTGCCAAATTTCCGTTAGGTCTTTTCCTAGAGCTGACTAGTGTTCAAGTTAATGAATTCTGTAGTAAAGTGGATTATCTCAAAGAATACCTTCTTTGTTAACCCTTGTTATGATAAGGAAACAAAAGAATATCTTAGAAAAACCAATTCACTCATCACTTTTTACACCTCTAATACATTAATGAATTTAGGAATGTCTTAAATCTTACCAGACAAACACTACCTATGGTATTTATTATTTTATATTTATGTTCTGATAAACATAAAATCATTGTCCACTCTTCTTACCTTTAACATAACAATATTTTACATGAAAATAAGGTAATTTTGTATATATTTTTTCAAAGCAATGACCACCACTAATTTCATACACAGAAAAAACCACATGTAAATTTTCCTACTTTATCTGATTTTAGCTGGAGCATTTCCTCTGAGAAGTTATGTTACATATTGAGTTTAACTATCAACTGTAATAGAATGGTCCATCATTTCACCAATTTATTAAGTCTTAATTCAAAATAGAAATTGGGATTCATTTAACAACTGAGAATTGCTAAATTGTATAGAAAAAGCTTAACAGATACAAAACAGAATTTCAAGGCTACCTGGGTTCAGAGTTTCTTGTGTGACTTATTTGGCACTAACCACAGGGTTTTTTTATTTAGTAAAACTGCAATTTTATTCAGAATATAGTAGGAAAGCAACTGAAAATAAACAAGTCCAATAAAAGACTGATGGAAAGGAAATTAACCTTTAAGATGTGGTTTTTTAAAAAAGAGCAACTCTGAAGAATTAGAGAAAATCTTTGATAGTAATTTCCTTTTTGAAAGATGCTAACTTTAAAACTTATCCATCACTTATATCATTTGAACCTTTTTAAAGATAAGTTTGCATGGAAATAAAGTCTATCAACAAGAAAACCATCCAAATTTTTCCAACCAGGTTTTAAATTATACACTTATAATTCAGTTTTACCCAGTAACCTTGAAATGCTACTCAAAATGCAAGCAGAAATAAGGATTCTCAGTGTAAGAAATGGTATCTACTATGACACCACAGAGTAAACACATAGAAAACAGTTAAGGAAAACTACCTGGGACTTTAAGCTATTCCTCAGGTTAAAAGTAAACACACAGAACAGTGAAAGGCCTTGAAATTTAAAAAAAAAAAAAAAGGAACCAATTACATATATGTGCACAGATATTTATACATGCTCAAACATACATATGTATAAGTTTGAGTGTGTATATGTGTATGAGCATTTCATATAAATATATTATGTATATATGAGGTCTGTCTGGAGAAAGTCCAACCATTGAATACAACGAGACCGATTTGTGCAACATCGATGTAACCTGGCAGCCAAAGGAGAGTGGACTGTAATGCACACGTGTGAACAAAGATGAATTCACTGTACTAGTCAGTGGGGGTGGTAGAGGCCACTGAGTGAGCATGTGTACTGTGTGGCCATCACATTCAAAACAACTGAGCAAGTAGAGCAACAAATCTGCATTAGATTTTACATTAAGCTTGAACATTCCTCCACAGAAACTATTCGGATGATTCTGAAGGCTGCAGCTTGGGCAACTGGTGATTGGCAGCTTCATCACAACAATGTTCATGCATCACGTCTCAAACAGAGTTTTTTGGTGAAACATCAAATCACCCAGGTGACTTAGCCCCACTACAGCCCAGATTTGGTACCCTGAGACTTCTGGCTTTTCCCAAAACTAAAATCACCCTTGAAAGTGAAGAGATTTCAGATCACCAATTGAGATTCAGAAAAATAGGACAGGACTGATGATGGCAATTGGAAGAACTGTGTGAGGAAGGCGCCTACTTTGAAGGGAACTGAAGCATCATTGTCCTATGTACAATGTTTCTTGTATCTTCTTCAATAAAAGTCTCTTACTTTTCATATTACATGGCTGGATACCTTTTGGACAGGCTGTATACACTTTCAAACACAAATACTGTACATTTAAAATTTTTCAATTAAAGAAGCAAAATTTGGAAGAAAGATATCTTGATAAACAGCCCATACTTTTAGGGAATATTGTGGCTAATTTTAAAATATTTGATTATATAATACCAAATTAATTCACACAAAACTATCTTACTATTGTCAAATTAAATAATGTAGAAAACAAAAATATTCTAATAGACTATCTTATAAAAATCAATGCCTCTACCAATTCCATCAGCTCACCTGCAGTTCATTTTCATAATCTGACTGGGCCAACTTTACGTGCTGTGAACAGGAACACACTGTCCTTCCATCACTTGTTTCGTGTTCATTGTTACTACGTATTCGATGTGGCAGCACTCAGCTACCACAGGCCAACAACTAGCTATCAGAAGGTAGCTAATACAAAAGATAAAACCCAATTTTCAAGAAAATATTCTGAATATTCACCAGTAGATGCTAAAGTCACCTCTGAACAGAAGAGCTTTTTTATC
Source organism: Anoura caudifer (assembly GCA_004027475.1). NCBI lineage: Eukaryota > Metazoa > Chordata > Mammalia > Chiroptera > Phyllostomidae > Anoura > Anoura caudifer. Next base: position 269,344 of record PVKU01000690.1, read on the forward strand.
TTCAGAACTGTCAAGATAGTTCATACATACATATTTTCAATACTGTATTTTTTGGACTATAAAATGCACTGCTGCCCACCCCCACCCCGATTTTGGGAGGAATAATGGTTGTTAATGCTGTTGTTGAGTTCTGTTTACATTTACACTGGTGAAATATTATGTTATTTATGTTATTAAATATTTTACCACATTTTTTGCTTCAAAATTTTTCCCCCTATTTTCCTCCTCTATAACCTAGGTGCATCTTATGGTCCAAAAAATACTGTAATCTGCTTGTGCATTTAGGATGGGACTTTATAATTAAAACTTGCTAGGCAAGTTTTTTGAGCAATGTTAAGTTTTACAGAAGAAAATCATTTACTGTTTCATTTTATGCTTGAGTTGACAAAAAGTCTAAAAATCCAAATGGATAAAAACTGAGCTTTTCTACTTTAGCTAATCCACCACCATAAACCCATAATGGTGATGATTTTAGAGCTACAAACTGACAAGTCCTCCGCTCACAGGAACTTTAGATTAACCCAAGAGAAGTATCAATAAAAAGATATTATTAACTGAGTATATTTGTAACTAAAAAAGTATCACTGCTGTAAGTCAAAGCAAGTAACTCAATTGAAGTCCACCTTATTCTCTCAAACAACCTCCTTATGGTTTGCCTTGCTTCTTTAAACTACAAATTCAAAAGCAAAGGTGTTCTAAAATGAAATGTTTTGTTGCTCTTTCATTGTATTTAGAAGTTGCCACACATTCTAACATTATAACTATTTTAGGTGACCACCATTTTCAAGTTTCTATAGGTTTTCTAAAGATTGTTTTCATCAATATGCATATCTAATACTTATTAATATCTCTCTGTAACTAAGGATTATCACAAAAAGGGGAAGAGAAAAATAAATGGCATTTGAATTTTTATTATACGTAATTTGGGGACTTTACGCTACATACTTTCTAGCAAACCATCAACTGGATTATCATCTTTATAAATGAAAGTTATAAATGGATCAATAAAATCATAGTGAACAAATGGAATCCCTTCAAACATATACTTTTTAATAACAACATTTTCTTCATTATATTTACTTAAATTGTTATTTGTCTGCATTCTGAGCACAAGAAAGTGAAACTGCACAGAGAAATAGAAACCAAAGTAGTATAAAAGGCTGTCATGAAGGCCCTGACTGGTGTGGCTCAGTGAACTGAGTGCCAGCCTATGAAGCTGAGTTGCCAGTTTGAGTCCCACTCAGGGCACATGCCTGGGTTACAGGCCAGGTCCCCAGCGGGGGGCATGCGAGAGGTAACCACACACTGATGTTTCTCTCCCTCTCTTTCTCCCTCCCTTCCCCTCTCAAAAAATAAATCAATGAAATCTTTGGGGAAAAAAGCTGTCATTAAAGCATGAAGCTGGTACCTATATTTCGGTGGTTTGCATTATTAAGATTTTAAACTATACCACCTCTCTGAGAATTAACTATTTAATAACATACTTATAGATGTACTAAGACAAAAAGAAAAATTTAACGAAGTTATTATTTGATGAGTGTAGAGCCGTAACATCTTCAGAGTACTGTCTTCAAAATGACAGTGAGTCCTACTCCAGGTGATGGACGTGGGAATGAAATGCAGCACACCTAAAAGGAAGACTATAGGTACGGACCACTAGAAAGCGATTTTGCCTTTCCTGCGGCACATTCAGAGAATTCAAAGAAATTAAGGATTAATCAAGATAATTTTTTAAATCATTTCCCCACATGGTACAAATACCAAGGAATAACACAACTGTCCAAACCATTATAAGAGACACCAAAGCATGAATATTTGTTAATATTTTTAACTACCTATTAATAATAAAAATGCTCAAAAGAAAATACAGAGTAACAGTTGGAACAGAGAAGGGAAAAACAAAAGTCGAATGTTCCTTACATGCAGAGCAAATCTATGAAAAGTGCCTTTACGCATAGTTCCAAAATGAAGCTATCTCAGGAAAGAATTGCAATCACTGTTACCCATTATCTGCTGCATTAAAGTTGTATCGCCAAGATTATATAAGGCCTGCATACCAAGTTCATCGTGCAAACTGCTGCCGCCTACAGCAGATGCATTGTCATGTGATGCTTCTAAGTGGACACTCCCATTTCTCACCAGCAAGGAGGCACTAGCACTGAGCACTGCAGCCTGGGAAGGGGGGCGGGACTGGACTTTGACCTGGGCTGTGGACTGCTGGCCTTGCTGCCCATCTTGAAGGCTAGGAAAAAACATGGATTGGGGAGACATTACAGGGAAGAAAAGAGAAAACAATAGCTAGAATGAAGTCAATATAGAAAAAACGGATCTGAAAAAACTCAAAACTTTCTCAATGTAACATAAGAATCAACAAACTTTGTAAAATATACAGGTTATACTACCACCTTAAATCTTCTGGTCCTTAGAAATCTGATTCATAGTGATTAGCACAGGACATTTAAGGTATATGTAAATTAATCAATTTGTGACTTTTTCACACCTCAAGCCAAAAAAGTTCTAGTACAAGGAAAAGGAAAGCAGCAAAGAATCACAAGTAAATAAAATATATGTGGGTTATACCTGGTCCCCAATAAATAAATCCTATTTTTCAGTTAAATATGCACTTTTACTTACAATACTAATTCTAGAGTTGCACTTTCAAATATTCTGACCTCTCAAATTCACAATAAAACAGAATTTCTATGCATTTGAAAACCAAAGAATCTTTATGAAATGCAACCAAGATAATAATTTTGAGTCAAAAGAAAACCACAAACTAGTGCAAGAGAATCTGTATAACAAACACCAACTTAACCAAGTGAGTTAACAACCGCTGGGACACTGGAAGAAGTATAATTAGTACATAAAGGGTTTTTTCTATTAAAAGCCTATATATTTCTGAAATAAGGCCATAGGTTCTTATATACAAGATGTTAGTTAACAATAATTATGTCCCCTTAAATTCTGTTAGTACCTTTCCAATCCATATCACGGTATCATTAACAAGAACCCATCATTTTAGAAAATCTTAGGGATAATCTGGAAACCAGTCACATCTCAGGGGAATTACAGTCTTTCTTAAATTTTATAAAATACTAAAAATACTCAGTGTTTTGAGCTTATAAACTTATTAAAATTTTTTATAAAAATTGTTATCTTAAAATTATCTAAAATTAAGAAACTATACTATATTCTTAACTCATTTTAGTTTATACTTTTAAAACACTGCAAATTTTAATATTCTTAGTACAATACTCAATTTAAACTGATTAAATTCATGAAAACATTCTGAGTATAATTATTATATGTCATTCTCTACATTATGTTTGGTGCAATACCACATTCTTTTACTAAAGTCATTAGACCTTTTAGGAAACAGAAAAGAATGCTCCTTAAGATGTCCCCCTTCAGTTACTCTATTATCTTCATGACTATCAACCTCTCTCTAATCCTTTGAATTCAGTGCAATGGTTTCTCTGATGCTTATAAAATAAACTCATCTGCTGCAGACTGTGAAAAGAGCTAGCATTTGAAGTAACCATGAAATAAAAAACTAAGTAGAAAATGCTGCATATATTGTTTAAGTCTATGGTTACAGCAACAGAATACACTCTGAAACTGCAGTGTCTGATTCAGCAGCCACATATGATAATTTAAAGTAACTAGTGGTCAGTTCAAGTGGTCAGTGTAGATTGTAGAATATTCGCACCAGCACAGAAAGTTCGAGTAATCACCACTACCTGGAACATTCATATTCCAGTCTTCATTTACAGTCAATGAAAAATATGCACTCTAAGGAGAGCATAGGAATGCACGCAACATACAAAAAAACCAAGTCTACAAAATCCTGACTTGTCAATGCTTACAGGCATTTTTTAAGCTGTAACTGTATTCATTTAATAACTTTTTTAGAGTAGAATTTTTGTACAATAGACATAAATCAAGAAATAATCCTGAGAACTAATATAATCAAATATTTTAGTATCTTCTACACATACATAATGTCTGTTATTCTTCCTCAGAAACTATCTAAACTTATCCACAAACCTTACCAAAATGACCAAATTTCACAAGTGAGAGAATTCTGAGGAAAAAAACATTTAGGTAGTTCAAGTACCATGTCCCTTTAGATTCAGAAGAGAATTTTACAGAATACATACTCAACAAATTTTGCTATCAATTTTTTCACTTTTCTTTTACAAGTCATAAATGAAGGTGCTATATGGCAGTTACGTGTATTTTAATGTGAACATATAAGAATACATTCATCTTCAACACATCCAAATACACAAAAAGGTTTTCAAAATATCAAGTGATATATGAAAACTCCAGAAAGTTTTGTAAATGTCAAGTTTCTGAACATCAAAAGCCAGTCATAAAATGTTTATTTCCCTTGAATTCTTGTTTCCAAAATCCTTCAGCAACTAAAAGCCTGTCATTTTTGCAGAAATTATTAGGAAAACTGTTTCTTGAGGGTTATACTTCACCTTAAGCTAATAACTAACCATAATCAATCCTTTTTACAGTACAATTGCATATCAAAACTACCAGTGTGAGGAAAGATGGCAACTATTTTACAACGCAGCAAAGGAAAGGTCTGTATCGACTATCAGTAGCACCACTGATATGCATTCTTACTAATTAACATTTCCAATTGAAATGACAGAAAAATATATGTGGTCTTTCCTTCCTCTGTACCACTTATTTAGTATTTGGCATATTCTGACGTATACCATTAGTTCTCTTTGCATGTGTCTCTTCAACTAAAAAGCAAACTCAGAGAGGACGATCGCGTTATCAAGACACTCAGAAGAGGGTCTTGAATACAGTACACAGACAAGAAATACGTGGTGGATCCGTTCCTGAATGCCACAAAACTGTCTCTGTGAATTCCTGACCATGGACTCTCCATTACTGCTGTGACCTTATTTGGTTACAGATCTTTTAATCTTATGGTATTTTAAAAAATAAATCTAAGGATACACTAAAGCATTTTTCCCTTCCCCAAATGCACTGATCATTTCTCTTCATTCCACCCCATTACCTAGGAGTTCTAAAATATTTCACGTTTAAATTGATAACTATAAACATAAACACAGACTTCTTAATATTAATGTTACCAAATTTTTAGATTTTTGTCATTGCCTTTATATCTAGTAAACAGTAAGGGCCTATGAACCTACCCTATGATGCTAACTTAACAACAAAAAAATCCTTTTAAAATTAGTTCTGAAACAGGATATTCAAATAAGCATTAAAAATTCTTGCAAATTTTCTTTATAAGGAAATTGATGATTCACTTCCAATCCTTGGAGACATATTTTACCCAGTTGCTTTTTAGACTGTTGATCATTTAAACTGTTCACTAAAGTTTAAAATGTTAGTAATTTTACTAGTATTTTTAATTATAATTAAAGTATTATCATACCTATTCCATTTCTTTTTGACAAATTTTTCAAATTTTGCATGACCATGCTATCCTGTATTTACTTTAAGATGAGATTATTATTATGTAACTTACACTGAGAATTAACACTAATATACTTTTCCTGAATACTTTTGCAATTAAAAAAAAAGATTATTTTATTGAATTGGTATTGGTCTTACTTCCTCACAGCTCAATTTTGTATCACTTCATCCATGGTGAAATCAGCCTATTTAAGATATGTATGACTTTTGTACTGGAAATATCCTGGCACCTGACAAAGTCTGCATAGTGACTATTGGAAGATGACTTTTTAAAAATTCTAATGTTGGAGCAACAAGTATAAAGGTCACATGGACAAAACTAGCGGGGGTGGAAATGGGGGAGGGGTGGGGAGGGCTGGGGCGGTGGGCTGGGATGGGAGCAAAAGACAGAAAACTGTACAAAAACAATTAAAATAAAATAAAAAAATTCTAATGTGAGCCCTTTATAAATAAGTTTCATATCATATCCTCATTTGAATGGTAGAATATTTAAAATTCTACAAAAACACGGAGAAATCCTGCGTGACTGGCTGGAGTTAGAACACAGTTCTTTAACGTTCCACCAGGCAGAGGAAAAACGAATCTGTCTACATCTGTTCGATGAGTGGGATCCAGCAGACTTGTTTGTGGCAAAGAATGAAAGGATTTTTAAAAACCAAACAGAAGGTTTAAAAAAGGATTAAGAAATAGCAACACAGTGAATAGGAAAGCAAAGAAGAACTCTATGGCAAGTAGTAGTCAAGGGACAAAAAGAAGAGGTTAGAAGACACAAAACAGAAAAAGGAAAATAAAATGCTAAGCTCTTTCTGCAGTTTGGTACTAGATTCAAACCCACCAGCAGAAAGAAAAGTTCAGGAAGCACAGGAAGAGAGGTGGGAAGGAAATAGAAGAGGGCTTCAAAAAGCAAAGGTGCTCAGAAAAGGTTTCTAGACAAATATTTAACTGGTGCCTTCCCATTTTTATATTTTAAACATGAATTAAACTAATCTATATTACTTTTTACAGAATTATGTATTACTGCAGGATTAATTAGGAACATGGCCTATGAAAGATGAAGTTCCTGATTATAATGTAAAATAATGAAGTCATAAATCCCAAATGAATATAAAATAAAGAAATAAGGATTCTGTACTCTTCACAACAATACTTTAACAAGAGAAGTGATTTATCTCTTCCAACCTACCATGCATTCACCAGCAGTTATTTTATCAAATGCCCTCCAAATTTCAAAGGGAAATGTAGGAAAATAATTTTGATAATGGTGCTTTTGAACACAAAGATTAATAGAAGTATGTGGCATAATATATGCACTGCTTAAGCAAGCACATGCACAGTATTTTTGTTCATATTTATATTCTTAAAATAAAGCATAAGTCTTTTGAACAGACCTTTATATTTCTAACACAAGACATAGTCTCATTAGATTTGACAAAACTGAAAATACAACACCAAAATTTTAAGGGAATATTGTTCCCAATATTAAAAATAGATGTTTTCTTAATTAGGATACTGGGAAAAAAATGTTTTTTGTTCAGTACACTATAGAAGGTGAAAAACTCAACATAAATGTGCATTCAAAAATATGTATACATATCCAACTGGCCATACTTTAACATTAATTAAATATTTTAGTTTCATGTCATTTACCAGGTCCTGGTGATTATGAAATAAAAACACCAATTTTTCAAAAATATAAAATATATATTTTAGTGAAATAATCTAACTGGTTTCAAGTTGAAGTCAGTTATCTGTTATTATTTAACAAGTTTATATTTGTTGAGGAATACTCAGTCTATATTTGTTTGTATTTAACAAAGTCAAGATGTTGTATTATTATTAATTTGGAGTAGAAAAAATGAAGAGCTAGCTTAACACCTGTATTTACATTTTTAAAACTACCTTAACGTGATTTTTTTCAAAATAAAATTGGCTACACCAATCTGATCATTTTGTTTATAAGTGCAACATAAGGCATGCATAATGCAATAGGTCCACGGTCACATGCAGAGAAAACCTAAAGAGCATAAAAGTATATGAGAGAAACTGGAATAAGAAAAACAAAGCTGTTTCAATGTTCTCCTGGGACTGACAGAACACGTTAGAACGTCTGTGACATGCATGCTAAGCTTGGTGGAACTTTAAGATACCGTACCTTAGGGGTGATCCGATGAGCAAGGTAGGAGGGGTAGGGTTACTCCCTGCATTGTGCCGGCGCCGTACTGCCTGGCGCCTAAATGTGCTGCGTTCACGGCGAAATGCCACCGCCTCCTCGCTGGCCTGTGCTGCTGCATTAAGACAGACTTAGGTCAAATTGGGGCCTAGGTCGGACATTTAACTAGCAGCTGAGCCTGTCTCTCTCCCTAGCCTCCCACCCTCCAAGGTAAAGGGAACTTGTTTAACTGAGCTAAATGGTTTTCTTACATACAGTTAATCCATCATAGTAAGGAATACACAAAACGTACCAGTCGCTTCTTTAAGGATAATTGTTCCTTTAAAAATAACATCTTTGACCTATTATCTGGCCTCACAATCACCTCAACTTCAATTTCCTGTTTTAAGGTCTATGTTTTAAATGTTTTTCAAAAAGTCTTATTTATTTAGCCCCATATTCCTCTCTTTCCCTCTTTAATTAAGTCCATCTTTATAACTATTTGTTAGTTCCTACTAACAGCACAGGGCCTTAGTTTCTTACTCTCATGAAGACAGAAAAAGCAGCAACGACATTACTTCATCTCTGATGCTGAGGAACAAAGCCCTAGGTGTGCCTCATCCAACCCTGTGCCACAACTTTGGCAGCATTAATGAAACCACTGACTGCTAGGATGCACAACCAGTCTTTAAAAAGTTCAATTCAAGGCAGCAAGAATACCTATTAACTGCAAAGTAGTTTGCTGCCATCAAACTTGATTCAACTCTATGCCCCCAGCACTGTCCCCTCAACATCAGGAAGCAAATATCAGCAAAAAGACAAGATGGAAACTTGTAACTTAATCCAAAAGCAATGAAGTACAAATTAAAAACAATACACCAGGAGAAAAATCACAGCAATGGCTTAAAAGAATTACTACATAAAATTTTACAAAACCATGCTAATTGACCTGAGTTTCTAAAACACTATGCAAAATGATGTTTATCCATTTGAATTTAAAACAACTGTTTGCTAGTGATCTAAATAATTTAAGAATCATTTTGATTTATAGAAAGGATATTTTGAAACGAAATACGACTAAAGACAAAACAACTTAGTATAGAAGCATTGTTTCCAAATACATGAAAACTCCTTTTTTTAGTAAGTATGAAATGGATTACAAAATCAAGAATATATTATTTAGATTTCAGTTCTATTGCAAGCCTTCTTCACATTTTAAAACATTTCTAATTCTTAAATCATTACCCTGCTTAGCAACAGCCATTTCCATCAATGCCAATGCCGAATAAGAAACAAAGTATTCGTTTAAATGTTTACATTTCAACCCCTCCTCAGGCTGTACCAGTAAATATTCTTTGTGTAGTTAATCCATCATGATTGGTGATATATGGACTACCTCCAGAAGACACCGACTTCTTTGTCTTTAGGTACTGTTTTCATTGTTGAAGGAATGACAAGCACAGAATGAGTTTACACAGTTGGCAAGCTTCTGCCAGTGAGAAGTGTAAGTCACAAATTACAGGACACTTACATTATTTATAATTACTTACTTATATACACTTATTTTTTTTTCCAGCTCATACATTTAGAGTGACATTCTAAAGTTAGGCAGCTAAATAAGAATTAAGCTTTGGATCCAAACCACAATTGATTCTTTGAGCTAATATTTCTTTTCTTTTTTCTCTAGTTTTACCGATACAATAAAAATTTTGTTGTGAGAAAGACATGATATATAAGCTCATGCATGAAAAGTTACACATGACTTGTCAGAACAAATGATGCTGATCAAATCTGGTCATCTAGACCATGCTGTCCAACATAGTAGCCATTAGCCATTTGTGGTTAAACTTAACTAAAATTAAATAAAATTTAAAATTCAGCTTATCAGATTCGTGAACCACATTTCAAGTGCTCGGCAGCTACCTGTGGCTAGTGGCTACCATTATTGTATTATTGTACAGTACAAATATAGAACATTTCCATCAACATAGGAAGTTGTACAGCACAGAGCTGATTTCGAAAGGCAAGGGCACCTTTTTGTCACCACAATCTACAAAGCACATTGTGTGCTTTGCCTGTTTCTGACAACCATAAACTCAACAAAAGAAAACCGCAACCAGCACTGTCACTGGGGGAAAACATACACTGGCAAGGCAGTCGCTGGACGAAGGGAAACAGAGCAAAGGAAACAAGCCCCTTGGAGGACAGGGAAACCCAGGTGAGAGACTGCTGTAACTCTTCACGGCTCTTAGACATCAGTAAGGTGACCTCAGGTTGTGGAATTTAAAATCACTCTTTTAAAATCAACCTAACATTTTGTGAACTTACATTGAAGATTTCTATTCTACTGTAACAAACTGTTGGTCAATTTACTGGTCCAGTCACTTCACTGAGAAACTTTCAAACATTCTAATTTTAGATACTTTCTTTCAACCAAAATACAAGAATAAAATTTATACAGATATAATTTATGGAGAGTAACTTAATCCATACTGTGTACTGAAATTATTCAGAAGAACTGGGGGGGGAAAAAGCAGTAAGTTATCACTGAATACTGGAATGGAAAATAGGAAAACAGTTTTCTTTACTATCTTCCTTCTACTGAAGACTTCATGGAGTTAATTTCAAGTAAAAGCTACCTACTCCACAGTATGGGATGAAAAGCCAAATACAGTGTCCACTTAGAGTCAAATGTTCTTTAGCTTCAGAAAAGACAATTTCTTTTTGCTATTTACACACCATTTATATTTTGTTAGCTACAAAATCACTACACATATTAACACTTCTTACTTTCTTAATAGTTTTGTAAACATACCAAGAAGTAAATTTAGGCATCCATTGAACAATGTATTAAAATGGAGTTATGGTTATTGTCTAAATTGTCCTCCATAATAGTCAGTATATAAATATCTAATGCTAAAAGAATTTTCAAAGTTTAATATAGCAATTACCTTAACAGTGTCTAGGATCACACATTCAACTGAAAACACATTATCTATGGGCACAACAACTAAGACTAAACAATGCCCTTGGGAATGTGCTACTTACACAGAACATTTCTATTTGGCATAGGGTCCACAGGGAGTCAGTTCTATTAGAGTCAAGAAAAGTATATTTAAAAACACTTAAAATAATATGCCATAAGCACAGTCACATAAATTATAGCCAAGCTTAATGAAAATTCACTTCCACAATCCAACCGCACTAAACTCTTTTTGAATCCTTTAACTTTATAAAAGAAAAACAACAAGAAAATCTTTAAACTAGGAAACTAGACAGCAGAGAGAAAACACTTTAAACCAGGTTTTGAAGTTGATATTATTTTTAGTTTTTTTAAACATTTTATTTATTTATCTTTAGAGGGGAAGGGAAGGAGAGAGGGAGAGAAACATCAATGTATGGTTGCCTCTCGTGCATCCCCTGCTGGGAACTGGCTTACAACCTAGGCATGTGCCTGACTGGGAATCGAACCGTGATCCCTTGGTTCACAGGCCTGCGCTCAATCCACTGAGCTACACCAGCCAGGGCTAAAGTTGATATTTTGATATTGCTTAAAACTCAGTACCTCCTGGCAAAAAAAAAAAAAAAAAAGAAAAGAAAGAAATTAACTAGTAAAGTAGTAAGAGCATAAAATGCAAATAGTAAAGATTTAGAACTCGGTACAGCTAAATTTTATGCATGTGTAGGCAAAGGAGAAAAAATAACAAATATTCAAATGATTCAAAACCATGAATGACAAGACTTATGAAATACTTCCAAGGACATGTATTTAGACGATGTGGTTTTTAAACATATTTTTTTCATTACAAGAATCTTAATTTTTTTTTTTTGACTGCCAGCTTGCAAACCAAAGTGTTGCTGGTTTGAGTCCAGTCAAGGCACATGCCTGGGTTGTGGGCCAGGTCCCTAGTTGGGGGTGTGCAAGAGGCAACCACCCATGGATGTTTCTTGCCCTCTCTTTCTCCCTCCCTTCCCCTCTCTCTAAAAATAAATAAATAAAATCTTTAAAAACAAACAAAAAATTTCAAATATTTTTTTTTAATTTAATGATTTTAGAGAGAGAAAAACATCAATTTGTTGTTCCACTTATTTATGCATTCATTGGTTGCTTCTTGCACGGGCCCTGACCAGGGATGGAGCCTGCAACTTTGGCATATCTGGATGATAATCTAACCAACAGAGCTAGCCCACCAGAGCCAACATTTAAATGGTTTTGCCAAAAATTTAAAAGAAATATTTTAGCGTAGGTATGAAATCCATTTTATCTAAACATCTTTTCCCTGTCTTAATTTACTATGTCAGCCAAGGATTTGTTCCAGCACACAAAGATTTGTTCTAATACAGAAACATATTTTTTTATAAGCACCATTTTCTGGGAGGCCAAAGAACGAGAATCTACTGAACAACTTCTCATTCTGAATTAAAATAATTTTCATCTCTAAAAACACTGTAAAGGACTACTCTACTATTTTTTCTTATCTTCACCCAAGGATATGTTTTAATTGATTTTAGAGAGAGGAAAGGACAGAGAGAGAAACATCAATGTGAAAGAGAAACATCAATTGGTTGCCTCCCATTTGCACTCAGACTGGGGATCGAATCCACAACCTTCTGGTGTATGAGACAATGTTCCAATTAACTGAGCCACCTGGCCAGGGCAAGACTACTCTTCTTTTTGACAAGTAAATCAACAAACAACAGCAAATAACAAAAGTATTAGCTGTGACTTGAGTTGAAGAGAATTTGCATATCCTTACTGATATTTTCCACAATCCCAGACAGCCAAACAAAAATAGCTGGGTAGAAGAAATTCTTTTAGGAAACCAAGTAGCTCTGGAGTCGTAATTCACACAGAACAATTCCTAAAAGATACAGTTTAAGAATTACTTTCATAGGTAGTTCCTAATATTTTTAAATCCTTTGGGAATAGGATGAAAGATATTGCCCATCTTCCAGAAAGCTGCACTCAAAAACAATTTTGCATATATATTTTCAGGAGATTCACCTAACAAGGGGACAATTAATGAAGAGTATTTGCCATGACATATTCAAAGAAGAAAACTTCCTTACAAATGACTAAAAGGCATCAGTATCTTCATTTCGATAGTAAATCTGTAATTTACAAAGCACTTTCACATACTTAAGCTTATTAGAGTCTCATAGTTAATTGTGAGATAAGTCTAGACAGTTATTTCTGTTTTACAATTGAGGAAACTGAGGCGCAGAATTAATGGCTTACCAGAGTATCCAGTTAGTAATCAGATGTGGTATTAAAATGCAACCATTCGATTCCTCATCCAGAACTTCACTGCTTGTAGAAAGAAAATACTATTATGTCTACTCCTGCCAAACAAAATTGGGCGTGGGCTGGCTTTCAGAATTCTACATACAAACACTTATTTGCCTCATCAATAAAATGCCACTTTTTTTGATACTTTTAGGATAATTTTTCCAAGTAATTGACACAGCCAAACCTGTTTACTGCATCTAATGAGCATTTTTCTATGTAGTTTTGCATGTCTAAGCTTTCTTCTCAGTATAGACTAATAAAATCTTTCCTTAATGAACTGGGGTCACTTGCATACAGGGTGGGCAAAAGTAGGTTCACAGTTGTGAATGCACAAAAGTGTTCATTCCTGTGTTACTATTTATTAACTATTGTTTTATTTCCACAACAACCATATGAATTTATTCTTGGATTATACTACAATACAGCATTGTTATGATACTATGATATCACTGACCACTATTAAAATTAAAAAGACAATTTGTTCCTGCATTTAATGACCCCACATCATTGTGGCGTTTTGCTTTGGTTTGTAGTTATTCCAGCTTCTCCTTTAGTGTTGTTAGCAGAGCATTTCATCTGCTGTCATTACTTTTGATTCTACAGGTGCTCCACCACATCTACTAATTTCCTTCTAACCTGCTGCGTGGACTGGAAGATCAGAAAATTAATTCACCAGAATTTAGAGTCCCTCTATTTAGTAAAGTACAAAGCTTTAATTTCTGTGTTTTGGGCTGTGCAGTAGTCTTTGTCTTTTCTAATATTCAATGATTATTTGGGTTCAAAAAAACCAACTTTCAATTTACATGTACAACATACACCTCAAAAACTATTTATTGAAAAGATTTTATTTCTTTGGATAAAGTAATATTCCCTTAACAAAAGACTATCTTTGGTTCCCAAACACAAAAATATAATAATAGGATTCTATTTTGTGCTTACAGAATGATGACCCAAACATTACACTGGAAATCATTTTCTCAAACAAACAAAAAAAATAGGTTAAGAAATTCAGGGAAAAAAGTACAAAAAATAATAGAGTGAGTATAAACTTTTGCATTCTGATTGTTTTTTATAGTCTGTTGACTCATATAAGAAATAAGTTTAAGTGACCCCCCCAAAAAAAATGCTTTTTTAAAAGTAATACAGGCAAGAAAAACAATACTTTTCTACCATATGTAACTTGTCTGTATTTACTTTTAAAATATTAGTGAAATTATAACAGATATGCTTTATAACTATAAAATTATGCAAATTGAGAGCAACAGAAGAAATGCCTTCATTGGAATCTAAGACATTTTTCCTGCCTAAGCAATCACAGAACATTATTGATGAAATGTAATTTTAACCAAAGTACTTAATTAATGGTGAGCAGTCCTAGGAAAAGTTACTTGTCATGTGACTAAATATCAAAAGATAAGTTACATGACATATTGCTGCCAAAATAAGATTAAAATCGGTATTACCAGACTAGATGTTATAAAAATGTTTTTCTCTTGGTACTATGTTAAAAAATTAGAACTCAAGTATTATTATTTTTGCTATTGTCGAGTTTCACAAGGTCAGAATTAGAATATCTCTTATGCATTTCTGTATTTAATCATTTTCTTCTACATTAAGGACAGGGTACATTTGCGTAGCATCATGAACTGGTCTATATAATAGAAATAGCAGCACTGTTAAGCATTTACTGCATGCCAGGCATTGTGCTGAGCATTTCACATGTAGCAATGCCTTTACTCCTCACCACAACCCTCTGAGGCACAGCAGATACTATCATCAACACAATGAACCATCAGGAAGCTGAGGCTTAAAGAAAGTAAGCAGCTTTCCTAGAGCCAGGCCTACGGTGGAGCCCATCTACTAACCAATACAACTCCATGTCACTGTGTGAGATGAACTGCATAGTGCTTTAAAGTGCATTTCCTAAATTCCATCACTAACACCATTCTGCTGGGGGGGGAAAAAAAAAGAAGTTGGTGAAGAATTCAATACCTCCCAATTTACTATGATAAAATCTACTTATGGTTTATGTACAAGCAAATGAATGGTAAGCAGTGTCCTCTGTTTTGCTGACACATCTCAGAAGTACAGAATGTAAAGTGGAATAGAGAGCCTGGAAAAATTGCTCCTAAATTGTGAGAAAGGATTGTTAACAATTAATGCAAAACAAATTTTTACCAAGTATTTTAGATGCTATATAATTTTTAAATAATGAGAACCAAAACATCCCTTCCTGCTACCTCCAACTTTCCAAAAAGCCCAAACAATAATAAAATGTGATGAAAACCATCTAAATATAAATCCTCAATACATTTAAGGCAGTTTACTTGTGCTCTCACGTTTAATCTAAACACAGTGAAGCTCAAATAAAAATGGACCCTACAATGCCTTTCTTCGGCAAAAAAATGTTTTTTAACAGCCCACAGACTATTACATTTATTCCATCAAAGTACATGAAAATTTTTAGTTCAGTGTTTGTTTCTTACTAACAATCAGTGGTTTACTTATTTTTACAAAATAAGAACACAAATAAAACAAAACAAAAGCTGGAATCTGGAAAAATGCAGGCTCCTATTAGACAAAGATCTGCACTGAGAAGCCATTAAGACCTTTCATATAACTTTTCCTAAAGAACAAATCCACCTTACAATCCCTGTGAAAAGAAAATGACACTTTAAGACAAAGACATAAAAGCTTACTATAGCTCTTGTACCTATTTTTATTATTTACATTTCAACAATATTTAGAACAGCAATATTTTTCTTTCATGGCACATTCACTCTTAAAATTTATTTTAACGACAACTTCAAAAATTATGCTGCATTGTAAAACTCAGCGGTTCCTTGCATTTTTGTGAACATGTGTGATATGATTTGTGTGAGAAATCACTGAAAGCAAACCAGACCTTTGATGAAGAAAACAATGATATCCACGTCAAAGACTCAAGGGATAGTTACAATCACTTCAAATATAATTAGTTCTCAATATTTAGGTTTGATAAACTGTTTTCTTTCTTAGTTTCAGAAGATCATTTTTTTACAATCTCATTAGAAATTAATCTTTGTTACAAGCTAGTATACCCAAAGAAACAATACAGTGTTTATCACAATATGGACTTTTAAAATACTCTGGGCAAAATTAGAATCCTGTAGGAAAAAAAGCATGTCTTTCAGAACGTTTGTACAAACAAAATTCAGCATAATTTTTAATGTTGAATGTTATCACACCAACAGACTATATAAGCTTTAAAACTGAAGATACAAGCGTGGAAAAAAGGGAATGGGCATGGAGGATAAAGAAGCTATGGTACCAGCAACAGGCTTCATTCCTCTCATCCTAGTCAAGGACCAGATTCCAAAATAACCAGGACAGAATAAACAAGCTATTGCAGACAGGAGGAAACCCCAAGAAACAACTCGGAAACAAATGAAATGGCCAAAGCATACTGATAATATAAAATCACCTATCAAATTTATACAATTTCCCATAAATTTGCAATAAGCTATTACTTTAACCAGAACACTGTCACTGTTATCACAAGAGCACCACATATCCATTAACAGATACTAAAGGCCAATATAAACTACCAATATTGACTTAATAAACTTTAAGAAAAGTGCAAAGTTACAGAAAAATGAACGTTCTTAATGCCTAAAATCTAAGTAAGAAATAAAACAAAGACACAGACACAAAAGCACCACAAGTTTTCAAAGTACATAGAGCTACAATACTACATACAGTATTTGGGGGAAATCTTTATAATAGGCCAGGTGATCTAATTCTGAAAGTTCGCTGCATGCACTTTCACTGTATGGAAGAGATGACTAAAAATGGTTTGGCGCCTAATGAAATTGCCCATTTTGTCATTGATATTGTTGTACAAAGAAGGAAGAGGACCAATTTTTATTACTCCTAATAAAATATAAACAGGTGGCAACTGGCTTAGAAAAAGGTGAATGCCATCAAGAATAAATTGATATATTCAAAGAACGCAACTGAAAAAATATTTTCTTGGTGTTCATACCAAAACCTTTTTTAAGATAATCATTTCCTTCTTCATGAAAGAAAGTCTATTTCAATAACAGAGTGGAAGGGGAGTGGTAGTAACACAAAGCATATTTCAATAAGCACTACTATAATCAACAGCAGCAATAATTGCAGTGACTCTTGGGGAAATCTCTTCCTGTAATTTACTTACCTCCACTGACTGCCTCTTGCTCTTCACCTTCAGGAAATGCAGCCTGGCTGGGCAAGCTATTCCTAGATCGAGTGACTGTCTCTAACTGAGAAGCCCGCCCCAACAAAGACAGCTCATCTAGCACCTCTCCCTCTTTGGCCTCGAGGTCTGACTTTGAAGTGGTTAAGGGCTTTATACTTTCAGGTGCCATTAGCCTAGTGGAGTCATTCAAACATGCCACTGTGCCACTGTCCAGGCTCAGCACTCGGGCCCGGGTTTTGGCACTATTTGTGCTGGAAGTCCGACGTGTTGTCCGCTTTTTGCCAGTTCCTTCGGGACCCAAATGAGCTTTGTGTGTGTGCTCAGCATCACTGCCCTTTTCTTTAGGGACATGTTTGGTCTTCAGAGCAGTGTACCTGCCCTCAGGAGACTGGCATGAATGAGAGGTGGTGCTAGAAGAGCTATCACTGCTGAACTGGTGAGCGGACTGAACACTGGATGCTCTGCTCAAGTCACTTTGGTCACTGGAGTCCTCATCGTGACAGAATATAGCACTGTGGGGCTTGGTACCAGAAACACCTCGAAAGGAAACATACTCCCTATGCCGACTTGAATCAAAACTGCTGGCTCGTTTTTTTCCTGTCCGTCTCCTGCCTGACTTATGGGCAGAGGCTGTCCGGTGGATTAGGCTAGAGGATTTAGGTCGTACATCTCCTTCCTTTTGCTTTCCACCATCTTTCCCCACTTTTGAGTCCACTGAAACAGCGGACTTACTACTCTGCTCCTCTTTGCTTTCAGCAGCTTTCCCAAGTGGTTTGTCCCCCAGCAAAGTAAATTCATTTGCATGGGGGTTTTTATTGGCTTCTTCAGATGCAGAGGTGCTGAGACCTCTCTGATTGTGCATATCATCAGAAGTATTAGACTCCTTGGCCTCTTGAACCCCACTATTTGCACTCACTTCCAAGACAGTCTTTTCACTACTAGTCCTTTTGTCACTGGTACAGCTGCTCTGGTCCTCCGGGTCAGCACAGCACTCTTTTTTTCTACCACTTTTCTTTCCTACTTTAGGAGACTCCTCATGCTCCGATAAGATGCTCTCTATGTGCGTTGAGCTGGTCTGCTCACTTTTATAGCTGCTGACAGTGCTGTTAGTGTCCCGGTCCGTCCCACTGCAGTAGCTCTCTGTTGACCCACTGCTCCGCGTGCTCAGGCTCCTCAAGCTGTCCATGCTTTTGTCTGCTTTCAAAGGTTTGCTCTTCCCACTTTTGGTAGGTGGCTGAGAATTACTGTTTTTCAGTTCGCCAACAAGCTGAAATTCCCCAGATAAATGAGAATTTTCCACCAAGGATTCTTTGGATCCAGAATGAGGTTTGGAAGATTCTAACTCACTGACTGGATCTAGCCCACGTCTTTGCTGATACAGAGGGAAGTCATTCAGTGAAGTATCTGGGAAAGCCACAGCAGAGCTAGAGGTCCGTGGCACACCTCGTGGCCGGTGATCTTTCCTGTACGAGTGTGAGTGTAAAGGGACAAGAGAAGCTACTTCTGTGTCACAGGCGCTGGACAGAGACTGATCGACATGGTGGTGGTGGCTGTGACTTGGCAGGCTCACTTTATCGCTGCAATCTCTTGGCAAGTCCTGCCCACAAGAGGATAAGGAAGGCTGAATGGAGATGAAGGAATCATTGGAGACCAGACGGAAGAGCTTCCGATCAGCTGCCAAATCTGTTTCAAACACATATTTGGAAATGTTAACCCATATCCATGATCTCCTTTTCTGTTTAACAATGGAAAGAATTCAGAACACACAGTAAATCAAGTATAAAAAATTTCTCAAGTAATTCACTAACAATTGGCCTGTCATTCCAAAGAGCTGGTTTCTGTATCACAGCTGCACAGGGAAGCAGTCTCCTGATGCAATGAGCTAATGGCCTCAGAAAAGGTTCTACAGAGCATTAACAGTGAGAGGCAACAAAGGGTTGTGTTTTAGATGGACCTAGATGTTTATGTGAGCTCTGTCTCTAACTCACTACCTGGGTAACCCTGGATTACCTTTTTAAGCCTCTGCTCTCTCATCTATAAAATGCAGCATCAACCTCACCGAGCAGGACCATGGGATAACTGAGATACAACCTACGTTGCCTAGCGCTGCGCCTGACACAGTTAATGGTAGCTATCATTATTTTACCTAACATAACACAAAAATCTTTTTGAAAAACTAATGATTTTCACAAATCAACAAAAACCTACGATCATCAGAAACAGAAAAAAAATTCAAAAGGCTGACCAATACCCAAACAAGATATAATATCTTGATGTTCGTAACAACTAAAAGATTAAAACAATAATTATGTGGCAAAATATTACATTTTTTCATTTCACCGCTGATGGAACAATTACAAAATGCCTCATGAAAAAGATATATATCCCCTTATACCTGTAAGACTATTCCTTTAACCCTCCATTTGGGGCAGTGGATTAGTGACTTGAGTTACCACATATACTATGTACACAGATATAAATACAAATAAATCCACCTACATACCTACTTACATTGTAATTTTTCTTGAAACATAGCTTGACAACCAAATTGCCACAACAGCTTATTTTTAATACACTTTTGAGAAACAAGAGGGTTGAATCAGCTGCTAGTTCAATCAAAAGAAAAATTATTCTTATTTGTCATAACTCCTTAGGAAAAAAATACAATAATAGATTCTGTTGCAAGTAGGACTCTTCTCAGTAGAATTTCCACAATAAATGCAGAGTTCCCCTGAGATTAATATATAATCAAAATAAATTATTAGAAATGTATACTTTTTAAAAATCTAAATCTAGATTAGATCTAAATAATTAAAGACTTAACAGATAGTCTCTAGCATGTATCATAGAAATTTTGATTTGCAAATGACCTGTTAGGCTGTATCTTATGTTTTAAAGTCCTTAAGGTAAATAAAATCCAGGTTATTTGCCATTTGTTGAAAACAACTGTCACTGTGCTTGGGGTCCTATAATCTCTAAACACCAAAATATGAAAGTTAGCACTTTATTTACTTGTTGCAGTATGAAATTATTATAAAGTTACTGCTATAAACTCTCTCTGCATTTCTAATAAGCAACTACAGAACAGTGTGATAGTCACAGTTCAAGGTTATGAATTTTATAGAACAAAACTGAACTGAACAAGTAGCTAACGATCACCAATTCTAATATACAACAAAAGACTTTTTGTAATGCTAACAATCAAAATCAACTCCCAAGACATGAATAAAGCAGAAGTTTAAGTTCTTCATTTTAACAAAGAGCCAAACTTACTTTAGTACATGTACTCTTTTCAATATTGCAAAATAAATACAGCATAAAAACTTTAACATTAGGTGATTTCAGGAAACTTTTTAGCCAACATGCTTTTTTAGATATTTTTGTTACTGGTAGTAATATAGTCAAAGACAGGCTCAAATCAATACAGAGAGATGCTATCTTCCACATAATTAAACTTCTCCCCATGACTGCCACTAATGGATTTCAGGGTAGGACATGCTCACATACTGCTCACAGTGGTACTAACTGATGTAACCTTCTGTAAGGCAATCAGGCAATACCAAAGCCTTCCAAAAGTATATTCACCCATGATCGGTAACCTATTTCCAGACACTGTTGCTAAAGGATTAAACCAAATATGTATATATGTTTGAGCAAAAAAATTATTCCTCTCATGTTCTTATTAAACTTCTTAAAACACACAAAAAATATAAAAATCTCCCCCCAAAATGGTAGAATGAATTATGGTGTCTATTAATATTATGCACTAATATCAGGCACTAAAATTTTTTTCAGAAATTATGTAATAATATGAGAAAATACTTAAGTGAAAAAGATGGCACTATATTAAAGCATTATTCCAATCTGTAAGAGTTACAAAGAATACTAAGGGTATGTGCACATGTTTGTAGGAATACTAAAAGTAATATACCATATTTAGCCATAAAAAGGGATAAAGTCCCAATACATGCTACAACATGCCAAATAAAAGAAACAGCGCAAAAAGCCACACATTAGACAATTTCATTTATATGAAATGTCCAGAATGGGCAAATGCACAGAAAGAAAACAGACCAGCAGTTGCCAAGGGCTGCCTGAAGAAAGAAATGTGGAGTTTAATGGGTCTAGGCTTATTTTGGGGATAATAAAGATATTCTGGAATTGGATAGTGGTGATAGGTATACAACCTTGAGAATATACTAAAAACTACTGAATTTTATACTTTAGAAGGGTGAATTTTATGGTATGTGAATCATATCACAATAAGAAATAAGAAAAATGACACACCAAAAAAATATTAACAGTAGTTATCTCAGTGGCAGTAGTATGAATTATTTTCTTCATACATAACTGTATTTTCTAAAATTAGCATATACTACTTTTATAAATAAAAATCACACTTTCTTCCTCTCTTCTGGATCATCCCCATGAATTATATATGTAAAAAAGAGCTGTTACTTCTCCTACATACTCTTCCAAAATCCAAATCTCTCCTTTATCATCACTTCCCCTCCTAGAATCTTATATTTCTGACCCCATTTACATAAATTCACCAGAAGAGAAGTCTTTGTTCACGGTTTTCAATACTTTTCCTCTAATCCTCTCTTACATACATTCTAACCCCACTCCATTAAGATGTTTGTCCAAGTCTCGACAAACTCCGCACTGTTAAACCCAATGGTGGGTGGAGTCTTGGTCTGCTATCACTTGCCCAATTGGCAACATGTGACAGAGCTGACGACGATCACTTTCCTGGGACACTGGCTACAACACCCCCAGTTTTCCTTCTGCCTCACCAGTTGTTCTTGTGCTCAGCCCCCTGGACTTACTCAGCTGGAGTGGTTCAGGGTGCAATCCTTGGAACTTTTCACTTTTCTATCTCTAGTCTCTCCTTTCTACAGAAAACTCATTTTTCTGGCCCCACAACTAAAATTCAGAAATACTTGTAACTAGTTCCTCCATCTTCTACCCAGTCCCCTACTCATATAGGGATGGGCTAAAGTTCTGATCTTGAGCTGAGAAATCATGAATGAATCTGGAGACGGGAACTGCAGGTAATCTCCTCCTAGAAGTGAAAAAGAAGAGTACACATCTCCATTTGCTCAGTTTTCTCCCATTTATCCTGACTCATGCTGACAAAACAAGTGTCAGCTAATCAACTAACCAACTAACTAAAGATCAACGTCCTGTAAATCCAAACCATCTGGGGAGACAAAAGAACCCCAACGGATATTTAAGCCAGAACGGACGATTGCCACTAGGTGGTGCCAAACCACAGCCAAGACTAACACAGATTTGCATCTCTGAGCCAGGCTACCTCATGTCTAAACCGGCTAACAATGCAGGCTTGCCCTGTTAGTTTATGAACATCATGATAACACAACCCTACAACTGACATTACTGAACTTCATGGCATTTACATACTGAAAACTCCTAATTTTTAAATCTGAACCTGGGCTTCTTAACTGAAATCCATATCTAGATAATTATCTAATTATTGCCTCTTAGAGCATCTCATACCTGATATGCCCCAAACTGAACTCCCTGTCTTACCCTCCTCCTTCCTGCTCTCCCCACCCCTAAATCTGCTCCTTCTCAGTCTTTCCCCTTTCAGTTAACAGGGACTCCACCCTCCTCAGTGCTTAACCCCAAACCTCAGAGTCATCCATGACTACGATTTCTCTCACATGATATATCCAAATCCATCAGCATCAACATATCCTTTCATTAGTATCTTCTACACACAGTCACACTTACTTCTCAACACCCTAATCTGCGTCCTGAATTACTGCCATAATCTACTAACTGAACCCCCGCTTTAGCCTTTGCCCCTTCATATATTCTCAACACAGGAGTCAAGTGATTCTGTTAAAATACAACATGCATGACACTCATCTGTACAAAACTTTTAGCAGTTCCTCATCTCACTGGACATTAAAACCAAAATCTTTAAAATGGCTTACAAGACTACAATTTGTCCCCTCACTTACCCCACACCAACCACACTATTTCTCAAGGCTGACAGGCCTGTTCCTACTTAGGGACTTTTGGAGGGAGCCCCCTTCCCCTCACATATCTTGATAACTCGCTGTTCCCCTCCTTGGCGTCTGGTCTCAGTGAGGCTTTCCCTCAATCACTCCATTGAAACTTAGGATTCCCCAGCCGCAGCCCCTCCCCGTCCTCTGTCTCTATTACTGTATATAATTATACACAGTCTAGTATAACTTCACACAAATAGTATGGAAGTTACATGAGGGTAGATATTTTTATCTTTTGTTCACTGATTTATTTCCGGTACTTAGAATGGTCCTCAGAATGTAATTAGTACTAGATAATGTTACATGTTAACCATGTGAGAAAACATTATGTAATAAAAACAAGTTATAAACCTCCATGAAAGCAGAATAGTACAGCATCAAAAGCATAATTCAAAACTAGATTTCAATTAGAGGACTGCCACTGTTGAGCTGTATGACTTTAGTTGTTTCTTCTAAGTTCTCTCTAAGCCAGGGGTGTCAAACTCATTTTCACCGGGGGGGCCGTATTAGCCCTGTGGTTGCCTTCAAAGGGCCGAATGTAACTGTAGGACTGTATACATGTAACTACTCCTTAACAGTTAAGCAAGAGCTCAGCCCACAGGGTAGAAACAAGGTGCCAGGCCAGATAAAACAAGGTGGAGCTGGGTTTGGCCCCCGGGCCTTGTGTTTGCCACCTGTGCTCTGAGCCATGATGTGTTCATCTGTAAAGTGAGAATAATAACAGTATTAACATTAAATGCTTACTGTAAAGATTAACTGGGTTGAGTGCGTATAAAAGCTCGAAAGATGACCTACACCAGGGCTTAACAAACTAAGGCCTGTAGGAGCCACGTAACACAGCCATGTCCCCTCATTTATGTGTTACCTGTGGCTCCTTTCACTCTACAACGCAGAGCTGAGTTGCAAGAGACCTTTCAGCCTAAAAGGCTGTCTGTTTATAGAAAAAGTTTACTGACCCCAACCTAGATAACAGTATGCACTCAGTAAATGTTAGACTTCATTATCTATGTCAATAAGTATCTGCAAGGGTAGGTCTGCGTGTATTAATTCTTAACCTGCCACACTACAAAATTCTCACTTGTGCATGGTGCTTTCCAGATATAAAGTAAAAAGATATATGACCCCTAAATGCACTAGCCCCTCTGAGATCAATAACTAGTTTTTCAGACATTTTGATAATTAAACATCAGAGAAAGGAAAATGTAATTCTCAAATCAATCAATTTATCTTTATATGAGAAAACAGACAGTTTCCATATCATACAATATGTTTACAAATACTGGGGGGGGGGGGGGATAGGTTGGCAGGGATTGTCCAGAAAAGCAAATAAACAATGGGGTACTACGATTCTAAAACAGCACAGTTACAGTGATAAACTTAAAATTCCAACTACCAGAAACAAAATACAGTTGTTAGAACTGAACTTGTATTAATGGGAAAATGTCACAACTTAGTGATCTATTTGTAACTTCATAAATAAGTTTCATAATTAATTACAGGAAATTTATCAGCCTGCCTGCCTACCAAACATCACCAACAGGCTAATAATAACAACTAGGGAGACAATTTCCTGTCTCACTGATTATAACCTGGGATAGTCTCCACTTGAAAATCAGGATGACATATACATCCTTGTCTGAACAAAAAACAAACAAGAATATGTGGCAGTCCTTTAAAAAACTAACTCAAACAAAATCCAAAATACTCATTTATAATGGAGTTGAATAAGGAGGGGAAAAAAATCACTTAAATCCAAAATTTCTATTAAAAATCTACTTACAGAAGGCAGGCACCATGTTGGTGGCAAACATAGTTTCTCAGAAATTCCAACAGCAAGTTATTTCTCATAAAACATATTGTTAGACAAGATATGAAGCAGTTGGCATTCAGAGATCTTACTGAATGGAAAACAGTTTTACAAAAGCAAGATGCTTTGACCAGCTACAGGAACAGCAGACTCCTATCTCCAATCTCATGCTCACCCTAGGGCATATGCTCACAAAATTTCTCTCTTCATGTTTAGTTTGCAGTACACGTCCAACTAAATTCCAGACAGCTAAAAGTACTTACAGCACTGTATTACTCTTATCCTAGTAAATAATTTTATTTTAACCTTTTCTTAAAAAAATACATATTAAATTTTTAAATCATCTGCCAAAATGTGAGCAGCATGTTCTACAAACTCATCCTGGTCACCTCACTCTGTAATGTCACTGTGAGGCACAACGTTCTTACCTTGTTCTTCACTTCCTTCCTTACAAAGACTAGAGCTCTGGCCCAGGCTTAAACTGATATCATCAGAAGTCTTAGCAGTGTCTGTATCTCCTACAAGGTAAAGACAGACGTGTGAAGACATATTAAAAGTAATGACTGTACCGTATGTCGTAACAAGGAAGGACATCGAGGAGTACAGCGAATACCTACTGTATCAGTTTGCTACACACTGTATTAGTGTACTACATCTACTAAAGCAGCAGACTATCAGGCCACACAACTATCCTAATAGCACTATAAGCAAAATAATACGGAAAGCATCATATTGTTAGCTAATAAAGCTATTTCTTTTTTTTAAAAAAAGCAGTTTAAAAAAAATAAAGATCACATAATAACTTGAATCAACATAAATTTCTTCCCCAGGGCAAATTAGTTAGCTGAAAAATTATAGGAAAAAAATAACATAATTTACCTGAAATAAGTGTACAAAATAAAAGGCATATATCAAATGTACAGAAAAACATTTACCTTTTTTTAGTATCTCATTTGCAGCCAATTTAAAGGCTCCACATTAAATTACTCAGTTTTCCATGAACTTCACTAAAACCCACAAAAAAGAAGTATTTTCCCTCAAGGCAAGGAAGTTTCTTTATAGATCAAAATTTATAATACATGCAATGCAATGAAAATGGTCAAATACTTTTGTGAAATTTGGGTGATGAAAAGGAAACACTATATAAGTCAAGTAGCCTTTAATATAAGATACATAATTTTATCTACAAAATAATTTCAAGAACAATTTTTCATTACATGTGATTGTAAAATGCTCAGCTATCTATATTCATTACAACTAAAAATGAAATGGAAAGTCAGAGACAACTTTCAAGTTAGAGCACATCTACCTTTAATAGTTGCTGCTGTTCCAAGACGAGAGGAGCCAGATCCAATCTGAAAACATGACACAAAACAAGAAAAACTAATTAAAGTGCTAGCTCTGTCATTACCAAAGTACACTAGCAAGATAATCAAATGCAATTATTATGTTATCAAAGCAGAGTATCAGTCACTTTTACCAGGAGGAAGAGATGCTGCTCAGGCATTGTTACAGCAGAGCCACAGACCTGCCCGCCATGGCACATACTGCGTCTACATCACAGATGCGCCGGGATGGAGAGTCCCTGAGTCCCTCTGAGCTCAGAACTCATAGAGCTCCCAAGGGAAGGGTGCCTCCCACCTGGAGCATTTATTTTACATTATTATTTTCACTTTTCATACTGCACCATGACACGTCCATGTTATAAACAAAAGCCAAATTAGGTGTTCAGTCTATCTGAAATAAATTTAGACTTGTCAGGAGATATAAAGGGAACGTTTTGAACACAAAACAATATGTGCAATAAAAAGCAACCTAAATTTTCAACTGTCAGATTGTGAACAAATCAATATGCAATTTCCTCAGTTGCAGACAAGAAAGTAACTACTTCTTTGCAAACTGCTATAACATGTTTAGAAAGAATGAAAAACTAAGGCATCCATGAAAAATTAATTTTTAGCAAAAACTAAACAGAAAACTAAAAGCTACTGAACTTTTACTGCTCATATTAGAGATGTTATAACACTTCCCTAAAATTTCACAGCCATCATTCATTATACTACTATAAACAGACTTCCAACCAAGATGGAGGAGTAGGTAGACACACTGTGCCTCCTTGCACAACCAAAATTAAGAACCACAAAAATTTAGAAACAAAAAAGCAACCAGAACTGACAGAAAATTAAACTGTACAGAAGTCCAACAACCATTCATCCAGACCGTTATAAGACGGGAAGAGTTGGCGGCCAGCAGAGAGGGGTTGTGGCAGGAAAAGGCTGTGGCTGGCGGACCCACGTGCGCAGCCAGCAGCTAGCAGACTCTGAGCACAAGGTGGCAGCGGGTAGACCCAATGAGGCGTGCAAGGCAGCTGGCTGACCCTGGACACACATTCCTGCGCAGATAAACTAGGTGAAACTAGGGAGCGAGACAGACTGCACAACCCAGGGTCCCAGTTCAGGGAAATAAAGGCTAAAAGCACCAACTGAAAACACCTATGGGGGCTGAGGTGCCAGGAGAGACTCCCAGCCTCACAGGAGTTCATTGGAGAGACCTGCAGGGTCCTAGAACGTACACAAGCCCACCTGGTAGGGAATCAACACCAGAAGGGCCCAGTTTGCTTGGGGGAAGCAGTGGAAGGGACTGAAATCCTGCAGAAATCGTAGTAAGTGCCATTGTTCCCTCTGGGACCCCTCCCCCACACACAGCAAGCATCACAACCCAGCTACTGGGTTGCCCCGCCCTGGTGAACACCTAAGGCTCCACCTCCCATATGTAACAGACACAACCAGACCAAAAAAAAAAAAAAAAAAAAAAAAAAAAAAAAAAAAAAAAAAAAAAAAAAAAAAAAAAAAAAAAAAAAAAAAAAAAAAAAAAAAAAAAGGCCCAAATTGAAGAACAGATCAAAGCCCCAGAGCAAATACGTCTAAGTGACGAAGAGATAGCCAACCTATCAGGTGCACAGTTGAAAGCACTGGTGATCAGGATGCTCACAGAACTGGTTGATTTTGGTCGCAAATTAGATGAACAAATGAAGGCTACACTACGTGAAATGAAGGAAAATATACAGGGAACCAATAGTGATGGGAAGAAAACTGGGACTCAAATCAATGGAGTGGACCAGAAGGAAGAATGAAACAACCAAACAGAAAAGAAGAAACAAGAATTCAAAACAATGAGGAGAGGCTTAGGAACCTCCAGGACATCTTTAAACATTCCAACATCCATAAGGGTACCAGAAGGGCAAGAAGAAGAGCAACAAGTGGAAAACTTATTTGAACAAATAATAAAGGAGAACTTCCCCAATCTGGAAAAGGAAATAGACTTCCAGGAAGTCCAAGAAGCTCAGAGAGTCCCAAAGAAGGTGGACGCAAGGAGGATCACAACAAGGTACATCATAATTACATTAGCCAAGATTAAAATGAAGGAGAGAATCCTAGAAGCAGCAAGAAATAAAGGGACAGTCACCTACAAAGGAGTTCCCATCAGACTGTCAGCTGATTTCTCAAAAGAGACCTTACAGGCAAGAAGCAGCTGGAAAGTAGTATTCCAAGTCGTGAAAGGCAAGGACCTACATCCAAGATTGCTCTATCCAGCAAAGCTGTCATTTAGAATGGAAGGGAAGATAAAGCACTTCTCAGATAAGGTCAAGTTCAAGGAGTTCATCATCACCAAGCCCTTATTATGTGAAATGTTAAAGGGACTTATCTAAAATAAAGAATATAAAGAATATGAACAGTAAAATGACAGCAAACTCACAGTTATTAACAACCACACCTAAAACAAAAATAAACTAAGCAAACGACTAGAACAGGAACAGAACCACAGAAATGGAGATCACATGGAGGGTTAGCAACAGGGGAATGGGAGGAGAAGGGGGGAAAAGGTACAGAGAATAAGTAGCATAGACGGTAGGTAGAAAACAGGGAGAAGGCAAGAATAGTATGGGAAATGTAGAAGCTAAAGAACTTATGACACATGGACACAAACTAAAGGGGGGGAATGTGGGTGGGAGGGGGTGTGCAGGGTGGACAGGAATGAAGGGGGGAAATGAGACAACTGTAATAGCATAATCAATAAAATATATTTAAAAAAATTATATAAACAGCCCTGGCTGGTATGGCTCAGTGGATTTAGCATGGGCTGCAAACCAAAGGGTCGAAAGTTCAATTCCTGGTCAGGGCACATGCCTGGGTTGCAGGCCAGGTCCCCAGTAGGGGGCACATGAGAGGTGCAACCATACATTGATGTTTCTCTCTCTGTTTCTCTCTCTCTTCCCCTCTCTCAAAAAAAATACAGTAAGTATAAATAATATCTTTTAAAACATTATATAAACAAATACCACAAATTCCACAAACAACTTCAGGAAACAAAATATAATAACATGACAGCTACTAAATTAACAAGTCTTAGTAAATCTTTCTATAATCTGTTTTCAAGGGAGTCAAGAAGAAAACGCTCATACAAATTTAACATCTTAGAATAAAAATAAAAACTCTGAAATGATATTTTCTATTTTGCTAAATTTATCCTTTCATTGAGTCAATGGAACAAAAATACGCAATAAGAAACTTGCTCAAAACATAGGTAAATATTGAACTAGGAAGGGCATGGACAATATTCTTAATCTAGGTGGCAATTAAATTGGTGTATGTTTATGTATATAGTATATACGTGTGTGTAAAAATCCACTGAGCTGTGTACTTAAAGTATGTATACTATGCTCTATGGAATTTACATGGCAGTAAAAATAAGCACACACAATGTTAAAACTACTAATAAATTCTTGATATAGCCAATAAAAAATGAACTTTGCAATATTTTAAACTGTTTATTAAGCTCTACGCTAAGGAAAAAATTGTACTTAATGTGAAAACTCAGTTGAAAAATAGAATATTAACAAAAGATATTAATAAACAATAAAAAATATTAATAAGCAAGATAAACCCAAACGCCAAATGACTATTGTAGACAGGAGAATTCCTAAGACCCCTATCAAGAGGAGAGGAAAAGGTAAAATAATATCATATAGGCTTTTACCTGGTTACTTGGATCCAGGCCAGCATAAGAATTTCTTGAACTGCAACCAACTGGTGGTGTGGCCTCTCGAATGAACTCAGACATTTCAATCCCTCCACCAGGATCGCTGTTAAAAAAAACGAGTAAGAGAGAGTAATTGCCATTATTCTACCACCAATGGTTTTCTTTTTGTTATTTTTTTTCGAAGTAAAGAAGTTCTGATTTTTAATAGAGCAACTGGCCCCCCCAAAAAAAAGAATGATCATTCTTCATTTATAAGTCTAATAATTTGAACTATTTTATAATCACATCACTACTTTAAAATATTTTTTAAAACTCTCCCAAACCGTCTACACTCAATCCAGCATTAGAAACTGACCTTAATTAGAATTACGGCATA
This sequence comes from Anoura caudifer, assembly GCA_004027475.1. Classification (NCBI taxonomy): domain Eukaryota; kingdom Metazoa; phylum Chordata; class Mammalia; order Chiroptera; family Phyllostomidae; genus Anoura; species Anoura caudifer. The sequence continues at coordinate 299,732 of PVKU01000690.1, forward strand.
CTAAATATGGCACATATTTTATGGTGTGGGCCATATGCACACTATAGCAAAGAAATTATCTTTTGCTTCCTATGAGCGAAGAGACAAATACAGCAAAGAGATTTGTCTTTTGCTTCCTACGAGCAAAGATAAATCAGTCACTATAAATACAGAAAGTAACCCTGCCTACTATGTCTCAGTGGATTGAGTGCCAGCCTGCAAACCAAAGGGTCACTGGTTCGACTCCCAGTCAGGGCACATGCCTGGGTTGCAGGCCAGGTCCCCAACATCGGGCATCAAAAAGGCAGCCACACACTATTGTTTCTTTCTCTCTCTTTCTCCCTCCCTTCTCCTCTCTTTAAAAATAAATAAAATATTTTTTAAAAAAGAAAAACTGTGGCATGTAAATAAGTAAAATGCCACAAACTGAAGTATTTGACATAAGATAATTAATATTTCATAAATATCTTCTCCAAATCAATAGCAAAAAAACTAATCACCATTAGAAAGACAACTGACCAGTAACATAAGAAAAAGCACCTCCATTTCACTAGTAATCCAAATACTGAAAATCTAAATAAGATCTCTATCACAGTTGTCAAAATACTAAACACTCAGTATTATCAAAAGTACAAATAAAACAAAAAGCCCTCAAACTGATGGTCATTGTAATTACAAGGTGAAATCTTTAGAATTTGGCGATATATATGGAAAATCTTAAAAACAGATATAGCTTCCTAATAATTCTAAATTATGATTAAATTTACTCATTTAAAATTTAAATATCATAGTGATCAATATTTGAATTTGAAAATAACTGAAACAACTAGAAATATGATATTAAATATGGTATACCCACAAAATGGAAAACTGTTAAGTCAAAAATAATATCACAGAAAAAGAAATGGTTTTACTATTTCAAATATCTCATGAGTACCTCTCAGTGTCAGATGCTATTTTAGAGCCTGGGAATATAGCAGTTTATAGGGGGGAAGAAAGGCCTCTGCCTTCAAGAAACTTAAAAATATTGTACTAATAAATGACTAAGTAAGATAATTTCAGATAGTGATTAATACTATGAACATAATTATGACAAGCATAAATTATTTGTTCAATGCACAAAGAGGTTAATCATGTTAGAGATGGAGAAAATACAAGGGGTAACCCCCCAGAAATGGAATTTACTTTTAAAAAATTGTGTATTTATTCTCACGTTTAAACTTTAGTCACCTCCGAAGTACTCTCCATTTGATGCAATACAACTATCGAGACCTTTTTTCCGCTGCTCAAAACAGTTTTGACTCTGTCAATTTTGAAGCCGTTTAGTGCTTCTGCCATTTTTGTTTCACCTCCTCCACACTGGCAAAATGTTTCCCTCTTAGGACTTTTTCATCCAGGTTAACAAAAAAAAGTTGATGGGAGGATAGGGAATACGGGTCAAGCCGTTTTTGGTCAAAAACTGCTTTTTGGTCAAAAACTGCTGAACACTCAGCACGGTGTGGGCAGGTGTGCTAGTAAACCACCCATCATGAAACAGGCGAACTGTTGAAAGAATCTTCCAAAACAGTTCACTGAAGCCAAATGCAGCCTCTCACAACAACATCGGCTAGTCCACTGATACAGATGGGTCCCTAGAACACTCACCTAGCGGGGGAAGCCTGTACTAGAGGGGGCCCATGCTCTAGAAGATAATTCCTGGGTTTTTTGGGGCCCCCCTCATATATTTGAAAAAGGATAAATGACTTTCACTGCACTGGAAAATATACAGAAACACTACCTGTCTCACAGCATTTCTATCTTCATACCTGAAATACTTCGTAAGTTACTGAGTGGAAACATCGCATTGTGGTTAAAGGCATGGACTCCAGATCTGACCCTGGATCTTTCTCACCTTAGTTTCCACATCTGTAAGTCAGGGATAATCACAATGTGTACCTCAGAATTGTTTTCAAGACTCAATGAACTTATGGATGTCAACTGTTCACATAAAAACTGTTTTTTAAGTTATACTGGTGGTAATCATGTCTATAAAGTCACAATAAACTTTTGACTATGGATAAAGTCCCTCTATCAAAAAGAGACAGTGGGGGGGGGGGCCAAGATAATGCAACAGAATGTGACTGACCCCCAGGGAGAATACCTGAGCTGGGACAGAAAAGGAAGCCTCCAGGAGGTGGTGATGTTTACACAGATTTGAACTCCAAGAAGTCAGTTATGTAAAGATCTAGGGATAGAGCAGCTAGGTTTCTAGGGTGAAAATAAAAAATTGAAAAATGCAACAGATTAAGTGAAAAATTCAATTATAAATATGAAGTAAAATTGTGGCAGACCCTTCTGCGTGGCGTGGGCCCAGCTCCCACTCGGAGATGCACAGGACCCACGCCCACAGATAGGTTCTCTCGTGGGTAGTTAGATTTGCAATATACCTAAGCTGTTTTGTGGTTTGCTCTTTGCTAAAAATTCCCTCACCCTGCAAATGCTTACTGTAACTTCCTAAAATCCATGCTGAGCCTTGCAGGGGCCAGTGTGACTGGCTCAACCCCTTTTGCCTTTTCATTTGCTAATATCCTTCTTCTGTGATGTAATGAGGGGCATTGGCTCCTTTGGTGTAACCGGGATAGTGAGGAAGAACCATCTTAGAATGTGAGGAGATAAGATTAGAATAAAGGCCTGTCATGGCAGAGGCCGAAGCTTTTGCTCCTCTTAAGAGAAAAGCCATGCTGTAGTCCTTACTCCTCCACCAGACTCAGTAGTCTGTGTGTATGTTTTAATTCATCCATAATGATGCGGACACTGCTGGCCGGTGTCCGCATCATAAAATATTCCAATTTACTAAAGATATATACACTTTATTTATAAGCATAAATAACATATAAATACTAAGATTCATAAGTCATGCTTTATTATTTCTTTAGACTGTTCTTCAATGACTTTGGTCTTGTGAATAATTATTATACAATTATAGCTATTGATTCCAACATGTTATATAGCAGTAAGGCTAAGGACATTGATTTAATCCCCAGCTATGCCAGTTAGCTTTGCTGTGACCTAACGGGACAATCTGTACTTGTCACGGTATCCACAGTGGTAAGACCTATCACTGCCTTCAAACCACACAGACAGAACAGGCACAACACACTATCACATCACTGTACACAGGCAAAATCTACATCATGACACAGTGACATGGGTTCCCTCACCTCGGTCCATTGCTGTCCTTTCTCCTAGTGGAACAGTTGCCTTGCTCAGCTTTGGCTCGCTGATCTGTGTACTCATTTGTGTTCCTATCTACAACTTCTCCAGCGTCCAGTGCTCTGTGGAGTCGATAGTTGACCATCTTCAGAACGATGAAAACAGCGGCTATCACAGGACAATAAACTGCAACTATAATCATGGAAGAAGGAAGGGCCTTGAAGAGAAAAAAAAAGATATGTATTTTTAAATATCATATTTGAATCAATTAAAGAAATCTGTAACTATAATAAACATACACAGTCACACACAAAGCAACAATTATGTTAGTAGCACTAAGGTGCAAAGTATAAGACAGTACTGCCCAATACAGTAGTCACTAGATACCTGGGGCTACTGAGCACTTGAAATGTGGTTAGTCTACCCTGAGTTGTACACTGTAAATAAAATAACACAGGATTTTGCCCTGGCTATTGTGGCTCAGTGAATTGAGTGATGGCCTGTGAACCAAAGGGTCCCCAGTTCAACTCCTAGTCAGGGCACATGCCTGAGTTGCAGGCCAGGTCCCCAGTAGGGGGTGTGTGGGAGGCAACCACATATTGATGTTTCTCTCCATCTCTTTCTCCTTCCCTTCCCCTCTCTCTAAAAATAAATAAATAAAGTCTTTTTAAAAAATGACAGCATTTTGAAGACTTGTTATGAAATATAAAAGAATGCTAAATATATCAATAATTTTTATATTGAGTACCTGTTGAAATAATTTTTATTGTACTGTTAATAAAATATTAAAAGTTAATTTCATCTGTTTATTCTTACTGAATCTTAATGTCGCTACTAGAAAAATTTTAATTACATATGTGGTCCGCATTACATTTCCGCTGGACAGTACTGGCATAAACTCCATGCCAAAATGCTTGTAATATACAATTGGAGAGTTAAGGTATCACATTGTGATCCAACACAGGGTTGTGATCCAAATATATATAATCTCAGTTCATGTGCTCTCCACAAGTTTAAGATATAAACATTCTTTGTGTTCCAGAAAATTGCAAGTTAAAACTGTCATGAGAATCCTTAGAACTGTAAACCCAGATAAGACATGGAAGACATGCATAATCCAAATTGTTTTATTTTAAAATATACTTAAAACACTTAGAAATTGTAGACTGCCAAATAAAATAATACCAAACAGAACAAGTAATAAACACAACTGAAATAGGCCAGAAGCATCCTAGGCATTGGGATTACAGGCTCATTATACTTGAGGACTCAGTGCTGCGGACTTGGGTCCGGGTGGCGGGCTCAGAGATCCCCTGACTCAGAAGGCAGGGCCACGGAGTCACTGTTGGTAGAGACTGTAAAACTAGGCTTGACTTAAATCCACTTTCATATGAAAAAGATCCTTCTGGATATCCACAACTCTAGATTCCAAATGTTTTCATAGGATTCAACTTCAATTATCTGAAAACACGACTCTAAATTTGCTTGGAAAGGTAACCTCAAATTGCTTCAGATGGTGAAACCGAAAAGATCCTGACAATCCAGGGAGATTCAGAATACCGGTATAATAAAAGGGTTTTTTGTTGGTTTGTTGTTTAGTGATTTGGGAGGGAGAGAGAAAGTGTGTGGGTTAAAACTGGGAGGTAGTAAGAAAGTAACTCAGGCCCACAGTTCAACAGTTTTGGGTTGTGTATGAACATAACAGGTACATATTTGCTATTCTTAAATACTTAGATTAAGAAGCCATTTATATTAGTATATCTAAAAATAAAACTGTAATTCCAATTTAAAATGTCATAGAATAAATGATTTTGGCTTGTAATTGTAAAATGAAAAATGTATTTAAAATTTTATAAAATCCATAAATATCAGGTTTAAAAGAGTTAAGTACTTAGAAATACTTGTCATATAACTTAAGTACTTAAAATGAATACTAAATTTATAAATGCCATTAAAATTAAAGGTATCTTAAGCCATATTTCAAAAACCAAACTTCTAAAAAATGTTAAAATGTTTTCAATCTATATTTAAAATTTTAAGTAGTTTAATTTGTAGCATTAATAAATCTAACATACCTTGTAAAATGAAAGTGCCCTGAATAACCTTCGTCAAGCAGGAAATACACATACTACACATACACACTCATTCAAAGTAACAAAAATTTCAAAGTAAACACAAATATGAACACATATATATTGCTCATAGTATTTATCAAAAGTCTGCATGACGCTGGTCTACATATGATATGTTCACATAAGAACTAGAATTCTTGGAGATCATTTAGTTCAAAACCCTCATTTCCACACAGAAAACTGAAGACCTACTAGCTTTGGATGACTTAGCCAAGATCACCATCTTAATAACATCTGAACAACAAATTAAGCAAGGTTTCTACCACCTACGTGTTTCACTATATACCACAATACCAACTCCATTTTCAAACCTAAAGTGCCAACAAGTATACGAGTCAAGGTTCCATCTTCATTCACCAGTAGTCCAAATTAAGCTTAAAATGATTGATTACATTATTAAGTGGATAGGAGAGCAACCTCACCATTACTCTTCAGAGTGGCAAATCCAATGGAAATGTTAATGGCCTTTCCACACAGAAAAGATAAAAAAGACTACTTAATATTGAATGGTCTGTCGTATTTGCCTCTACAAAAGATTCAAAGATTATGAATGCTAAAAACAGATTTAAGTAAACTCTCCCTACCACTGTATTGTCAAAAACAGTAGATAAGTGAGTGTCAAGAAACACACTTAAATATGTAGGATCTATAGAGTAAGTACAGAATTCCTTGATTTTTTAATGTTGAATATTGAAAAGACTGAAAACATTTTTTGTGACCATTTCACACTGGAAACCAGTATCAGATGATGAACACTTACATTTTCTACTCAAACCACGAATGGTACCCATTTACTTTATATCGTGTGACTCAAATACTTAAGCCCTGTCAGAGGGTACCCTAGAGGTTCCTAGGTGCAGAGGACAGCCGTGCTACAAGTTTCACTTCTCCCAAAGGAGGTGAAGTGCATAGACACATCCGGCTGTTGCGTGACTCTGTTCTCTGCTTGTTCTCTACTCTGCTTGCATTACTTCACTGTGCTCTCAGCTGATCCCAGCACAACTGCCATTATTATTATCAAGTCATAAATGAATCATAAACCTTCCCTGTAACTGTGCTTCACCATTTAAAAGATGCCTGCATTTAATAAATAAATAAAATATATATTTTTAAAAGCCCAGGTCAGTGTGGCTCAGTGGATTGAGCACCAGCCTACAAACAAAAAAGTTGCCAGTTTGATTCCCTATCAGGGCACATGCCTGGATTGAAAGCCAGGTTGCCCCAGTTGGGGGTGAGTAAGAGTCAACCAACTGATGTTTCTCTCCTCCTCTTTTTCCCTCCCTTACCCTCTCTCTGAAAATAAAGAAAATCTATAAAGAAAAAAAAAGTCTGCATTTACAGTCTCAGCAAAAATCAAACACCAAAAAAACCTGAAACTAGGTCACCTATTTTTTAGTTTTACAGGTTATATACCAGAGAGCAAACCTAATAGTATTTACTACTTGCTTTTACATTTTATTAAATTAAAGATATCAATACTGTGCTTTCAAAGAAAGATTTTCAGAATTCCATTTACCAACAAGAAGCATCTCATGGAAAAACAAGTTCTTTTTTTCTGAAGAAAAACATTTTAACAAGATAAAACTGCTTATGTTGCTATTAAAAATACAATTCTTATATCCCATTCAACAACCCAATTCTAAATTAAAGCACCTATTTTGAAATTGTTTTGGCAGGTGCTTATTGACTTAAGGTTAATTATGTTCCCTAACAAGAAAGAGTACTAGTGTTTTGTAAAGGACATCTTTTGTCTTCTTAGGTTATAATATTTTATTGTATATGTCATCTTTAAGTTAGTGCTGGTGCAATCAAGCACATTAGCTGCCCTCAGAAAATAAAAGCCTATCTATCTTATCTTCACATAAATGTCTGTCTATTGCTACAAATTGCTTATATAGAAAGGCTGGTTTTACTTCTTTCCTAGGATACCACAAACAGCGAAGAGCAGAGAGCGAAGGTGGTGTAGCAGGCGGTGCTACACTGATGGAAACACAAGGCCCTCATTAAATAACTGGAAAGGTCACAGCACTGCAAGCTCAAAATAAAGATCTGTGGTCATCGCAGACTTCAAGTACTCTTCCTATACATCTTAAAAGCCTATCTCACAGCAAAAGGTTATAATATTAAAACAGACAAGCTGGGTTTTTTTCAGTTGAATTATGCTATAATTAGTTAACTCCTTGATTTCTGAGATTTCCTTATCATGTAATCATACTCAGGCATTTGGACCAGTTCAGTCAGAAATCCATGATCTGCAAATGAACAAAATAGAGAGCCCAGAAATAAACCCACACCTATATGATCAATTAACACATGACAAAGGAGGCAAGAACATACAATGGGTAAAGACAATGTAGTCAATAAATTGCACTGGGAAAACTGGACAGATACATGCAAAAAAAATGAAACTAGACTGACTTCCTACACAAACACAAGAATTAACTCAAAATAGATTAAAGACCTAATTGTTAGACTCAAAACCATAAACCTCCTGGAAGAAAACAGAAGCAGTAAAATCTCGGACATTTCTCTTAACAATATTTTTTCTGATATATTTCCTCAGGCAAGGGAAACAAATGAAAAAATAAACAAATGAGGCTAAATCAGACTAAAAATTTTTGTAGAGCAAAGGAAACCACCAACAAAATGAAAAGACAACCCACTGAATGGAAAAAGATATTTGCATGCCCTGGCTAGCGTGGCTTAGTGGACTGAGTGCCAGACTGTGAACAAAAGGGTCACCAGTTCAATTCCCATTCAGGGTACATGCCTGTGTTGCAGGCCAGGCCCCCCAACTACGGCACCCACACATTGATGTTCCTCTCCCTCTCTTTGTCCCTTTCCCCTCTCTAAAAATAAATAAAATCTTTAAAAGAAATAGATATTCACCAATGATACACCAAATAAGGGGTTAATATCCAAAATGTATAAAGAACTTGTAACTCAACACCAGAAAAACAAACAATCCAAGTAAAAAATGGGCAGAGGACCTGAACAGATACTTCTCCAAAGAGGACACACAGATGGCCAACAGATATATGAAAAGATGCTCAACATCACTAATCATCAAAGAAATGCTAATTAAAACCACAATCATATTATCACGTCACACCTATCAGAATAGTTATCATCAATAAATCAACAAACAATAAGTGCTGGCGAGGATGTGATGAAAAAGGAACCCTCGTGCACTGTTGGTGGGAATGCAGACTGGTACAACGACTATCAAAAATAGTATGGAGACTCCTCAAAATATTCAACCTCGAAGTGCTTTATGACCCAGAGATTCTACTTCAAGGAATATATCCAAAGAAACCCAAAACACTGATTCAAAAGAATATATGCACCCCTATGTTCACTGCAGCACTACGTACAGTAAACAAGATCTGGAAACAGCCCAAGTGCCCATCAGTAGATGCGTAGAATAAAAAAGCTGTGGTACATTTACACAATGGAACACTACTCAGCTGTAAAAAAGAAGGAAATCTTACCTTTTGTGACAACATATATGGATCTGGAAAGTATTATGCTAAGTGAAATAAGCCAGTCAGTCTTTGTAGTGTAGAAGATACTGAAATTATGAATCCAACACAACATAAACAATGAGCATATGTCTTTACATTGCTGCCTAAGGAAATGAGCACTGTATTACATATCGCTTTTTTACTGTGCAGTATGCTAGCTACAGAGAATTAGTCACTTGAGTTTTGAAATAAAATGTAAGATAAAGAGGTTACTTCCCCTCCCCTCCCCTTCAGTCACTGTCAGCCTGTTCTCAATTTCAATGTCTTTGGTTATATTTCGCTTGCTTGTTCCTTTTGTTGATTAGGTTCCAATTAAAGGTGAGATCATATGCTATTTGTCTTTCATTGCCTGGCTTATTTCACTTAGCATAATGCTCTCCAGTTCCATCCATGCTGTCATGAAGGGTAGAAGTTCCTTCTTTCTTTCTGCTGCGTAGAATTCCATTGTGTAAATGTACCATAGTTTTTTGATCCATACATTTACTGATGGGTACTTAGGTTGCTCCCGGCACTTGGCTATTGTAAATCGTGTTGCTATGAACATTGGGGTGCATAGGTTCTTTTGGATTGATGTTTCAGGATTCTTAGGATACAATCCTAGCAGTGGAACTGCTGGGTCAAAAGGCAGTTCCATTTTTAGTTTTCTGAGGAAATTCCATTCTGTTTTCTATGGTGGTTTTACCAGTCTGCAATCCCACCAACAGTGTACTAGGGTTCCCTTTTCTCCACAACCTCTCCAATACTTGTTTGTTGCCTTGTTTATGATGACCATTCTCAATAGTGTGAAGTGGTATCTCACTGTGGTTCTAATTTGCATCTATTTCCCTGATGGCTTGTGATGCTGAGCATCCTTTCATATGTGTCTGGGCCCTTTGAATGTCCTCCTTGGAGAAGTGTCTGTTCAATAAAACTTCTAAAATAAGTCTGTTTTTTTTTAAAAGCAATAGTTTTCTTACCTACAAGCAATAACCCATTAGAAACATAGTTATAGAAATGGTTCTGCTCTGGCCAGGTAGCTCAGCTGGTTGGAGTATTGTCCTAATATGCCAGGGTTGTGGGTTTGATCCCAGATTGGAGGTGCACACAAGAAGCAACCAATGAATGCATGGTGGGTGGAACAACAAACTGATCTTTGTCTGTCTCTCTGTCTCTCTCTCTAATCACTAAAAAAAAAATTAAAAAAAGAAATGGTTCCATTTACCCTCACGTTAGAAACTAAAATCTTACTATCTAAAAAATAATAATTCTAAGGGAAAGTGTGCAAGGTAAACAGAATTTTTTTTTTTTAAGATTCTATTTATTCATTTTTAGAGAGAGGGGAAGAGAAAGAGAGAAATATCAATGTGTGGTTGCCTCCTATGTGCCCCATACTGGGGACCAGGCCCTCAACCCAGGCATGCGTCCTGACTGGGAATCAAACCAGCAACCCTTTGGTTCGCAGCCCATGCCCAATCCACTGAGCTACACCAGCCAGGGCGAAAATTATTTTAAAAAATAAAATCTACTGCCCTGGCTGGTGTGGCTCAATGGATTGAGCGCAGGACTGTGAACCAAAAGGTCGCCAGTTCAATTCCCAGTCAGAGCACATGCCTGGGTTGTAGGCCAGGTCCCCAGTAGGGGGCATGTAAGAGGCAACCACACATTGGTGTTTCTCTCCCTCTCCCCCTCCCTTCCTCTCTAAAAATAAATTTAAAAATCTTTAAAAAAATAAAATAAAATCTACTGAGGCACATAAAAGAAATGAAGAGATCACCTTACCTCAATATACAAAGATGTCAAACTTCCCTGCATAAAGTAATCTATAAATTCAACCTCTTTCAATCAAAAATTCAATGGAATCCCTGGGAAACTTAAGAAAAGGAAGAATAAACATACAAGAATAGCAAGGAAGAAGGAGGAGGAAGAGGAGGTGGCAGAGGAGGAAGAAACAATGACAAGGAAGAATAACAAAGATTACCACTATAAAGAAAAATATATAAATATATCAAACTAGGATTACTAAAAAAGAGGATATTCATGTAAGGACAAACAAATTGGTAAAACAGAAAATGCAAATGCCACAGTGGGAACTCATATTAAAAAGGTGACATTTAAACCCCTAAGAAAAAGATGGGGGAACTTCCAGCCAAGATGAAGGCGTAGCTGGACATGCTGTGCCTCCTCTCACAACCAAGATTAAGGACAACAAAAATACAGACCCCCCCCCAAAAAAAGAAACCCCAACCAGGACAGAGAGAAAATTGAATTGTGCGGGAGTCCGATAACAACAATTCACCCAGACTGGTAAGAGAGGCGGAGTCAGTGGCTGGTGGAGTCCATGGCCGGGAGAATCGGATCCCGGTGGGATAAGCTGGTAATAATCCCGGCGTGCAGTCACTCCAGGTACACAGGCGGCGGTGTTGCCAAACAGGAGGAGGCCAAGTGGGGCGCACAGGACAGCAGACCATGGACAAACATTCGCGCACAGATAAACCAGGAGTAAACGGACAGCAAGACAGACTGCACGACACAGGGCCCCAAAGCGGGGAGGTGAAGCCTAAAAGCACCCATTGAAAATACTTGTAGGGGCTGAGGTGCCGGGAGGGAGTCCCAGCCTCACACAGTTTGTTGGGGAGACCCACAGGGTCCTGGAGTGTGGGTAGGCCCACCCACACAGAAATCAGCTCTAGGAGGGCCCAATATGATAGGGGAAAGAGGCTGAAGGGACCAGGATCCATGAAAGAGCACCGAGCAAGTGCCATTGTTCCCTCTCGGACCCCGCCCCACATCCAGCATCACAACCCAGCAACTGGGCTGCCCCACCCTGGTGAACACCTAAGGCTCTGCCCCTCAATACGTAACAGCACGACCAGACAAAAACAAAACAAAACAAAAAAAAAAAAAAAAAAAACCAAGGTTGGCTCAGAAGGGAGAACAGACTGGGGCCCCTGAGCTAATTCATGTGAGAGACCAGGAGGTGGTCAACTTATCAGATGCAGAGCTCATAGTGCTGGTAGCCAACCTATCAGAAGCACAGGTCAAAGCTCTGGTGATTAGGAAGCTCACAGAATTGGTTGATTTTAGTTGCAAATTAGAGGAACAAATGGAGGCTACAATACGTGACATGAAGAAAAACGCACAGGGAACCAAGAGTGATGGGAAGAAAACTGGGACTCAAATCAATGGAGTGGACCAGAAGGAAGAAGGAAACAACCAAACAGAAAAGAAGGAAGAAACTAGAATTCAAAACAATGAGGAGAGGCTTAGGAACCTCCAGGACATCTTTTAAACATTCCAGAATCCAAATTATAGGGGTACCAGAAGGGGAAGAAGAAGAAGAGCAAAAAGTGGAAAACTTATTTGAACAAATAATAAAGGAGAACTTCCCTAATCTAGCAAAGGATATAGACTTCCAGGAAATCCAGGAAGCTCAGAGAGTCCCAAAGAAGTTGGACCCGAGGAGGAACACACCAAGGCACATCATAATTACATTAGCCAAGATTAAAATGAAGGAGAGAATTCTAGAAGCAGCAAAGGATAAGGGCACAGTCACCTACAAAGGAGTTCCCATCAGACTGTCAGCTGATTTCTCAAAAGAGACCTTGCAGGCAAGAAGGGGCTGGAAAGAAGTATTCCAAGTCGTGAAAGGCAAGGACCTACATCCAAGATTGCTCTATCCAGCAAAGCTGTCATTTAGAATGGAAGGGCAGATAAAGTGCTTCTCAGATAAGGTCAAGTTAAAGGAGTTCATCATCACCAAGCCCTTATTATATGAAATGTTAAAGGGACTTATCTAAGAAAAAGAAGATAAAAAATAGGACAGTAAAAGGAGAGCAAACTCACAGATATCAACAACCACACCTAAGACAAAAGCAAACTAAGTAACTAGAACAGGAGCAGGAATACAGAAATGGGCGATCACATGGAAGGTTAGCAACAAGGAAGTGGGAGGAGGAGAGAGGGGGAAAAGGTACAGAGAACAAGCAGCATAGACGGTGGGTAGAAAATAGACTGGGGGGAGGCAAAAATAGCGCGGGGAAAAGTAGAAGCTAAAGAACTTATGACACATGGACATGAACTAAAGGGAGGAATGTGGGTGGAAGGGGGTGTGAAGGGTAGAGGAGAATGATGGGGGAGAAATGGGGCAACTGTAATAGCATAATCAATAAAATATAATTAAAAGAATAAAATAAAATTTTGCTTTACTAAGAAAAAAAGAAAAAGATGGGATTCTTTAATAAGTTAGGTTGATTGGGACAATTGCCTATTCAAAAACATTTTTTTACTAGGTGCTCACATATTGTTTATAGCAAAATAAATTCCAAATAGGCTAAACTATACAACTACTAGATATTTGCATATGCATTACAAAGGACTAATCTCCTTAATATATAAAAGGTCTCAGATATCAATAAGAAATAACTAAGCAGAAAATGGATTTAAAAAATGCATAAAGCACATGAACTGGTTCCCCTACCCCCCAAAAAGATGCTAACCTTATGAAAAGCTGCTCAACCCCTCTCAAAATAGGAAAGATTAAAATTGAAAACACTCTAAAATACTATTTCTTGCCAACGAGAACAGCAAAACTGTATGAGGCTATGGCACGCAAGAGCACAAACTCTCACAACGTGGCTCACAGGCATGCAGAGTGAGCAATACAACCCTTCCGGGAGGCAACTTGACAGTACCTTTCAAAATTTCAAAAGCATTTACCCTTTAACCAAGCAATCTCATTTCTAAGAATTTATCTTAATACTGTATCTGGACACACGTAAGATGACATTTGTAAAAGTTACAGCACAGGGCCTGGCTGGTGCAGCTCAGCGGACTGAGAGTGGGCCTGTGAACCAAAGGGCTGCCAGTTTGATTCCCAGTCTAAGGCACATGCCCAGGTTGTGGGCCAAGTCTCCAGTATGGGGCACATGAGAGGCAGCCACACATTGATGTTTCTTTCCATCTTTCTCCTTCCTTTCCCCTCTCTCTAAAAATAAAAAAATAAAATCATTTTAAAAAAATTATAGCATGGTTTGTGTTAGCAAAAGACTACAAACAAATTAAATGCCTATCGGCAGAAAACATATAAAATAATACATACCCAGGCAATAGAATACTACGCAACTATTTTTAAAAAAAGGAACCACCCTGACCGGTGTGGCTAAGTTGGTTGGGCGTCATCCTGCAAACCAAAAGGTCACCTGTTGGATTCCCAGCCAGGGCACATGCCTGGTTCCTGGTCAGGGCGCACGCGAGAAGCAACCCATCGACATTTCTCTCTTACATAGATGTTTCCCTTTTTTTCTCCCTCCAATCCCCTCTCTCTAAAAAGAAAGTAAATAAATAAAATCTTTAAAAAAAAATGGCCCTGGCTCGTGTGGCTCAGTGGACTGAGTGCCAGCCTGTGAACCAAGGGGTTGCTAGTTTGATTCCCAGTCAGAGCACATGCCTGGGTTGCAGGCCAGGTCCCCTGGAGGAGGCACTCAAGAGGCAACCACGCACTGATGTTTCTCTTCCTCTCTTTCTCCCTCCCTTCCCCTCTCTAAAAATAAATTTTAAAAATCTAAACAACAACAAAAAAATGAACCCAACAAAAGAAAGTCCTGGACCAGACAGCTTTACTGGTGAATTCTACCAAATATTTAAGTACGAATTAATATCACTCTCAAACTCTTAAAAAATATGAAATACAGAATAACATTTCCAAATTCATTTTATGAGGTTGGTATCAAGGAGTTGATACCAAAACCAGACAAGGATGCCACAAAAAATGAAATTACAGACCAATAACCCTGATGAATATCCATGCAAAAATCCTCAACAAAATATTAGCAATCCAAATAAATAATGCATTAAAAGGATCACATAGCATGATCAAATGGGATCTACTCTAGCAATGCAAAGATGGTTTAACATCAATCAATGTGATATGACACATTAACAAAATGGAAAACAAAAATCATATCACCATAATAGATGCAAAAAGAAAAAAATCTGACAAAATTCAACATCCCTTTCTGATAAAAACTCTCAACAAAGTGGGTATAGAAAGAATGTACCTCAACATAATAAAGGTCATATACAACAAGCCCACAGCTAATATCATAATCAAAAGTGGTTTATTGGGGTTTTCTCAATTATTTGTTTTTACATCCTTTCTTTTAACTATTCCAGATACTGCCCAGGAATAGTAATATTATAAACATAAATTATATTCTGAGAAGTTAAAAAATAATTCACTCAGAAACCCTTAACATGGTAGATATATTATAATACTATGATACTGACAGCAGATCAAACCACTACACCCAAAAACATGTATTCTTTTAATAAACTATCTTTTCTCCAGAACAAAGATGCACTTGCCTGGTGGGAAGATTATGGGGAATGCTGCTTTATTTTTTTAAATTTATTTTTTAATTTTAATTGTTGTTCTTGTACAGTTATCTTTTACTCCTGTTCCAGCCCACCGCCCCAGGGAATGTTGCTATAGGACTAATAACAAATCTCATGAAGGTCTTCTGCATAAATCTGTCTAGGAAATAACTGGATGTTCCTTCCAATTCCTGAGCACTTTGTGATACATAAGGAATTAGTCATATTCTACCTTGTAATATGGTTATTGTCTCATTGCCTGCAATTTACAAATTAGGGAAAAGCAGCATTATACAGAAAGCTGAGATACTGGTGTCCATTCTATGTGAATGAGGTCTAAGTCTTTTTCATTTTTAGAATTATTTCATTTAATATAATCAATCATATGTAAAATATAGCAATTTTAAAATAACCTATGTAAATGGTCAACACATGATTTAAAATCATTCTGAATACTCTCCTCTTTTGTCCATCTAAAATGTATCTACCAGAAACATAAAACCTTTTACTAATTTTTCTTATGACACAATTTGATAAATTTTTATAAACTGTAAAATCCTTTAAAGAATAACATCTTGGCATGGTAAGAAAAAGAGTAAGAAAACAATATTAAAAATGATGATACTAAATGCAATATTTTATCCTGAACTGGATCCTGAAAGAGAAAAGGAACATTAGTGGAAAAAGTGGAATCCCAACAGTTTGCTAATAATACTATACAATGCTAATTTCATAATTTTGATAAATGTACCATGGTTATGTAAGATTTTAATATTAGAGGAAGCCAGGCAAAGGGTATAAAAGAACTCTATACTATCTTTGCAACTTTTCTGCAAATCTAAAATTACTTCAAAATATAAAGTTTTAAAGACATTAACTATGGTGGATGAACCTGTTTAGTTTGTGTCTAGACAACATTCAGAGAGTGAGGAGGTACAGTTAAAGTAAATGCCCAGATACGTGATTCAAGCTTCTCAAAAGCTTGTGACTAATCTTCCTGCCTATTCTTAGGGCAGCTGGCACTCAGGGTTCTATGTGGTTTGCACAAAGGAGTACAGAATAGGACTTTTTCCCCCCTTAAAACCTCAAAAGGAAATGGCTTGCTTTTCCCTAGGTTTTCTTTTCCTTCTTATCATAACACAAAGCAAAAGAGACTAGCACCAACAGTGCAAGTTATAAAAGATCCAACTCCTCAGAGTCTAAAGATAAAGGAAGAGAATGCAAGTCTGAACTGTTTTTACAATTCTACCAAAGAAAGCATTTAACCAACTCCTTGGGGGACAGGCAGAGGAACCAGAGGAATCAAAATATTAACTACTTATTTCACTGGGAATCAGTAAAATTCATGTATATGCTAAATCAGTAGTAAAATCTACAGAATGTCTGTTATAATCTGCCCTTTTTCACACCAGTCTATACTATTTTAGTGTTATTATTCCTGGGTATCCTAGGTATAAAATAATTCTCTGCCTTCCCTAGCTACATAGAGACAGGAAAACCAACTGATTTAACTCAGATTAAATAACAGAAAGATGCAATCAATCTCCCAAAGAAACATTTCTGCTTGTTTATCAGTTGCCTGCTGTGAAAATTATCTGAGTACAGAATATAGGAAAGATGAGATAAAAGTCATGTGACATATGCTAGTGCAATAAACATCCTTAATTCAGACTAGGAAAAGTCTGAATTAGAAAAGTACTTTAAGGGTACTTTATCTGCCTGTTACCAGAAACAGACTATTACTAAAACGATTTTATTCAACGTTCCATTGAACAAGAAATTTATAAGACTAACACCGTGTTTTGGAAAGTGTTGAGTAAAGGTGGGAAGATAAGTACGCTTAATACTGTTGATAAAAATTTAAGTTAGCACTACCTTTCAGGAGGGCAATTTGGCATTTTCAACTATTTTCTTTTTTTATTAAGATTGTATTTACTTATTTTTAGGGAGAGGAGATAGGAGGAAGGCAGAGAGGGAGAGAAACACCAATGTGTGAGAGAACCATGGACCAGTGGCCCCTCGCACATCCCCAACTAGGGACATGGTCCACAACTCAGGCCTGTGCCCTGACAGAGAACTGAACCAGTGACCTTTTGGCTTGCAGGTCAGCACTCAATCCACTGAGCCACACCAGCCCAGGATCAATAGTTTTCCTCTCTTCAAAATACTCTCTTGCCTTGGTTTCTATAATTGGTTCCTTCCTTCACTTTCCTCTTGCTTTCTTGTCTCCTTTGCTGAACCATTTTCTTTTTAAAGAATTATACTTTTCCCTAGATCTTATCTACTCTGTAACTTGGATTGTCCTCTGTTAAGCTGATAACTTCCAAGCAAATTTTACCCCAAATTTCTCTCAACATTTCCTTTGACACTCTGAACTCATGTTCTCCAACCTCAAAGGCACTCTCAGTATTGCCTGGCAACCTCCCATCTCTTGCCAGTCAGTTCACTCTCCACTCTCCAAAAATAAGAATCACATTTCACCTACTGGAAACCCACCGCAAACCTTGAATATCCTCCTTACTTCCCCCTTCACTCAACAAAAAAATACTCACTCTGAGCTTCAAGGAGATTACATAAATCAAAAAAGATCTACCTCAACTTTCACCAAGTTCTTATCCTTTCCTCCATCAGCATTCATCCTTACCTTCCTTCCTCCCTCCCTCCAGAGAATGAACACTTACTCCCTGTGTTTCCTGGGCCACAAACCTATTCTGCCTTTGCAGGAATCTCATATTATCAGTTTCTCAATCCTATTCTTTCTTGTTATAAAGATTTACTCAATGTTTGTAAAATGAATTATTTATCAAATAAAAATATGCATGTCATTTAATCCAACAAGTTTACTTCTAGGAATTTATACAAAAGATTGGTACAAAGATTTACCTTCCAAGAATATTTACCCAAGTGTTTTCTAAATAGCTAAAAACTACAACCTACATAACCAATAACCAAATGATTAGACACACCCCTACTATGGTCTCCTAGAGAGCTATTAAAACTGCACTTTTTTTCCCCACGTGGAACCATTCACAATCTCTAGTCAAGTGAAATAGAAGGCTTCAAAACAGCACAAATTTTATGAGCTCATTTTTGTAAGGAGAAAGTATAATATATATTTATTTATAAGCTCCAAATACGTTTTGATTACTACACTGTTCAACAGCCTGAGTGAATGGGACTACAGGTGGTTTTTATTTTCCTCTTATTTTTCTATAATTTCTGATTTAGCATACCTATATTTGAATAAAAAAGATTGTAGTGTGTTGACAATACAGAAAAATCTAAATACTGAGTAAATAAAAGTACGGCATTATGGTCTACTGAAATTTAAATGCAAGGATAAAGTATGCAATTATCATTAATTTATTTTAAATTAAAACACGGTCTTATTTTGGAAAACATTTTTGATAACTCAGTTGTGTTCCAATTTCTTTGAGTTGTGATAAAACCTACCCTCATGTTAGGGTGATACCTTTTACAAAACAGCAAAAACTGAAAAGAAGTGCTCATCTATAGGAGAACGGATGAAGATAAACAAACTAGTACATTCATACAAAGGAATGCTGCTAGCAATAAAAAGGAACTTTTTTACTCATATGCTCATAAAGTAGCTTTTTTTTACTCATAAAGTAGCTTTACTCATATGCACAACATGCATGAATCTTAAAAACATTATGCTGAGTGAAAAAGACTTACACAAAGTATATGCTATATAATTCCATTTATATGAAGTTCTAGAACAGAATAAACTAATCAATGATGAAAAAAATCAGGCCAAGGTGGAGCTGACTGTTTGGGAAGGGCAAACAGAAACTTTCTGGGGTGATGCTAATGTCCTGTAACATGATGAGTTTGTACTACACAGGTATATTCATTTATCAAAACTCAAAACTCATCCAATGATTCACTTAAGATTCATGCCTTTTAAAACTCTATCTAATGGTATGCACGTTGAAGCATTTAGGGATGATCTGGACTAAATGTCAGTAATGTACCTCACACGCATCCCTTAAAAAAAAAAAAGGTCTCAATAGAGGGATGCGTAGACAAAGACATGTAATAAACAAAAATTGTAGAATCCAGGTAGTGGGTACAATTCTTTCAACTTTTCTGTAAGTCTGAAAATTCTCATAGTAAAATGCTGGAAAAGCATTATTTGTACAGTCAGCTAGAGAAAGCAAACTACCTAGTTAAATCTGTATATTCAAAAGCTGGAAAATAGAAACATTCCTAGTTTTTCAATTTCCAAATAATTTTACAACTTGGAATAATTTCTCAAATAGCAGAAAACATCTTTAACAAACAACACTGAAACATTTTGTAAGTTCACAGGTTTTTCTAACAGCTAACAAATACGGCTGCTTTCTTGGAAATTTCATTTGTAAACCATCTTTGGACAATGTATCTTTAATTTTTATAGGTGACATAACAGAGAAATAAGAGCTACATCTGTGCCATAGACAATTATGGAAATAATGACATTCATCTCAATACTAAATATTGAAATACTGGTAAGAAAAGGCACTGAATATATGTCAAAACAGACCATCCACAATTCATTAAACTTTTCCTAAAGGGCACAGAAAATACTCTACTACTAAATAATCATGTTTTTAATTACTGATTTATAACATAATAACTTTCTTACTCAATTGAAACTTTTTAGAAAATATAAAAATTCCAGTTTTAGCCATCATAACTTAATCTTGTCTACATTGGTCTTTAAAATATTTTTAAATCTCTGGAAAAGAAAGTGACTTGAGAGTCCAAGAGAAATCCTCACTAATAAAGGATCTATCATTCTGTAGATGATAAAGATTAGCAATAGAAAATAAGAAGATAACCAGGAAGGAAAAGTTGAAACCTTCATAAAATTTACATGAGTTATTCAGTTTCTGAATACAATCTCTCCAAAGACTTGTATCACATGTTACTCTATGTATCACGTGTACACAGGTATGCATGCATGTGTGACGGCACAAAGTGGTAGAACCAAAAGCTCCATACGCTGCACTTTGACTTAAGGGTTTCTCAAGAGTCATTCCGCACTTGATTTTTTAAATAATTCTATACCTGATTTATGTCTTGCACACAAGCATTTAACCTAACCCCCAGGTAAGATGTGACTCTACCAGCTAACACTGGCGATCACAGTTCTTCTCTTACCGCCAACTATTCGATATATCATTTAAGTTGATAAATCTGAAGAAGATTCACATATATAACACAAAATTCATTTAACAAATATTTATTCAGAAATAATACAAGCCAAGCCCTGGAGCAGACACGATATACACTGTCTAATAAACTGTGCATGGCCCCTGGGGGAGGGAACATTAGAGACAGCAAAAAAGTAAACAATGATGTGAATACATTGTGATAACCACTGTGGAAGGAAGTTACAGGATGGAGTGATGGAAAAGAGAAACCGTTTATGGTCATCGGGCCAGGCCTCTCTGAGAAGATGACATTTAAATCCAGCCCTAAAGACCAAGCAGCAGCCAGCCCTGTAAGGAGCAAAACGGAAGAGTAGGTATCCCTTCAGAAGGCAGCAGGTGCGGAGGCTGGGCGGAAGGAACGAGCTCAGAGGGTTGAAGTAACAGAAAGGGGGCCAGTGCAACTACAGCGCGGGGAGAAAACTGCACAAACTGCAGACAAAAGCAGAATTGGCTTTGGGGGGCAGGGGCCGTAGTGAAGATGCTAGACTCTATTCTAAATGCAAAAGATTCTAAAATATCGTTGAATGATATTAACGGGGAGCGAGGGGGTGATACAAGCAGATTGATGTCTTTCGCTTTGTAGAGAAAGCATTGCAGGAAGAATAGAAGCTAAGGTAGCAATGCAGACAAAAAGTCAGTGTGGCCGAGAAAGCAGAAGGAGGTCTGAGATGCCTATAAGATAATCAAGAGAAGACGCTAAGTAGGCCTCTGGATTTAAGTCAGGGGTTGGGAATTGTGGACATATTGATCAAGTTCTTTAAACTGACCTGGATATTTATAAAACACAAATTAACGGACAACACTCCACATCTTCTGCATCAGAATGGACATGCACAAGTGCACATTTTAAACATGTTCAAGTGATTCTGATGTCAACAGGAGTCTGAGATACACTAAAGAGATTTTAGTGTTAAAGTTCATCACCTGGGGTATAACTCTTTATAGAAGAAAACAATACGTTAAGACAACAGTTTTACTTCCTATCTAATCTCCTGAAGTCACAGAACATTACAGAGGAAACACTGTTTTAATAAGTCATTCTTCAAAGGACTTTCACCGAAGGCCACTCAGAAGGTGAATGATTTCTTCTATTTCGCAAGTATTTTCTTACACAATGCCCACGTAATTTCCCACAAATGAGTAAATCAAGGTTCAGAAAAGTGGCGAGTCTTGCCTGAAGGACAAATTCAATAACAGACCCAAGACACACAAATCAAGATAACACCAATTCCAGTCTGCTTGCCAGCACACAAAAATGCCACGAAGCTCACACCCATAAAGCTCACCATCTGTGACATGTCATGTGCAAAATTAATCATAACAAGATAAAATGGGGTGAATGCCTTAACGGAAACAAAAAAGACAGTGAAAGAAGACAACACTTGTTGTCTTAAAAGTATTATAACTGCAGAAACTATAAATTCTACCTGTTTAAAAAACAAAGATTTTATTTATTCATTTTCAGAGGGAAGGGAAGTGAGGGAGAAAGAGAGGGAGAGAATCACTGGCCCGCAACCCAGGCATGTGCCCTGACTGGGAACCAAACCCATGACCCTTTGGTTCACAGACCGGTGCTCAATCCACTGGGCCACACCAGTCAGGGCCAAATTCTACCTTTAAAGTATCCATAAAAGCTACTAACAGTAAGTGCTTGAATCCTATACAGAAAGTCCTAAGACATTATTATGCTAAATTGAGATGAGTCAGATAAATACAAGTACTGTATGACTGTTAACAGGGTGTAGCCAAGGGAGGAGCCCAAATAAGGATTTGTAATGGGGTCCAGAACTCAAGGTGTTCAGGAAATATTAGAGAAAAATAGATATATGATGTCCTCACCCCCGCCAGTCTGAGCTGGGGGATTGGACATCTGGAGCAGGGCCATTCAGCACTGTTTTGTATAGAAACAGCTTTGTAGCTAACCTTTGGCATGGTCATTTAACATATCTATAAACTTTAACTGGTTTCAAAGATATGTTAAATAGCTGTGGCTACACCTTGAGCCAGGGGAATGGAAGTGACTTCCACCCAAGACGTAACTGGGAGGCAACTTCCCCTGGTTACAGCAACTGCGTGAGAGCTTGGAGATGATTGGCTCCTTGCCATGGGGCCACACCTGCCCAGATTCCCTACAGCAGCCCAGAAAAGCTAGAAAAATACGGGAATACTGGCAGGTGTCACTCACTGTAGGAGGAGTTGGAAATGGGGCTGCAGAGGAAGACTGGCTCTGGGATTTCAACCCAGGCGTGGCAGCCATGCCAAGAGAGAACCACGTGGCCTTAGTGGAGTAGATTGGGACCCTGCGGATTGGGCAAAAGTTAGGACCACGGGGCTTTGGGGTGCTCCTTTGCCACGCTGCTTAGGAAGCAGGAGAGAATTTGCTGGGAAGAAAAGGGGTGAAAGGAATCTTGCTGGTGGGCCATGAGAAGGTGCCACATGGTTTTGGATTAACTGGAGATTGTGGCAGCAACACAGCTGATGGTGCCAGGAGTCTCAATCACAGATTTCTACTTCTTTTCCTGAGATATGGTACCCCAGACTGGGCAGAGGGAGAAGGAAGGACTGTATGCATTTGTGCTTATTCTAAAAGACTTCAGTATTTTAATGAAGACATTAAGTCATTACTCGAAGTCTCTATAACTTTCAAATAAATAATTCCTTTCCTTTTCACCAATCTCTGGCATTGAGAGACATCTTTCCTCTGGTGGTGGGCAAAGTGAACCTAGTACGGGGGCAGGGAGAACCCCTGGAGAAAAAGGGGGAATCCTTTCGGTAAGAGTATATCATACACCACCCCGTATCTATTCTGTAACATGATCACTTAATATATGGAATCTAAAACAGTCAAACTCAGAGGACTTCTGGCCAAGATGAAGGTGTAGGTAGACATACTGTACTTCCTCACACAACCAAAATGACAACAAAAATTTAGAAACAAACAAAAAACCCCAACCAGAACTGACAGAAAATTGAACTGTACAGAAGTCCAACAACCAAGGACTTAAAATAGACACATTCATCCAGACCGGTAGGAGGGGCAGAGTCAGGAGGCCAAGCGGAGAGGGGTCACGGCAAAAAAAGCAGTGGTGGGTGGACCCAGCAAGGTGGCAGATTGTGGAGGGGCACACTTTCAAGGCAGCTGGCTGACCGGGTGGTCACACATCCTCATGCAGATAAATCAGGCAAAACTGGGCAGCGAGACAGACTGCGCAATCCAGGGCCCCAGCGTGGGGAAATAAAGCCTCAAAACACTGATTGAAACACCTGTGGGGGTTGAGATACAGGGAAAAACTCCCAGCCTCACAGGAGAGTTCATTGGAGAGACCCATGGGGTCCTAGAACATTCAGAAGCCCACCCACCCAGGAATCAGCACCAGAAGGGCCCAGTTTGCTCGGGGGAAGTGGCGGAAGGGACTGAAATCTGACAGATAGGGGAGCAAGCGCTATTGTTCCCTCTCGGACCCCTCCCCCACATACAGCATCACAACCCAGCAACTGGGTTGCCCCGCCCTGGTGAACACCTAAGGCTTGGTCCCTCACACATAACAGGTGAGTCAAGACAAAAAAAAATGGCCCAAATTGAAGAACAGATCAAAGCTCCAGAACAAATACAACTAAGCAACGAAGAGATAGCCAACCTATCAGATGCACAGTTCAAAACACTGGTAATCAGGATGCTCACAGAAATGGTTGATTTTGGTTGCAAATTAGAAGAACAAATGAAGGCTACACTACGTGAAATGAAGGAAAATGTACAGGGAACCAATAGCAATGGGAAGAAAACTGGGACTCAAATCAATGGAGTGGACCAGAAGAAAGAAAGAAACAACCAAACAGAAAAGAAGGAAGAAACAAGAATTCAAAACAATGAGGAGAGGCTTAGGAACCTCCAGGACATCTTTTAAACGTTCCAGAATCCGAATTATAGGGGTACCAGAAGGGGAAGAGGAAGAGCAACAAGTGGAAAACTTATTTGAGCAAATAATGAAGGAGAACTTCCCTAATCTAGCAAAGGAAATAGACTGTCAA
>PVKU01000690.1:324257-417104 GCA_004027475.1 Anoura caudifer
AAAGAAGTTGGACCCAAGGAGGAACACACCAAGGCACATCATAATTACATTAGCCAAGATTAAAATGAAGGAGAGAATTCTAGAAGCAGCAAGGGATAAGGGCACAGTCACCTACAAAGGAGTTCCCATCAGACTGTCAGCTGATTTCTCAAAAGAGACCTTGCAGGCAAGAAGGGGCTGGAAAGAAGTATTCCAAGTCGTGAAAGGCAAGGACCTATATCCAAGATTGCTCTATCCAGCAAAGCTGTCATTTAGAATGGAAGGGCAGATAAAGTGCTTCTCAGATAAGGTCAAGTTAAAGGAGTTCATCATCACCAAGCCCTTATTATATGAAATGTTAAAGGGACTTATCTAAGAAAAAGAAGATAAAAAATATAAACAATAAAATGACAGCAAACTCACAGTTATTAACAAGCACACTAAAACAAAAGCAAACTAAGCAAACAATAGAACAGGAATAGAACTACAGAAATGGAGATCACATAGAGGGTTAGCAACAGGGGAGGAGGAGAGAGGGGGAAAAGGTACAGAAAACAAGTAGCATAGATGGTGGGTAGAAAATACACAGGGGGAAGGCAAGAATAGTGTGGGAAATGTAGAAGCTAAAGAACTTATGACACATGGACATGAATGTGGGTGGGAGGGGGTGTGGAGGGGAATGAAGGGGGAAAATGGGACAACTGTAATAGCATAATCAATAAAATATATTATAAATAAATAAATAAATAAATAAAACCCATTTTTTTTAAAGCGTACAAACTTGTAGCCAGTAGTAAATAAAACACAGAGAACTGGTGTGTATATGTATAAAATATTACACTATTGTTATGTAATGTGATAAACCTCACTGCAACAGCAATCACATTACAATATTTAGATGTGTTAAAATAACAAGTTGGGCCCTGCCCAGTGTGGCTCAGTTGGTTGGAGTGTCATCCTACAAACTACAAGGTCACGGGTTCAACTCCCAGTTCGATTCCTAGGTATATGCCTAGGTTGCAAGCTCAGTCCCCAGTCAGGACATGTGCAAGAGGCAACGACTGGTATTTCTCTCCCTCGCTTTCTCCTTCCATTCTCCCTCTCTCTATAATAAATAAGCACGTCCTCAGGTGAGTATAAAAATAAAAGTTGTACACCTTCAATTTATACAATATTTTATGTGAAATCTGCTCAATAAAAAACTTTTAACTAAAAACAAAAACAGAAAAGTACTGACTACATTTACCAAAACAAAGAGATACTAAAAACAACAAAAGTCCACCCTGGCTGGTGTAGCTCAGCAGACTGAGCGCAGCCCTATAAACCAAAAACAACAAAAGCCCTAACAATCTTCCTAACTCAATGTACGACCTCTCCAGACTCTGAATCTAAGAAAAGGCTGCCAGTACAACAGCTTGAGAGGTCTACGTAAATCAAATTCCAGCTTACATCTGCTTCAGGCCACAAAGCAAGTCACTGATGGCTGAACCTCAGGTATCTTCATCAGTAAAATGAGGACACAAGGTTTGTGTGGAGAACAGGACCAATAAAGTGGCATTCATCCAACCACAAGAGCATCAAGTACATAAAATGAAGTGGAGTCACTTATGCCAACTTAAATGGCTCAGTCAGCCATGACACTTTGGTTCAAGAGGAAAATTACCTAAGTCAGAACAAACACATCTGGCAAGGAGTCACATCTGCCCACATGGTCAGAGCAGCCATATCTGCAGAGCAAGACCATCCACAGATAGGCTCCTGGGGAAATTCCACACTTGCCAGCAGGGGTGTCAAGAACAGCCATGAACCACCCACAGGCTCCTGAGCAAATTCCCCAGTTGGCAGCAGGGGTGCCAAGACATTTATCAGAAAGACCCAGAGAGGTGGCGCTCACCACTTTCAAGGTATAACTGAGGCCAGCTCCAGACCACTGCTGAGACAGCCACCAAGCTCTACACACCAGAGCGCTGCTCCATGACACCCTCATTTCCCATGGCATCGGCCACCGGAGGTTCTGCCCTGCTGGACTGAAGACCACGCCTGCCCTGCTGCCCACCTGGCTCTGGAAGTCCTTCCTTGCAAGACGCTGACCACTCCCTTGGTCACTGTGCTGTCTCCCAGAACTGCAGACTGAGATTCTGGGACGCGGGTTCATTATCCCCATTGATTGTTGTGTGTATAGGATATTATTGTATGTTGATGTTCTACTGTGAGTGAACCTGCATTCAATAAAAGCTGAGTGAACAGCATAGTTACTGTGCGTGACTCTTGTCTATTCCTTGGTGCTGGGTTGCTGAGCAGACAGCTAGCCCAGTGGTTGCCTGGCGGACTTATAGGAAAGACTAAATCACAAACACATGCTCGGGACAGTTTGGTATAAAGAACATAATAAAGTTATCATCATCTATAATTATTATTGGAAGAACAAAGAGTAATAATCTATAATTGTCTGAGATTTTAACATGAAATCATGGATTTTCCTTCAAGTGTTTATTTCAACCTACCTACCTTAATACTGAAGTACCAGTATGCTTCCTAAAACGTTAACAAATCCTCTTTGCTGGCTGCCCCGAAACTAAGATCATCCCCTGACTATAAGCTCAGGGTCACGACAGTCCTAATGCTTATAACTGTTCACTGTCCCTGAGCTAGACTTCAGGTTCCTTGATGGCAAAAGCTATGCCTTGTTCATTTCCAATCATTTATTTAACATCTGAGTACTAACTCTGTGCTTGGCACTGACATTGGTCCTGACAATAACGCAGTGAACTTTCAGAAAATTTGTTTGGGTTGGTTCATAGCCTTTTCCTGCCTGTTGCTGAATCTGGTACAATCAGCTTCTCCAAATGATCTGTTTTTAAGCTCTATTTTCACCAAAAGTTGTAAACCCATTTTTTTAAACACATTAGTCTCTGCCCTCTTAGAGCTTATAATCTAATGAGACAAGAGAGACATTAAGTAAATAAGTGTTTACCAATTAGTGGTAATTGCTATCAAACAAAGAGGGTGGGGGCTAGGAAGTACTGTAGGAGCTGGGAAGTTGGTATTTTACATAGGTTACTAGGAAAAGCCTCACATATAAGTGAAAGCTGAAATAAGTGGAGCACGTCACACAGATACCTAGAGGAAAGGAGTCATCCAGACAGAGGGCAAAGACCATGTGCAAAGGCCATGAGGCAGGAACACAGTTGTGTGGAATAAATTGTAAGAAGGTAAATGTATGGGGGGGGGAGTAACAGACACAAGGGAGGGCAGGCTCTGTGAGCAGAAGAATTTAAAGAATCACTCAGACTTCTGTATGGAGAACAGAGAATAAAGAGTGGAAGCAGTGAGCCTGATTAGAACAATGAAATAATCTAGAAGAGACAGCAGTGGCTTGAACCCAGGAAGCGATGCAATGATTTGCTGGATTCTAGTTAGGTTTTGAAGGCAGAATCCACAAGATGTGTTGGATAAACTGGATGTGATGAGAGAATAAGAATCAAGGAGAGCTTTTAAAAGATTTAATAAGAGTAGAGTTCCCATTAACGGAGACAAGAAAGGCAGAGAAGCGGTTTTATTTTCCCAGAACCCAGCAAACTGCCCAGTACATAATATTACTTGTGAACTAAATTTAACTGAATAAACTCCCCGAATGAAGCATTAAATTCAGTGTATTGCTTTCTACTTGCTCTCAATTTTCTTTAGTAATGTTTGTTAAATACCCAAAGACTTAGCCACCAGCACAGTTCACATGCTAACATGGAAACCTTACACTGGGACACAGCACCTAATCCTTAGACCTCAAAGACCTGTTTCAGTTTCAAATTCACAATCCTCCTGGACATAACAGAAATCCGCTACCAAAGAAAGCTCTGTGACAGCCTGAGCATTCTTACACCCAAAGTAATTAACCTGTACATTAATGATGTCATATTCCTGGAAGGTACAGAAGCACAAAGAGAACTCCCTAGGCCAGAATTAACTGAAAATTACAATACTGTGTGATAAATTTTCAGAATGGGACAAGACTGTATAAGTCCCCTAAAAAAATAAGCCATCAGTCATTAGCATTTTTGAAATGATCTCTTCACCTCAAGCAGTAAGTCCCTTCAAAACAATTTCAATGAAAAATTAAAATCTGCTTGAGAAAAAGTGAAATTTAGCACATCTTCCCCCAAGCAAGCACTTTTCCTGCCAATTAGTAAAAATAAGCTTCACTTAAGGACAAGTTGGGTGTCCTGACCTTTAGCACTTCTTACAGTCGAAGTGTCAGATTTTCTAACCCAGCACCCTCATTCAGCTCCATGAAGAACCACAAAGTTAGCCGAAATATACTCAAAACAACCCTCCTAAAATAAAGTTACCATCTTTTCCTCCCTTCCCGTTATGTAAAAAATTTTAATTCAAGCTGAAGTAACATCCCTCTTCCACATTGTTTCCCCTAATGCCCCACCCTAACCTTAAGTGTTAAAAAAAAATGCGCTTACAACTTTCAGTGAAAATATAGCTTAAAAACCTGGATCATTCGGAGAAGCTGATCATACTGAACTCAGCAACAGGCAGTACTTAGTACTTGCCTTCTGCCAATCAGCGAAAGGCCTTGAACCAACCCAAACAAATCTGCAGAAATGCCAGCCAGATTCCCCGTATCGCCCCCGCGCCCTACCCCCAGAGCTGGCCTGGAAACAACACAACAGCCACTGACCACGGAGCCGAACCGAAAAGAGCCCGTGGTAAGCAAAAAAACAATGATTTTCAGAGGCAAGAAGATTAAGAGGCAGGTTTTCAACCACCACCTCTAAGCGAGTTAAGAGCCGGCGACCCACAGTACGTTCCCAACAGAGCGGCGCGCAGTCCTCCTCGCTCCGAGGGCTCCGCGTGCGATCAGGGCGAGGCGGAGCGAGGGCTCTCCGGGGAGAGGAGGCGCAGAGCCGCCCTGGGTGGAGGGAGTGCCCCGGGGTACCCGAGGAACAGAGCGCGAACCAGCGCGCGTGCGGGGCTGGAATGCGGCGTCCCCTCCAGCGAGGCAGGCTCAGAGCCTAGCACAAAACGCTGAGGGCGGGGAGCCCCACTAGGGCTTTGACCCCCCCCCCCGGGTAGAAAAGCTGGAGAGGCTAGGGGTGAGGGATCCCCCACCCTACCCTACCCTACCCTCCCACGAAGGGGCCTAGGAAGCTACCAGTTCCCCGTTCACCGGTTGGGCGTACGGAGGCGGGAGGTGGGGGCTGCTGCTGTTTCGTTTCTGGTATCATCTCCGAGATAGAGGAAATCCTAAAGCGACCAAAGCGCAGAGTGTGGGTGGGGGAGGGGAGCGTGACAGCGAGTGGGGTTGCGGGCTCCGAGGGACCGAGGGTGGGGTGCAGCCCCGGGAAGGGAAAGAGGGCGCAACCACAGCCCCGGGCCAGGGAGGCGCGACTGCCCGCCGGATTCTGGAAAGCTGGCGCTCCCCGGCCAGCCAGAAAGGGGAAGGAGCCACCTCCTCCCCGCCCCCACACTCACCATGTAGAGGGTGAAGGGCAGGCCGAGCAGAAAGAGCCACAGGTAGAGGTGCAGCGCGTTCACGAAGGTGGCCTGGTGCGGGTCGTAGTACCAGCCCCCGCTGAGCGCGGCCCACACCCCCTGCCGGAGGATCTGCAGCGTCTGCGACCCCATCCCTCCCCGGCGCCGCCGCCGCCGCCTCCGCCGCCCCCGCCCCGGCCCCAGCTCTGCCTCAGTCACCGGAGCCCGCGGCTGCCCCGTCTATCCTCCTCCGGAGCTGCGGGACAGCGGGCCGGCGCCTCGGCGGTCGCTAGGGCTGCTGCAGCGGGAGGAGGAGGCAGCGAGCGAGAAGGAGGCGGCGAGCGGTGGGGCGGAGGAGAGCGAAGAAGAGGAGGAGACCGGCCTCCGGAGCGCCGCCGCCATCTTGTCCCCTGACACCCAGAGCCGAAGCCAGGCCCCGCCACGCGCGGCCCGCCAGCGTCGCCGCCGCAGCCGCCGCGACCCCCCGCCGGCCGCCAGCCCCGGGCCCGGCGGAGAAGAAGGCCCTGCGCCCGGGAGGGACGGGCAGCAAGCCGCGCCCCCTTCAGC
Organism: Anoura caudifer; assembly: GCA_004027475.1. NCBI lineage: Eukaryota > Metazoa > Chordata > Mammalia > Chiroptera > Phyllostomidae > Anoura > Anoura caudifer. The sequence goes on from PVKU01000690.1 coordinate 330,285, forward strand.
TCCTCCTCTTTTCTCCTCTCCCCCCGCCCCCCCCTCACCGGCTCAGCACGGGAGCGCGCAGCGCTCGGGTTGCCGCGGGCGCCTCCTGCCGGCGCCCCGGAGAAGCGCGCGCCGACGTGGGCCCGGCGGGCGTGGGTCCGGGCTGCGGGTGACACGCCGCAGGGGCTCTAGGAAACCCCATTCCTCTCTCGGTAGCAAATCTGGCAAGTTCTTTGATCAGTCCCTGAATCTGGACTTTCACTCTCCAAAACCTTGTCTTCAGAACCTTGTCAGCACCTTGGCTGACGTTTATTTTTAATAAAGGCCTAGGAACAACGAGGCTAACACTGAGCTATTCACTGAAGGCCTGGAAGAATTAGGTACAGCGATGACACTATTGAAAAATCACAAATGCACCCAGTTTGAACAAGAACTGTGTTGGTGATTGGAGTGGCCTGAGAGTCCTAGAGAAAAACAGCTTTGTCCAGTGTTGGGAGGACTTACCGCTTCCGAAGAGAGAGAAATTAATAGAAGTTACAAGAGATGTAAAAGTGTGGAGTGGACAGGTTTATCACGTGCGCGATGATTTTATTGTTTAACGGGCTGTAACTTGTAACTATTGTTATTAATCGGCCAATCTAAACAGGGATGAAACATTAACTGTGATTGCACCGCAAGTCACGATAGGATCTTGTGCTTTTTAATAGCTGTAAAAACTGAGGCTCATTCTTGGCTCTGTATAATGTTTATAAGGCATGTCTGATCTCATTGAATGAAATTTTTGTAGCGTTTGAAGTTTGAGTTTTGATAGCAATAGCAATAAAAGTACTCTTTTATATTCCTGGATTAAAGTTGCTGTAATTAATGAGAAAAGAAAGAGAGCCAAAAGAAACTGGTGACATTTTAAGAGTACTGAAAAACCATTGCAGTACCTTCTAGTGCCATACCACTTTACAGTTCAAACATTTTCACACCCATTTCATTTGCCTTCACAACACTCCAGTGAGGGCAGCATAGAGGCTGCCCTTATTTTATGGATGAGAAAACCAAAGCTCAAAGAAACTGATTGTCCACATTCTGTAAGTAATAGGTTGTTGCGAAGACCTCTGACACCAGCAGTCATCCTAACAGCATGAACTGAACTTGGGAAGTCTGTTTCTCAGTACTGTCTACCTCAACCATTCAGATAAGAGTTTGAACTGATGAATAGCTGCTCAGCAGCTTCTGCTTACTTGTGGCCCATTTAAATGTATGACCAGTTGTTCTCAAAGTAGTCCCAAAACCAGCTGTATCAACATCACCTGAGAGATTGTTAGAGATGCAAATGCTCAGGCACTACTCCGGGAAAACTCTGGACCCAGAAATCTATTTTAACAAGCCCTCTGGAAGATTCTAATGTGCCTTGAAGATTGAAACTGCCACTATAGAACTACCAACAAGTTCCAATAAGATACCTTGAAATTGAGAGATATGAACAACCATTGGCCAAAATTAACTTTTAAGTATATCAGTATGTCTAAAAGCAAAGTTAAGGTTAAATAATACAAGTTTTACAATGAAAATAGTTGCCTTGAGGCTTGGTCATGGATACAAGGTATTGTCAAGTGTTCATTTGTTTCTTCCAAGGAGACAGGAAAGCTCTCTGAGCAGATTTTGGAACTGATCCCAAGCTTTCCAACACAAAGAAAGATGTAAACAAGGCTAAAATTCCAGTACCACATCAGTTTCCACGCCAGTAAATACCTGCTATAGTTTAATGTAGAAGGATTAACTGTAATGAGAGTGAGGTGGACTGGTAGAAGTAGACACATCCATGGAATTGGAGGCCGACCCCCCTGGTGGGACGAGCTTGCAGCCAAAAGACAATATCTGGAGGGTGTGGAACAGGCAGCAGCCAGGATGGCAGCCAGCATCAGGCTGGTTCAATGCAGAGAATGAGTATTGTAAGCTGGCAGCTGGAACACAATCTTGGGAAATCCAGGAACAGATAAAAATTGGGAAATCATGGCAGGCATTAAGAAAATGTGTTGCTTACAGCAGGGCTCCAGCCTCAGTGCTGGATTCCAGGTCTGGATTCCTCTTCCAATGAGGAAATGATAAAAACAAATAGAATGCAGCTCCTTGAGATGAGGTACTGGACAAGTCTGGGGGGCAAAGACTTGGGCTCAGGGCAGTAAGACAAGTGTCCAAAGGCCAGACCTGGTAGACAGTGAGAGTTAGAAACAAAGCAGGAACTTTGTGGGACCAAATTTCACCCTGATCATGGTTGCCTTATGTTGAGGTCCCAGAGTGTTAATATAGAACTCTAATTCTCCTCCAGTATTGCTGGAATTGATTCAAGAACTTGAGATGGGAGTCATGTGGCACCAGCCACTGAATAAAAAGGGGTCAGCAAGATGGGCAGGCCCAGAAGGTCAAAAAGGCAGTTACGGACTATATCTTTCAGCTCAGGACTGGTGAAAGCATTTTAGAAAAATGCTAATTAACTGATTTAGGAAATTAGCAATTGATAGGATTCAATGAAATGGATGACCTTTCAGAGAGACTGAGTGAGCAGTTGGAGTGGGGGTGGGAAGAGAGAGAATCCTACAGTGCTTTTTATCTGTAGCTTTCAAAATGTTTGTGAATGCTGCCACGACAAGCTTCCTATTTTATAACCAGGAAGTCAAGGCACGGAGGGGTTAAATGTTTTGCCCAAAGTAGCATGCTCTATCATATCCATAAATTATAAGAGCAGGACAAAAGTTCTGGAATCTAATTTGCTAAGTGTTAGCCCTCTAACATGCATAAAGGCCATTAATAATGTTACACTTAGCATGTCAAAATTAGCAGCCATGACACACTTCAAAACCACCTCCTGGTATTTGCTCATCTTTCAGCTAATTCTATTAAAATTGTACTCCCTGACAGTTTATAAGCCCCTTGAGGACTGGGACTGCTCTGACAGCAGATGCTCTCTCCTATCTAAAAGGACAAAGCTGAGTGTACAAAACCTTTTAATAACTGCCCCCCAAACCTACCTTGGAGCAGAGGTGTACAAACTGTACCTCTGGCCAGTTTATGTGGCAGAAGTTGTCTACTGTACTTTAGACATCATAGCCCATGTGTCCGGCCAACAACCTAAATGCAGCAGTTTTCCACGTCTGCCCCACATCACCCCAGACTAGCCCTTCTTATTTATTTCTCTCAGTGAAATCCACATTTTCCAACCTGCTCAGACTTGAAACCTCATATACCCTCCCCCATTGTTTGGTTTGCTACAGTCTTTTTCCTGCTCAATCCTTCCTTCACGTTGCCAGAGCAACCATCCTCCTGGATGCCCTCATCAACTCAAACCAAACAGCTTCCTATTGCCTCCAATCTCGCTTCAAAACCAGGCTACATTCCACCAACAAATTAATCTCCCTAATCCACTTTCTTGTGCCCCTTCTTTTCTCAAAAGGTTTCAATTCTCTGCTGTCACCAGTGGTACTAAAAGCGTATTACCGAGCCAGGCATTCAAAGTCCCTGCAACCTAAATCACCGTTTTCTCTGACTCAGCTCAGGTTACTCCTCACCGTGAACCCCTTTTTGCTGGTGAATATCAGCCTACCCGTGTATCCAGTTTTATTTATCAACCCATCCTGCCTCTATGCTCCTATACCATTTGCCTCATCTGGAAAACCTTGCTCCTCCAACTGCCTCTAAAATCCACTATGACTACTCCAAGAACATTCATCTAGTTTTTAAATAGCCTGGAGCACTCACGTGTTCCATTCATAGCCCTGCAGTGTGTACTATTTGATAGCCCCCAACAAAACTGTCCATTTCTTGAGGGCAAGGCACTCGGCCTGTAGGACAATGCCTAGCAAAAAGCTGTGCAGATCAACTGACAGTGAACGGAAGTGGAAAAATAAAGCAACACAGAAAGTGGTGAGTTTTCAATTAAAGATTTTCATCTGTTTTAGTTTTCATTTGGTGACTCTTCAACATTCTAAAGCATTTCACCAGCCTGCAAGATCAATTCAAGATAGGAGAAAAATGTAGAATAAAGGTGAAGAGATTTGGCAGAGAAGGGAAAGGCCCTAAAATTCTTTCGAGATTCTCTTTTTAGTCATTCACTATGTACTACTTCACATCACATCAGGAAGAGTAACGTCAAAGGGACAGAGGGGGGCTTTCCAAATCTTACGTAATATAATTACAAAATACCAATATCTGGATGTAGAGCTAAATAACTAAAACAAAAGCAACTCATCCTTCTTGGAAATCTCAACTCAATCTATTCCATTTTTTTTTTTAAATGTCAATTCCATATGATGAGTACTTTAGAACATGTTTTAATCAACACTAACTAGTTCAGTAATTCTCACTATGGTTTTGTGTCATTTGTTATATCTCAATTCACTTTTCTGAAACTCACAAACAGTACTTTGAGGCGGGGTGATAAAAGGAAAGAGGAACTATATAGGATATTGCAAAACTCCCCAACCTGGGGGGATCCTGAATTAGAAACAATATATACACGCGTTATTTTCCATCTTTTGACCTTAGACTATTCTCCTATGTAGTTAGATATCTGGTGTGTTTAGCTAGACTGTATTAAAGAGCTGTTCTGTTCCAGCCAGGGTAGCGTAATTCCCACAAAATCTACCCAGGCCAACTGATGCAGCTGGGTGATTCTCAGAAGAGCGCCCCCGATTGTTACCAGTGTCATCTGGAGGGCCTGCCTAGAGTTAAGCAGAGATTAGACAGTTGTCCCCTTGGGAGGATGGATGCCTGGCTCCTCCAGCAAGGATATCCTTGGTGGGAAGGAGTGTTTGGTAGTGGAAAGATCATGGTGCAAAGAATCAGATAAACCCATGTTTTAATCTATAGTCTGTTACTTTCTTTTTAAATTTATTTATTTACGTATTTTTATTGAATGTATTGGGGTGACATTGATTAATAAAATTGTATAGGTTTCAGGTGTACAATTCTATAATACATCATCTGTATATTATATTGTGTATTCGCCACCTCAAGTCAAGTATCCTTCTATCACCATTGATTCCCCCCTTCACTCTCTCTTGCTTCCTCCCACCCCCATTTCCCTCTGGGAATGACCATACAATTGTCTGCCTGTGAGGTGTTTTGTGTTTTGTTTTTAGTTTTGCTTAATCTTTTCACCTTTTTCACCCAGTCCCCCATCCCCTTCCACTCTGACAGCTGTCAGTTTGTTCTCTGTTACTTTCTAAATCAGTCCTAGCCCCAAGTTAAGAAATCCAAGCAGAATTGAAGAATCCCAGGGAATTCAATGCTGCAAACTCACTGTATTGCTTTTTTCTCATGGAAAAAAAAAAAAAAGCCCTGGCTGGTGTAGCTCAGTGGATTGAGCGCGGGCCTGTGAACCAAACGATCGTGGTTCGATTCCCAGTCAGGGCACATGCCTGGGTTGCAGGCCAGTTCCCGGCAAGGGATGCATGAGAAGCAACCATACATTGATATTTCTCTCCCTCTCTCTCTCCTTCCCTTCCCCTCTAAAGATAAATAAATAAAATGTTAAAAAAAATAAAAAATAATAATAATTTATTTAAAAAAAAAAAAAAGAACATTCTAATGATCTAATAAAAAGCCCTTTCCCTTAAAGATTTTCACAGCTTTCTTTATGGAAACCTTGATGGCACGTGGGAATGTAGTTCTTACTAGTTTTGTTTGTTTGATTAGTTTGGTTTGGTTGGTTTTGGTTTTTATTTTTGGTTTTGCTTTGCCTATGGTCACTGGATTCAGCAGCTGTTAATATACATAACGATTTTCTAATCATGCACGAACAGTATGTTCTGTGTACTGGTCTAGTGGGGTGATATAAATCAGTAGCAATCATGATGTAAAGTAAAACCTCTCTGTCATTCCACTTCTCTCATGTCCTTCTCTGGTTCGGGTCCCATGGTTCTGCAATTTAATCATTTAGTAGCTCCTGCCTTTTCACTCCCTCACCTCTCTCCTCTGCCATCAACCAAAACCATAACTCCAGGCGGGTCTTTTTCTTCCTCCAGCACACAGGCTACCCTTCCAGGTTCTGAACTCAGCTACTGCCTGGATTCTTCCTGACAGTTCTCGGGCTTCTACTCAGCATGCGTAGCATCCCTCTTAATGACTTAAATCTCACCAATGTTCTCAAGACATCTATACCACTCTCATTCCCAGAGCACAAAGTAAATAGAAGATATCAGACTATAAGCTCTCAATGTCCTGCCCTCCTACTTCTAAATCTATCTACATGTGCATCCATCTTCCCTTCCCCTCCCCTCCCCTCCCCTCCCCTCCCCTCGTGGAGTAGGTGTTGTTCTGCCAAAGAGATCACTCTACCTGTTCTCTGGATCCCATCTCCAGCTGTCTCTAAATCATACTCAGTTTATTAACCTTGGTCCCACAGGCACCGCGGGCTTTTCTTTTTTACTCCTCTTGGCACTTTCCTTACACCTGTAAACAGGCACTCTAACCCCTAAGCTTTCTGTGTCCTCTAGCTTCCACCCTCTTTCTCCTTTCCTTCACAGCCAGGTTTCTTAACTCTTGTCACTGCTCTTGCCTCAGTCACCAGTGACTTCCTAGTTGCCAAGTCCAACAGGCACTTTTCAGTCCCTATCTTATTTAATCTTTTTGCTTCTAGCTTATTGCTCCCACTTCCTGGTTTCCTCTAATGTCCCTGATCATCCCAAGGTTTCTTCTTATGTCCCTGATCATCTCAGACTCAAGATTCCTTTATGGAGTCCTCTTCTTCCCTCTCCTCCTCAAGATTATCAGTGGATTAATAAAGGGGAAAACATCCCCACCGTGCACTTCCAAGCTCAGAAGAGGCTAAAGCCTCCTAACCTGAATCCTGTAGTGCCCCTCAGCCTGTGGGGGTTACCAGAAAATGAAAACAAGCTGCATGTGAGGGGTGATGAGGAATAGGACACCTCAAAAGTATTTGTCAAAATCATTGTCTCAAGAACAGAAAAATAAGCTCTGCTTTAAATATTATAGCTGTAACCTCGTGTTGTTTTTTGTTTTTTCTTTGTTTGTCTTAAATCCCTTACTTGTATTAGCTTAATGGGAATTTCTTAAAGTTCCTGATCTCTAATTTATGAAGAGCTTTGTTTTAAGCATTTATTTATTTAGCCTTCGGGCTTGTATTTTGAAAACCCAGCATTAACTTATGTGTGGTTTGTTTGGCCCAGGCTCTCTACCATTCTGCTTCCAAGTGGCCTTTTTGGCTGGTATTTAGTTTTTCATCATAAAAGTATTACATTCACATTTTTTTATCTGAGAAAATATAGAAAAGAAACCAGTAAGCCCCCTACTCAATCACAACCACTATAAATGTTTGGTATCTTCTCAGTTTCTCCAGCCCTTCCCCCCACCTACTTCTGTACCATATTCTAATTAGAGTTCAGAGCCTGATTTGGAAAGTTTTTGTGTCAACACATGCCATGTGCCTTGGCAGTTTGCTTAGTCTGAGAAACTTCAGGAGGCATTTTTTCCTTCTGACTTACCCATGTGTTTCACTTAGATTCTTGGACACATATTCCTCTGTGCAACATGGGCATTAGCCTACAGCTTCAAGTAACAGAAAATTCCATTTAAACTCACATCAACAATAAGGAAAAGTGTTGCTTCATATAAATGCAAGGCCATGAAACAGGGCAGGCTTCCGGGGACGTTTAATTTAGTGGCTCTGCGTCTATTTCTTTGCAATGCCCTGAGATGGTCTCCTCTAGGTGTTGGCTTTGACTCTGGCCTTCTTCCTTCATGGGGGCGAAATGGCTGCAGCAGTCACTGGTTTCACATGGGGATGCCATTAGTTTGGGTGAAGTTCACCTAAGAGCAAGGAAACTTCTTTCCTAGGAACTTCTAGCATATTTTTGGTCATGTGCCTATTCTTGAGTCAACCCCTGCTCTCAGGTCAATGCCACACAGTGATTCTGGTCTGGGTTCCTGAACAATGATTGGTCAGGGCAATGGAATTACTCTTAGACAGGGCAGTCCAGAGGCGGACTGACACACAGGGGCTATGTGGGGAGGGGCAGGTGCCTGAATAAAACAGGGCTATATGAAGAGACATAGAGGAGGAACAGAGATTGAATAAACAACCACACATGAGTTTAGAAACTTGGCCATTTAATTAAATTACTTTATTTATTTATGCTTTTGACTTATTTTTATTACGTTTTTTAAATTTTTGTTTACCTTATTTTTAGAGAGAGGGAGGGAGGGAGAAAGAGAGGGAAACACGGATCAGTTGCCTCTCACGTACCCCCTACCGGGGACCTGGCCCACAATCCAGGCATGTGGCCTGACTGGGTATCAAACCGGTGACATTTTGGTTCATAGGCCAGCACTCAGTCCACTGAGCCACACCAGCTGGGGATATGTTTATCACACTTTTTAAAGTTTTAATAGGTGATACCTTCATACAGTTCAATATTTAAAGAACCAAAAAAAGGTATACGGTGAAACATTCTTTCCACTGCTGGCCCCAGCCAAACAAATTCTACACATATACAAACACACTCTCTTTTTATACACCAAGTAGAGCATGCTATCACACTGTTATGCGCCTTACTGTTCACCTGACAATATATATCGATGATTATTATATCAGTACATAGAGAGTGTCATCATTCTTTTTTGGCACTGCATCGTATTATACTGTAGGGTGTGCCACAGTTTATTTAATGCCTGTGGGTGGGCATGTAGGTGGCTAGTACTGTTTTGCTCTAAAAAAGCTGCCGTACTGCATAATATTGTATATATTTTATAATGTACTTTTGAGGAATATCTAAAGCAGGGGTGCCAAACTTATTTTCACTGGGGAGCCACATCAGCCTCACAGTTGCCTTCAAGGCCCTGGAATGATTTCAGGACTGTATAAATGTAACTACTCCTTAACTGTTAAGGAGTTGAAATTACATTCGGCCCTTTGAAGGCAACCATGAGGCTCATGTGGCCCCTGGTGAAAATGAGTCTGACACCCCTGATCTAAAGCATACATTTCTCAAAGTGGATTTAATGCCAAATTGCTCCTTCTAGCTGTTGCACCGGCCTGTGCTCCCACTGGCAGGGTACAGAGGTGCCTGCTTCAGAACGGCCTCAGCAGCAGCATGATATGAGACTTTTGGGTCTTTGCTAATTTGATCATCAAAAATTAATGTCTCAGTGTAATTTTAATTTGAATCGTTTTCTATTGTGAGCAGGGCTGAGCTGCTTTCATGTGCCTGGGAGCCATCTGAGTCTCTTCTTCTAGGCCTCGCCTGACCACATTCTTTGCCCATGTTTCTATTGCTCTGCTGGTCTGCTCCTTTCTGGTTTGTAGGAGCTCGTACATTAAAGGATATTAGTCTGTGGTCTGTAGTAGAGCTACATAGAGCTACATCTATTTCCATCCAGTTTGTCATTTGTTTTTCAACTTTGCTTATGGTCTTTTCCATGCATGTAAAATTTTAACATTATAAGATTGAATATGTTCATCTTTGCTTTTATGGTTCCGGATTTAATGTCATAAGTAGAAATGCCTTCCCCACTCTGAGGTGACCAACTCTCTCTTAGTTTCCTCTAAAAGAGAAAACAGTTGTATTTTATACATTTTAATATTACATCTATTTGGAATTTATCCTGATCAGGTGTGAGAAATAAATTTAACTTTGATTTTTTTTCCCATTTGATTGACTTTAATTTTGTGCTAATTCGTGGTGATGCCCCTTCTTGTTTTGCTACACTCAAGGTATTGCCAATATTCTCCATAAATGACTAAAAATCTAAGTTTTCATTGGCTTTAACTAGCAAAACAATAACTCACAAAGTTTCTGAACTTACCCCAGGCCATGATCTATTTTGGAGACTGGGGAGATGATGAAGTAAAAGACCTTGAAATCAGACAAAGAATAATGCTTGTTGCATTTCAACATCCTTGCTATTTGGAAATGTGCATATTCAGGACAGGTACTCACAATAAAAACAATTAAAAATAATAAAATATAGCTTCAGTGATGTAAGTCACTTAAAACTGCCATGTTTAATGCTCTAATTCTTCTCTTAGGCTCTTTTTAGACGTGGCATAGTGCATATCCTGCAGCATTCTGACTCCTGCGTGCACTGTAAGGGGCTGCTGCCCCTCCAGAATCTTAAGAGGCAGACCACCATGGGGCATGAAGCCTCCTCCAAGGCTTCCCATGGAAAGGGGAGCTCAGCAGCAAAGACAGAAAAAGGCAGATCTTGGTTCCTTAAGCTGTGGATTTGGGTGGCTGGACTGGCCAAATCCAGATACCCAGGGACACTCTACTCAACTCTCCGCTGCAAGGGGAATGTCACTTGTGCTGATTCTCTAGTAAGATAGAAACTAATGTCTACCCAAGCAAAAGGGTGTCATGCTCACTGCTGAGTAAAAATCCTTTGACAAGAACAAACAGACTTCTGCTGGCACACTGTCAAATTGCATTATGGTTATTTGTTTACTTCTTCTCCATCCTTCCCAGGAGACTGGTTGTCCTGCGAGCGCAGGAGCTCTTTGTCTTCTCTGAACAGCGATAGTGTAGCACACTCACCCCGCTCTATGGCAGTGTGCCTACTGCATGTATTTTGTCTTACGTGGACACTCTCCTTATATATCCCGCTCTTCAACACTCACCCGTTATTGAAGAGCTTCCAAGTGTCAGCCACTGAATTAAAAAGTGCTTCACATACATTACCTTTTACACTTCTCACAACAGCTCTGTGAGGTACATACTCTAGTTTCCCCCATTGTAATAGTGAGAAAACTAAGGAACAGAGAGGTTAAGTAACTTGCCCAAAGCCACACAGATAATAGATGGTGGAGTCACGATTCAAATCCTAGATGGTGTAACTCCATTGCCCACTGCTCCTTACAGCTACATCACATTCTTGTTGCTCCCCAGCCTGTTGGTAAGAAAAAAAAATTCAATGTAAAATAAGAACTTAGAATTTTGCCTTCCAGAACAGTGCCTTAATATATCCCAGGGAACATGGGGTTGTTGTTGTTGTTGTTGTTGGGTGATCACTCTTGTTTGTCTAAGATAGAAACTGTGATGTTCCTGTTCGAGGAATCCCACTCTCACCCTACCCAGGCCAGGAGAAGAAGAGAGTGAAACAAAGAAAGCCAAATTGTCTTATGTAAAGAGAAATAGGAATGTGTGGGTTTTCAGCAGGCCATTCAGGTAACAGCCTAAGGGACAGCAGGGGCGAGATGTGAAGGGGTGAGGAACTCTGGCAATTGGGTGGGACAGCTAAACCCAAAGCAAGATCATGGCCAATGAGAAATTTCTTCTAGTGAGTAAGACAAGGAATTCATAAATAACCCTGAACAACAGCTCAATCGCTGCAAAAATTTGCAACCCACCATAAGCACAAGCATATGTAAGAGGTGTTTGGCCAGGATCTGCAGCAAGGGAGAAAGAGGAATGATACCCACCCTGGAGCCAAGTGGTCCTGGGCAGAGGGTAGTAGATGCCTGAGCTGAAAGCAACAGTTTGGAACTGGCAGGAGCAGTGAAAAAGCAAATAGTATCAACAGCCCACTGCTAAAACAAAAGCCACCTGGAAACCTACAGGAAATACTGGGAGTCACTTTCCACTGAGGATTGGGGACTGGAGCAAAACTGATTACCAAAAGCTGAAGGACAGAGGGATGACTGGGGGATAGTAAACATTTTCTCCTCTTCTGTGATTGAATCAGCTGCACTAGATATACGTTTCTACCAATATGCTTATCATTTTAGTGTCAGTGTAGACCAGGGTTCCTTAACCTCAACCCTGTTGACATTTGGGGATGAACAATTCTTTGCTGTGGGGGGCTGTCTTGTGCATTGTAAGATGCTAAGCAGCATCTGTAGTCCTGGCTGGTGTGGCTCAGTGGATTGAGCACTAGTTTGTGAACCACAAGGTCATCGGTTCAATTCCCAGTCAGAGCACACACCTGGGTTGTGGGCCAGGTCCCCAGTAGGGGGTGTGTGAGAGGCAACCTACTGATGTGTCTCTCACACACTGATGTTTCTCTCTCTCCCTCCCCTCCCCTCTCTCTAAAAAAAAAGAAAAGAAAAAAAAAAAAACAAACCCACGATCATTTTTTTAAAGCAGCATCTCCAGATGCTAATAGCAGTGGCATACCAGTACTCCACAATAAAAAAATAAAAAAATAAAAAAATAAAAAAACGCCTCCAGACACTGCCAAGTGTTCCCTGGGGGGACAAAAATCACGACAGCACTATTTTGTGTAAAAATAGCTCCCCAGTGTATTTCAAGTGTTTCCACTAAGTCTACTAAGTTTACTAGGCACCTTAAGAATGTTTATATTATATTTGCATAATAATAGAGTTTATCGTTTTCTATAGCCTGTATTACAGACATAGTAATAATACTATCATTAATAGAAAGAGCACTGTGGTTCTAACATTATGTATAAATAAGAATGGAGTTGGTTATATGAGTTTTCCCTATACACAGAAGTCCATTAGATTAGTAGGTTAGGGTTCAGTACCCAGCTTGGACACGGAGCAGCGGCTCAAAGGAAGTGAACTGTGCCCTACACATCAGATCTGTTGGGAAGGCTGCATGATGAGCCACAGTGATTCACCACTTCTGTCTTTTGGAGAAATTCAAGACGGATGGCATTCACATAAGCAAAGCTGTCTTGTAGCACAACCCAGAATCAAACTTTGGTGAAACCCAGTTCTTTGCAGGGATGTAAAACAAGCACACTAATTTATAACCACATCAACCCTTATTGTCTCTCGCAGGCATGGTCTTTCTTTGCTATTGCACAGATGAATCTGACGTGTGATTTCCCAACTCGCTGGCTGCCATTTGACCCATTCTCTTTGCTCTAAAAGCACATTTGAATACAAGAAAACGAGAGAGATATCATCTCCTCTGATTTATGTTTCTAAAATATATCACCATCAGATCTAATGTTTTTGTTAATGACGCAATTCTGTGACATATCTCACAACCCATCACCGTGCAGTGCTTTAAAGCATCTGGCTTATTGTGAAGGATACAAAATTGGGACTCAGACTGGATTCACTTCTAGGTTGCAATGGATGGACTATTGCTTAAGAAAGTGAGCCTATTTCTGCATCTGTGGGTACTAAAATAACAATAAAATCACCCCTTTATCTCAGGCTTGTTGAGAGAATCAAACAAGATTTAAAACAATCTTCTAGAAATTGCTAAACTGGTGTCAACCATTGTCATGCCCTCCTACCACCACCAGTACCTTGCACAGACTACTACGTCCATCAGACAGCCCTATAGTGTGTCTGGCTTCTTCCTGCTCCAAGCCCACAGAAAAACCTCCTCGGAAGTGTGGTACCTATGTTATTTTCTTAAGGTGAAAAAAAATTCCTCTAATTAGGGTGAGCTGATACACTTTTCCAACCCAAATGTCAGGTCTGCTTAAGCAACTGCTAAAGGAAAAGGATTAGCTCAGCGCCTATTTCTTGCTGTTCCTGCAGAGTAAAAGAGCAGCTGAAAGCCAAGATTCCCTGACACCAGTTCCTTTCTCAGCATTATAGGCCAATATCCTGGGACCTGACACTAACCATTAGGAATTTCTTAAGCAGCAGTAGGCTGAGAAGGCAACTGCCAATGCTAAGGAAACATGTTAAAACTCTTTTTTTTACAGTAAAAGTCACGAAGATAGATGAGTCTGCTGAGTTGACTCATACCCCTCAATTTAGAGTAGTCATCCTTCTGGTGACACTCATCTTGACGATGCTAAACAGGTGACCTATTCTGTCAGTAGTGGGATCCAGAAAGGTTGGAACACAATGCATCCCATTATGTCATCTATGGGGGGAAAATGTTGACTAAGACTCCAGATCCCAGGGGTTTAAATTAATAGGAAAATGTGATTCAATGGTAGTCATTAAACAAATGGAAAGGAAACAAGGAGTTGGAGTGATATGGGTGGGGAGCATAGGCAGGAAGCACAAAGGAAAATGCCCGGCAGGCTTGCAATTGGCACTTGTGCAAATCAAGACTAAATTAGCAAGGATGCTGAAACAGGCTCAGCCACAGATACAGAGGCTGGGAGCTACCTCCACAGTCCTTCTGATGGTGTTCTCTTATCAAGCAAACTCCCCTTCCTTTCTTTATCCCCTATCTTCTCGGTGTTCATGAGACATTCCACTAGTGGCTTCCCCTGCAGGAATGAGAAGCTCAAGTATTCTTGCGTGGGGAGGAACAGGATGAAGAAGATATCTCAGGCTATCTTATCCTCTTCTGTCCACCCTCATGAACATTTCCCACTCCTAATGCCCAAAATGTGCTCTTCTTTGCTTAAAAAAAAAAAAAAATTCAAGCCATCCCCCAAAGCTCACTTCCATGAAACCTTCCTTGACCTCTTGCATATGATTTTTTTCTTAACACCCACAGCTTATACCAGCACAGTTCATGAACACAGACATGTATTTTTCTCTGTCTCATGTGTGCTGACCTTTGCTTCCTAAATAGATTATGAGAACCTTAAGGACAGGAACCTCATCTTAAACCTCTTGAAATCCCATGCCTGATTCTATGATTGATGACCCTGAACCATATTGTCAAGGCACAGTCCCTGGTACCCACTGCCTGGAGCAGTTCAGACAGCTCAGACCTCTCTACCCACCTGCAGTTCATGTCTTACCCTCGCTGGCACTGCCCGGCCAGCCACTTCTCAGTCTGACTCTTTCTGCTAAGATGATGGAATGCCTGCCTTGCTCCAAGGTTTCTGGGTGATCTCTGAGTCTTTTCCAGTCTGCCATCAACAGAGCCATCATTTTGAGGTTAAATAGATATGTTTACATTTACCTCCATGTTGGAGACAAAAAGACACGCACACACATACCCATCCTTACAAATTCATTCGGCAGTTGAGATTTCCACTACCTCTCCCTCAAAAGGGAGAGTATGAATTTATCATCATTTCTAAGCCTTCCATTGTCTAAGTTGGAATTTTCTTTAAATCAAAGGGGTACTTAGAGTTCGCTGACTCTAACCCTCTCATTTGACTCCTAGTCTCTGTTTTACACAACCCTGTGTTTATGCTTCTATTCAGAAGCAAGGGGCATAGGATTTTTGTTAATGATCACTTTAACAAAGAATTCTTTTTGTCCATTAGTAAGTTGCCATGGTGCTCGAAGATGTTATAGAAGGTCTCAACTTAGTAACCAGTTACCATCAAAATGCATCTGTACATTGCTAGGATGAGATAACTTCCTTCTCTGCCTCAGAAAGAAAACACGTACACCACAGAAGCACATACCACTCACTCGCACTCACATTCCCAATGTGATCACTTTCTGTCTGGAACAATCAAAATGCCTCCGGGCTGGAATGACAGCATCATTTTATTGACTCCGAAAAGAGGAGAGCGATAAAGCAAGTCTCAGCAGGCACAGCAGAAATGCACTGCTTTCATGATTCATATTTCAAAAATGATGCCATGAGACCCACAATGCAAAGCAAAGTTTATTCTGGGTTGGCAAAAGTGTAGTTAAGAGCAGTCACCTCAGCTGCGCCTTTCAAGCTTTGGAGGAAGAAACACCGCTACCAATTTTGCCTTCTTGCCCTGAGGTTGCAATGGGCACTTGGATTTTCCCACAGCCATGCCCTCACTGTGCTCTGTGCTGTGAGCAGGCTAAGGAAATTGTGGTATTTCTTATGTGGTGATCTTGCTATTGTTTTGAAAGTACTAAGGAGACTTGCAGTGCAAACAGTATTGCCAGGATTATGTCCTGCCAAGCCCCACCTCTTAATGGCAGGCTGTCTTTGGGCAACGCTCTCCAAACCCAGAAGCTCCAGGTTGCTTCTCTCTCTGATTTGCTTAGAGAGGGTGATCTCCCCACTCTAGAAAACCCCTGGGAATTCCCGCCCCTACAGGTTTCTAGCAACTTGTTTCCCACTTCTTACTTTGACCTGTCTTCTCTGTAGACCCAAGTAAGAAAAACCATGCTGGGCTAACATTTTATGAGCCATGTAACTATAGGACAGTATCATTGGAAGGAAAATAGGATGGGACTCGGAAAAGAAGGGAGTTAAGTTCTGGGACTTGAGACAGATCCTTGACTTCAAGGTATTACAAACTCTACTTCTTAAAAATGCAGGCACTAATACTTATTCGCTCATGTCACCTAGAGAGCATTTAGAGTTTCTTAAGTAGAAACTGCTGCCTTCATGTATGCACTCTTGTGCCTGGAGGCTTACTCATGGATGTTGGTTATGAGCCAGTTAAAAAAACCCAAATGACCTACATATCAGTTGCTATTTTACGCTTTTAGTTTGCACAACAAACGGGAAAAGGGGCTTACCTCAATTTGCTGTAATCTTACCCAGGACAGTTCATTTTTATTTTGAAACCATTGTCTGTAAATTTTAATACTGAAGGAGAGGCTTATAATAAATGAATAGAAATGAAAGCAGAAATGAGGCAGTTTATATAGTCTCAATTTCTTTTTGGGGGGTCACATCTACCATTCTTTAAAAAATTTTTTTTTGTATTTTAAGTACATTTTATTGATTATGCTATTACAGTCAACCCAATTTTCCCCCTTTGCCCCGCTCTGCCCAGTAACCCTGTTCTCTCTAGCAATCCCCTGCTTAGTTCATGTCCATAGGTTGTGCATATGTGTTCTTTGGCTTCTTCATTTCCTATACTATTCTTAACAACCCCCCGTCTATTTTTTACCTACCCAATTATGCTTCTAAATCCCTATACCTTTTCCCCCATTCTCCCCGTTCACCCTCCCAGCTGATAACTCTCCAAATGATCTCCATGTCTATGATTCTGTTCCTGTTCCAGTTGTTTGCTTAGTTTATTTTTGTTTTTTAGATCCAGTTGTTGATAGTTCTGAGTTTGTTGTCATTTTAATGTTTAGAGTTTTGATCTTCTTTTTCCTAAATAAGTCCCTTTAATATTTCATATAAGAAGGGCTTGGTGGTGATGAACTCCTTTAACTTTACCTTGTCTGGGAAGCATTTTATCTGCCTTTCCATTCTAAATGATAGCTTTGCTGGATAGGGTAATCTAGGTTGTAGGTCCTTGCTTTTCATCACTTTGAATACTTCTTGCCTGGAAGGTTTCTTTTGAGAAACCAGCTGAGAGTCTTATGGGAACTCCTTTGGCTGTAACTCTGTGCTTTTTTCTTGCTGCTTTTAAGATTCTCTCTTTATCTTTAAACTTTGGCATTTTAATTATGATGATTCTTGGTATGTTCCTCTTTGAGTCCAACTTGTTTGGGACTCTCTGTGCTTCCTGGACTTGCATGTCTAGTTCCTTTGCCATATTGGGGAAGTTTTCTTTCATTATTTTTTCAAATAACTTTTCAGTTTCTTGCTCTTCCTCCTCTCCTTCTGGCACTCCTATAATTCAGATGCTGGCCCTTTTGCAGGTATCCAAGAGTCTTCTTAAACTCTCCTAGTTTTTCTGAATTCTTGTTTCTTTATTTTGTTCTGGTTGAATGTTTATTTCTTCCTTATGTTCCAAATAGTTGATTTGAATCCCAGCTTCCTTCCCTTCGGTGTTGGTTTCCTGTGGATTTTTCTTTATTCACTTAGTGTAGCCTTCATTTCTTCCCTTATGCTTTTGCTGTATGCAATGAGCCCTCTGAACATTATGATCACCAGTGTTTTGAACTTTGTCTCTGCAAGGTTGGCTATCTCCACATTGCTTAGTTCTTTTTCTGGGGTTCTGTTCTTTTCCTTCATTTGGGCCATATTTCTTTGTCTGCTCAATTTGGCAGCCTCCCTATGTGTATAATAGGTAGAGCTGCTTTGAATCCCCTATCTTATAGTGCACCCTTTAAGTTGGAGCCATAGGTATTCCCCAGGGTGGGCAGCCTGCTTCACTACTTTATGGCCCTCTGTGTGTGAGAGGGGTCAACAAGGGGACAGTGGCACTGCTGGTTGACTTCTGGGGACTTGCCTCTCACTCGCCCCATTTCCAGTCATTTCACCCACTTCCCATATGCAACTGGTGCCCTTCCAGCTGCTGCCCTGGTTGTGGTTCCCAGAGTGGATGGTTTTGCTGTGTTCCAGGGTCTCCTGAGAAGCTGGCAGTTTCTTCTGCCATCCCATCCCCAACTGATTTTTACAGCCAGAAGTTATGAGGCTTTATTTTTCCCAGTGCTGGAACCCTGGGCTGTGCAGTCTGGCCTGGGGCTCAGATCGCTTTCTCACAAGGTGTCCTCTGATTTTTATCTACCGCACGTGAATGCAGGACTGCCCATTACACCGGCCACTGCCTCCACTGGCTCACTGCTGCCACACCGCACCCTCTCTGCCCTGACTCCCCAGCTCCGCCCCTCCTACCCATCTGGATGAGTATAGCTTCTTTAAGTCCTTGGTTGTTGGACTTCCCACTACCTATACAGTTCAATTTTCTGCCAGTTCTGGGTGGTTTTCATTTTGAAATTAGCTGTAATCCTTCTTATGGTCGTACAAGGAGGCAAAGCATGTCTACCTGTATCTCCGTCTTGACTGGAAGTCAATCTCAATTTCTATGACTCTAAAAACACTGATCAATCAATAACTCAGCTCACCCAAGAGAATGGAAACACTTTGTTACAGGCAGAATTCTCAGAAGACCCCCAAGATTTCTGGCTCCTGGCATACGCAAAGCCTTCTCTTGGTTATTCAAACACTAACCTACATCCCACAGTGAAGAAATTTTGCAGATGTAATTTAGGTCCCAAATCAGGTAGGGGGACTGTCTGGGTGGTCATGACCTAATCACATGGCCCTTTAAATCTGGATCTGGATGTCAGAAACAGAAGGAGCCCAAGAGAGTTGAAGTATGAGGAGTCAACAAAAGGGAGATTCTCCATTGCTGGCTTTAAAAGTGGAAGGGCCAGGTGGCAAGAACTGCATCTCCAGGAACTGAGAGTGGGCCCAGTTGACAGGCAGCCAGGAAACAAGGACATTAGTCCACTACCTAAAGAAATTGAATTCTGTGTCAACCTGAATGAACTTGGACAAGAGCCCTGAGCTCCAGATGAGAGCTCAGCCCAGCAGACACCTTGACTCAGACTTCTGAGAACCTGAGCACAGAGTCATGCTGTTCCCAGGGGCCTGAGCCACAAAAACTGTGAGATCATAAACAGGCATTGTTTTCAGGTGCTAACTTTGTAGTAATTTGTTACTCAACGTAGAAAATGAATACATACTATGTAAGTGGTTTAAAAGCTTCTTATCCAAGATGAAAATCCAACCTCCTCTGAAGAGAAAACTACCAACTATTGTAAACCAAATCTATCAGGCAGGCTCCTTGCTGCTGAAAATACAGACCAATGGTAGACAAAGAGCCTGGGAGCTGGTAGAAATGCAGCATCTCAGCCCTCATCCAGATCTTCTCAATCAAAATCTTCACTTTAACACATCTGCTGGTGATTCATATGCACATGAAAGTGTGAGAAGCACTGGTTAGCATTCTAATTCAGATCTGAAGGTCTGGAGTCAGTAAAATCTGGATTCCCAACCTGGTTCAACAGTATTCCTAGCTGTGTGGTCTTGGACAAGTTGCTTAACCTCTCTGAGCCTCTATTAACCTATAAAACAGAGCAAATAATAGTACCAACCTCATAGGGTTGTGGTGAAGCTTAAATGGGACAGGATATAAAATACTTTAGCCCAGTGTCTAGCATGCAGTAAGGGCTTAATAAGTGTTGGTTGTTATTGGATGGGGCACCAAGAGCTGGGTGATTTAAATGTAAAGCGGGCAAACCACATCAGCTGGAAACATGCAGGATCACTGTGGTCAATGTCCTTGTCTGATGAAATATATTGTCACAGACTCCTCGGAGGCTACGGAAGGTCCTGACCTTGATTTTCTATACCAGTGAGTACCCCCTGACACCAGGCTGGGTTGGTCATGCCCTCCCATCATAAGCACCATCTCTCATAACCACCTGTGTCTCCTCTTCCCTCCCCTGGGATCCCCACCGCCCCACAGGCCCCATCTCCCCTGCCAGCATTAACCTATTAACCTCCACCTCACTTAGCTAATTAGATCTGGCCAGAAACCATAGAGACACTGTCAGAAACCCCAAGCAGGTGGTGTCCCTGGATATCGATGACAGCTCACCCCACAGAAAAGATAAATGGATATGCCGGGGGCAGAGCATAGGCAGTGTGGCTGGCTTAACAGAAATCTAAGGTTCTTTCTATTTTTGTTGGAGGGAATAATGGCAATGATGACAATGGTGATAGCGGCCCCAGGAATACAACAAATGAGCATACTGACAATTACAAATGGCCAAACGTAAGTGAAAGAAGTCATTTGTGATCAGTTCTGGGGAGGCCCAGCAGGATCCCCCTCCTGGTTTCTCTGTTCTTGGCAAATGCTCCTCTCACTTGCTTTATCTTCTCAGCTGAGCCGAAGAAATTTCTGTGGTTCAATATCAATAATGAGTATGATGTTAATAAAGAGAGCTCTCATTTGCTGAGTGCTCTGAGAGTGCCAAGTACTTTTCATGAATTATTTATGCACCTGATCACAACCCTTTATGGGAGACATTGTTATGTTCCTGTTTAGTCAAGGAAAAGGAGGCTCAGAGAGGTTAAGTGGCTTGCCCAAGTTTACACAGCAGATAAATAGTCGTCCTTGAATCCAAGGATGACTTAGGGTCTGCCCAACTCTAAGGCCTGTGCTCTCTTTACTTTGTCTCTGCCCCATAGCTGTGGTCCTGACTCCTGGCCTAGACCCTGTACTTGGGCCTTTGATGCTAACTCTCCAGTCAGCCCCTGAATTGCTTTTCTCCTGTCCTTCCCAGGTGTGCACCACCTCTATTCCTGTCTTCTCTGCTCAGGTGCTCACCTGCCTGGCCCCCGTAAACATACAGCACTCGCCTACTTCTTGTTGGTTCACATGGTTCCCTCCAGGGTTTTCCTCATCTCAGTGCTCATAGGTATGTTGGCTGGGCCTGAGCAATGAGACACCTGACACTAGGCTTGACACTCCTAGGCTCTGGATTCCTGTTCCTCCCCCCATAACCACCTCACATGTAGAGTCTCTCGTATCCTCCAGCCTGGTCCATGACTACAGGAGAGTGTTTCCTGGATGTTCCAGGTGTTAGAGTAATTAAACAAGGGGTGGCTCTAATGTCTTGCTAGCCCATGTAAGCAAAGCAAAACCTGAGCCAGAGACAGTGCTCTCCAATCCAGGACAATGAAACTTAAGAACAACTAATCACAAATAGCCACCTAGGCTTTCCCAAATAAAACAACCGCTTAAGCTATAGCCAATCAAGTAATTTCCTAGCAGGTAGTAGATAGTAAGTATTTTTAAAATAACTAATTAAAAATGTCAATAATGCCAGTATTGGTTTGGGGGGCTAGGTGAAAATGGTGAAGGCAGTAAGAAGTACAAATTGCTAGTTACAAAATAGTCACCAGGATGTAAAATACAGCACAGGGAATATAGTCAATAATATTGTAATAACTCTGTATGGTGTTGGGTGGGGACTTGAAATATGGGGAGGATCGCTTTGTAAAGTATATGGTTATTTAACCACTATGCTGTACACCTGAAATTAATACAAAAAAAATAGTGAATGTCAACTGTAATTTAAAACTAAAATAAAATAAATAATGTCAGTATTGACAGAAGGGATTTTTTGGAGGCAATATGGCGATGCAGATGTCTTCACAGCTACGAGGCTACGTAAGCCCTTTCCAGATTAACGTCAGAGTCAAGCTGGGTATATTTAGGGGTCACTCTTCCTATGTGCTGAGGGTCTGGCAACTTGAAATGAGACGCAATATTGTGTGGTGGTGGCGGTGCACCATGCTTGGAGTTTGGGTTCTGAAGTCAACTTGAAGAGCAGAAATCGCACATGGACAGATAATTTCCCTAAGACACTCTTAAATCACTCGTACGGTACAGATTACATGGTTCCATGCGTTCTGTGCCATCCCTCAGAAGTTCAGCACAGCCAGTTTTTCCCCCGGGTTGGAACAGATGGCCGTGGCTGTTTCCTTGGTAGAGCACCAGATGAAGAAGTTGGCTTGAATTGAAGGACCATATTGTTAGGGGGGAAATTACACATATATGTGTATATTCATCCGTATCATTTCCTTTTGTTGAACGCGTAGTTGACTTCAAGCAACTTAAATATGTATGTATGTAACTCCATTGTGCTCTTTGATCCTCAGCGTTGTCAAGTGCTCTTTACTGTTTATCATGGAGATGGGAGTAAAGGAGGTAAAAAATTACCCTTTGGAGGCACTGCAGTAGTTGGCATGACCAACTAGGAGAATGTCAAGTGTAATGATTTTCCAAATTAAAAAAAAAAAAAAAAGGCTTGTATCTAAATTGTCTACAGGCTCTAAATCTCTACAAAAAGTAATGAAGAGCATGTGTGGAGTGCCCACTGTGTACTGGATACTAAGTTCTCTATGTATATCATCTCACTGAACTGCCTCATAGCAACCCTTTGAAGAAGGTTCAGTAATTCCTGGGACACTGCTGCGATTCTTCACAACAGCCAGGCAGGCTCCGCCCACTGTCTGAAAGAGCACGCTCAGCTGTAACCAATGCTGGAGACACCCTGAGCCCAGGGCAAGATACAAATATTTCTGTCCTTTTCTCTTGGGCTGTGTGTCTTTCAGTCCACACCAAGTCAGCCTTGCAACGGTGTTTGGAAACTTTTGGAACATGTTCTCTACTTAGCGTCCTATTTTGTAAACCGAATCAATTCCTTGCTTCAAGCTGCTGCCAGGGACAGGACTACCGATACGGCACCATCACTGCAGACCAGCACCATTGGAACATTCCTTCTTGTTCATAGTTGACACTTCTTCGTATATTTTCCCTTAGCTTCTTTAGGTATCCCAGTCTCTTCCACATCTCCCCCAAACATATTTAATATTGATCATAAGCCTGATCTATGTTGCTAATCTATCTAAACCTTTTAGCATTTTTCCTTCCTTTCTTTTTCTATCCCCTCTCTTAGGAGCCCAGCTTTGCCCTATCCATCTGGGGACAAAGAACCCTCATGGTCACAGTGGTGAAGATGGGGAAGAAGCAAGGGGGAGGAGGCAGAGCTATGGTGATTCTGCATCTCACATTTATAGATGATGATTGTGGTTCTAGGGACTTTAAGTAGCTTTTCCCATGTTACCCAACGAGTAAGCAGCAGTGCTGGGTGTTGAACCTTGGTGAGTACAGCTCCCAAACCCCTACTGCTTCCATTACACCACGATGCTCACCATAAGCAGCAAAATCCCATTAAATGCAGGTATTGGGCAATGATAGGCAGGCTTTGTGTGAACAGGTAGAATCATGTATGATTCACTAAATGGGTCTGCTAGTGTGACTGTTTACAGAACCCCGCCCATGCTGTTCTGGAACAGCTGTAGGGTTCAATTGCCCACCACCAAGAATCTTGACTCCCAAGGCAAGAGTCTGGTGAAAAAGGAAAGGGGTTGTTTACTTAAAGGTTATACAGATTTAGAATAATGGCGGATTTCTGCAGTTAAGTCCTACTCTCTTTGAAACATTCAAAACACATAGTCCCGCTTCCCTTTGCCAAACCAGGGCAGTTTCAGAATACGCCAGTGAGAGGTACCATCCTTCAGAAAAGCAGAAGTCTGCAGATCAGCATTCCCAGTCACAGTTCGGCTCCAAGCATCTCTCATGAACCCAGGTGGCTAGGCAGGTCCCCACGCAGCTGCATCAGGTGTGCCACTGTCTTCTCCAGGCCACTTCCCAGTGGGCCTCCTCTTTCTCACTCCAGACCTCATGGCATGCTCTTATTCCAAACTGAGTGGTACCCCTTACACACCAGACCTCATGGCTGACTGGACCCTGTCCTACACCCTTTCAGACCGTGTGGATGGTTCATTTCTCTCAGCCCACATGGCTTCATCCTCCTCTCTCAGCTCACCCCTATTTTAAACATTCAGCCCAGAATTGCCTATGTGACCTCATATCTGGCCCCTCCTGAGATGTGCCACTTTTGCCTCATATCTTTTACCATCTTTCAGCTACCATCTTTAGTCAGGACCAGAGCTCCCCATGACGCACAGACATCCGGGGTGGGCATCCACCTCCCCTGGCTGTATCACAGTCACTATGTGCTCGTAAAGTCACACGCACCTTCCATCCTGAGTGGCAGACCTCTCCGCTTCTAGAAAGGCACAGCTATTAATTTGCCATTGTTATGCAAAGTATCTTAAATGCCATATCATCCACTTCCTCCTCCCCCTAACCTTTGGTTGGGGATTTTCTCCTATTTTCAAAGGACTCCCACTCTGTACCCTGTTATATGACGTTGGAAAGTGGGACCAAAGTAAGTGATGAACTTTCTTGAGATGATCCACAGCATTAATGATCAAGTTTACTCTGTACATAGGACCATGCTAGAAGTTTCGAAGGAGATACAAGGCATCCTATAAGACTGCACCTAAGAGACAGTCTAGCTGAAGAGAAAAATTATACCTTGTAATAGTCAGGGCACCTCCTGGAAACAGAGAGCACACTCAAACTGTACAATTAAAGAGGAGAGCAATAAAGATGTGGGTGAAGTTCAGGGAATTGCAAAGGAAAATGCAGCACCCCAGGGTGAGCAACAGTGGGATTCCTTATCCAATCCCCAAGCGTGCAGGGGCAAGGGGAAACAGCAGAGCACAGCTGCTTAAAGAGGAAGGGACACTCCCCTCTCCTAGAAGCTGTGACCTTCAATATAGAGAAGCAGCCAAGGTGTGGTCACCCATCAGGGTGGGAACCACAGC
The DNA here is from genome assembly GCA_004027475.1 of Anoura caudifer. NCBI lineage: Eukaryota > Metazoa > Chordata > Mammalia > Chiroptera > Phyllostomidae > Anoura > Anoura caudifer. Next base: position 354,983 of record PVKU01000690.1, read on the forward strand.
AACAAGTATCTCAACCTCACTCTTGCTTCTCTTCAGTCTCCTCCTGGTGATGCTGCCCAGTAGCTAACCCCACGAGAAGCTAGAGGCCAAGCACTGACTTCATCCATAAAGATCATTGGTCCAGGCACAGCAAGGTGTGAAAAGGGGGAGACAGTGAATGGAAAAAGGCAAATGAAAGATAATTTTATACATCGGCACACCATTCAAGTGTACTGTAGAGGTTGCTAATCATAAGTGTGTGGCTGTAAATTATTTTATGAAATATCTTCTTTAAGCACTTTCAGTCCATAGTATCATTTTTATGTATCCTGATGTCCACTTATTAGGTTAGCTTCAAGTAAAAACAATCCAAATTAAATATTAAAATAGACTGGCTTCCTGGCCCACCCACAGTGAAAAAGCAAGGTGGGCTTAAGCCTTCTGAAGAGCACATTCCAAATGCTTGGCATAAGCAATGTTTTTGCTCAATTTTTTCTCAATGTGGAATTTTACTTCACTCACTCAGATTTTTCTCTTTTTCTCGTATCTTCCTTTTTTCCATTTTTGCTTTCTCCTTTCCTCTAGTAAAAAGGGGCTGCTTGGGGCCTTGACCAGGTGCTCAGTTGGTTAGACCGTTGTCCCAACACATCAAGGTTGCAGGTTTGATCCCTGGTCAGGGTGCATACAAGAATCAAACAGCAGTGTGGTAATTTCTGGGAGGAAAAGGGTATAAGGGGACTAAATGGTAATGGGGAAAAGAAGGAAAAAATACAATAAAGATTAAATTTTAAAAAAGAATCAACCAGTAAGCACATAAATAAGTGAAACAACAAGCTGATGTTTCTCTCTCTCTCCCCCACCCCCTTCCTCTCTCTCTAAAAAAACACTTTTAAAAGGGGGCTGCCTGGCTCACACCTCCATCAACAGATGCTTGGAAATAATACACTGTGGCAGCTTTTCAAGGACTTTTCTCTTCCTCCCTCCAGAGAGAAAAACAAAAGGGTAAGGATGGCTTCAGGGATTGGATCCTAACGTGGTTTTACTGGCATTTGCAGCTGTTTCTGGATTGCAGAAGTCACTGGAGGGAAACAATGTGCTCGGGGCCTGAAGGAAATGGTTTGGCTCCAATCTGTCCTAAGTCAGCTGGGGAGGAATTTTCTCATTGTTGCAGAGATTATGCACCTCTTCATAGAGAGCGTGTGTGGGGAGAAGCATGGGAAAGTCACATAAGAAAGGAGCAAAGAAGGCAAAGGTAAAAAATAACTGACCTTCCTCTGGGCACAAACCATTCTGTGGGCCCTGGTCTAGAGGTGTGGCTCAAGAATGGTTCACCATTTATTTCCAAGAGCCTGAGGACTGGGTAAATCCATGAGATTTCCATTTTCACCCAGCAGACAAAGTAAATACTGCATTTACAGAAGCAGGTGGCTCCAGTTGATAAATGAATGAGTGAAAACAATCCAAGGGAAGATTTTCAAATGATAATTATGTAGGAGACTCATTCTGGCTTCTCTCCAAGGGTGAAAAATCTTGATATATGTGCTTGAGTATTGCTGGCTCTATAGACACGCAAATAAATCCATCTATGCCTTTTCACTTATATTTGTGTATTATTGGTACTACTTGAAGAAGCTTCTGAAACTCTCCTTTCCTCCCTGGTTACTATTCCTGCCATGGATCCTGTGATCTCCATGGAAGGGGCCCGCAGAACAGTCTGCAATTAGACCGGGATCAGGCGAGGTGGGCAGCTGTAGTTACCTACCCAATATTCATTCCCGCTTCTCCTGGTAGACATTTCAATTTACTTTTAGGTGCACATACATTCCCCCCCCTCCTTTTTTTCAAAGTTAGTGCTAGCAATTGAATTGTGTCCCCCTAAAAAGATACTAAAATGTTAGCCCCCAGTAGCTATGAATGTGACATTATTTGAAAATAGAGTCTTTGCAGCTGATCAAATTAAGATGAGGTCATCAGGGTGGGCACCAATCCAATAAGACTGCATCCTTATAAAAAGGGCAAATTTGGACACAGAGACAGACATGCATAAAGGGAAGACAGTGTGAAGATGTAGGGAGAAGACTGCCATCTACAAGCCAAGGAACGCCTGAGGCTACCAAAAACTAGAAGAGAGACCAGGAAGATTCTCCCTCACAGGCCCAACCCTGCCAAAAGCTTGGTTTCAGAATTCCAGTCTCCAGAACTGTGAGAAAAAATTCTGTTGTTTAAGCCACCCAGTTTGTGGTGTATTGTTACAGCAGGAAACTAACAGTTAGGTTGATGAAATCTTCTGATGTCATCCTTTAATTTCTTCAATGAAGAAACTGAGTCTTAAAAAGTAACACGGCTGTCCTGGCCAGGTAGCTCAGTTGGTTAGAGCATCATCCCCATACACCAAGATTGCAGATTTGATTTCCGGTCTGGGCACACACAAAAATCAACTGACGAATGCCCCAACGGGTGGAACAACAAAATTGATGTTTCTTTCTCTCTCTCAAATCAATTTAAAAAAAAAAGTAACATGGCTTAGACAGTTAAAGAGCCCGTCCAAGCCAGGGGTAGAGCTCTAAATTCCCAGATCATCCCTCCATCCACTGTTACAGGTGTATGATTTGGATAAATCACAACAGGCTCAAGAGGATAGAGATGATTTCCCTGTTGTCTAGTGTATATGCTACCAGACTTTTAACAGTTCAAAGAAGACTTTGGCATGGATGACTGATTGAATCATTTGCCACAGGATTGAACTCAGTCTTCCTATTCCTCCCTCCCCTTTCCAGGAGGTCAGGCTGATAGAACAAGGTTCAAAGCCACAGCACTCTAATCACACAGTTGGTCTTTCTGGTCTAAACAGCCCCAGCCCCTTCTTGGCATAAACTCAGGTGTACTGCGAAGGCCTACTGTGAGTAACGAAAACACGAGCACTCAAGAAATCCCAGGGAGTTAGAGTCTCCCTCCCAGGAATCAGGGACAAAGTCCAGTCAAATTCTTTACCTTATATCACTACCTAACATATTTGATATGAGCTTAACACATTTAAAATAGTATGGTACATACTAGGCACTCAACAAATGATGATTACTAGTTATTAGTATGTGAGTGTTTATATTATAAACTATTAAGAAAAGGTCATTGTATAGCACCTGTGTGATACTGCATGTTAAAAGACAATAAAGCATTTGATGATGAGATTACTCCATCGTTTTGTAAAGTTTCTATTTACTAAAGTTGTTAGATCCACATGGAATTGGTACCAGGCTCTCTTTGTATTTTGCAAAGGACCTGCTAGCAGATCTTTTAGTTGTGGGAGAGAGGGTAGTAAGTGGGAAAGGGCCAATTTTGTTCATGATTATGTTGACACTAAAATACATTTTAATTAAAAAATTTTTAATTCATAGGATTCAAAGAGGCTTAAAATATATACGTATGTTCTTTCTTACCAATGGCCTTTTGCGCCATTGAGGATGCTTGCAAAAACTGTTGCCTTATTTGCTTGAATAATTTCCTACCTAAGCATACCATAATTTCAATAGATTTAAAATCTCCGAGACTGGATTCTTAACTCAGGAAGCCTATGATCACGTTGTTAGAATTTTGAGTGTTAGCTACATCACTAGTTAATGAGGTGCAAACTATTTTCTCCTATATAATACTGTACACTGAGATGATATAATTTTACCTGAGTGGTACCAATGCAGAAGAGTAACGATTACAAGGAAGTTCTCCAAAATGCTATGGGTGATAGTGTTAGGATGGTGGCATTAAGGATCATTCATTACCTTTTCCTGAGCTCCTGGCTTAAGGAAAGTCCCAATTCAAAAAGGAGTTGGGATAGGAGATCAGGGATGAGGCCTAGGACAACTGGGCAGGGAGCCAAAGGAACACAGATATGGATGGTGGACCCACGGACAGGAGCCATCAGGAAGATTCCCCTAAAAGGTAAAGAAACAAGAGCTCCTTAAGGGTTTTGTGTATAGTTATGACATTCATCAGACAAAAAGAAAGAGGGAGGGAGAGAGGAGGAAGGTGGAAGATGATGGGAGAATGTCAAAGAGCTGCTTGTCAGGACACAGAGAGGACACGTTCAGATCAAGAACTGGTCTGCTTAAAGCAGAAGTTATTTTCATGTCACTTAATGGGTTTGCTAGACAAGCTGACTCTGACATTTGCTATTTTCCTAATCTTTACTATCTGCATTTCCATTGCCTTTCAGTCTCCGATGGAAAATTAGCTCCAGTTACATTTTGTTAAATGAACTAGCTTCAGAGAACTCTATTAAGTCAGCTTCATAAATCAGCTTCCCTGTGTCTTAATCATTTATTCTGCTCTCTCCTGAATTGTCTCCCACTTATCTCTTTCTGGCATGGAGTTATCTATGGCTGAACACAGTGTCCTTGGTCACAGCACCCACTGTTACTAAATGTCCTTGCTACTATCTTCCCTCAGTCCTTTCTCTTAATTTCTCCTTCCCCAAGTCTTCATTTTGGCGGAAGGTGTTTCAAATGCCATTTTGTTCTCAACTCTGCCTCTAGACTAGACTCTGGACCAAATGTTACCGAGGTACTTCTTGTACATGTCTCTGTCTTCATCTATACTCTTGGCAAAACTCTTCTTCTTTTTTAAAACATTTTCTTTATTTTTAGAGAGAGGAGAAGGGAGGGAGAAAGAGAGGGAGAGAAACATTAATTGGTCATCTCTCGCAACTGGGGACCTGGCCAGAAACCCAGGCATGTACCCTGACTGGGAATCACACTGGTGACCTTTCAGTTCACAGGCCAGTGCTCAGTCCACAGAGCCACACCAGTCAGGGCTCTTGGCAAACTTCTTCAGGCAAGAGCAACATATGGTGCATTCCTGAAGCAAGAAACTCCCATAAAACATGTCCTGAAATTGAGGCTCTCAAAAAGTCTGGGGGCTGGAATTAGGTGTTAATGGTGAGGAAACTGTGAAGGGGAACTCGAGGCCAAACTTAGACAAAACTGTGAGGCTGGCAGAATTTATCTTCAGACCTATCACTCTCCTTCCAGCCTTCATCACCGTTTTCCAAGTTTTCAACATCCACATACTCTTCCTGGATGTCGGGTCTCCCTTCACAGGCCTGCCCAACCTGGACAGCCAGCAAGATTTGGGATCCAATTTTTCATGCTTATGCTTATTCAAATTTACATTGTTATCTCACAGTCAATTTTATAAAAGGGCAAAAGATTTGAATAGATCCTTCACTGAAGAAGATAGAGGGATGGCAAATAAGTACATGAAAAAATGACCAACGGCATTGGCCATTCGGGAGATGCAAATTAAACCCACAATGAGATACTATGGCACATTTACCAGAATGGTGAATTAAATTGCCACTGAAATTATTTAAAATGAAAAAAATTGTGCTAAGTATTGGTGAAGATGTAAAGCAATTGAAAGTCCTATGCACTGCTGAAGGGGATGAAAAATGTAACAGCCACTTTGGAAAACAGTGTTGACAGTTTCTTAAAAAGGTAATGTACATGGAGACAACTGTACTTGAACAACAATTTTTTTAAAAAAGGTAATGTACAGATCCTTCTGTAGTTCATAAGCATGATAATTGGGTGTTCATGCTCTTGTGTGAGATGTGTCTCCCTCAAACCTTGTTACGACATTGGCATGTTACCCGTTAACAGAAATAAAGGTAGTGTATATGTGTACATGTATCACGGGACCCGGCCATTCCACTTCTAGATATTTACCGAAGAGAAACAAAAGCTTTTGTCCACACAAAGACTTGTACGCAAAGGTTCCTAGGAGCTTCATTTGCAATAGCCCCAAAGTATAAATAACCTGTATTAGTCTACTCAGGTTGCCAGAACAAAATACCATAGACTACATGTCTGAAACAACAGAAGTTCATTTTCTCACAATTTTTGGAGAGGTCTGAGGTCAAGTTTCTAGCAGTGTTTGGCTTCGGGTAAGGGTTCTCTTCTTGACTTGCAGATGGCGGCCGTGTCTTCACACAGCCTTTCCCCTGACTGCTGGGTGTGGGGGTGGGAGGAGGAGAGAGGGCACTTGAGTGAGTACAAGAGTTCTCTGGTGTTTCTTTTATAAGGACACTACTTCTATCTGATTAGGGACCCACCTTATGATATCATTTCATCTTTTTTTAAAAGATTTTATTTATTTATTTTTAGAAAGAGAGCAAGAGAAGGAGGAAGGGAGGGAGAAAAACATTGATGTGAGACAAAGACATCTATTGGTTGCCTCTCATTCATGCCCTGTTCTGGGGACCTGGCCCACAACCCAGGCATGTGCCCTGACCGGGAATCGAACCAGCGATCTTTCACTTTGGGGGATAATGCCCAACCAACTAAGCCACACTGGTCAGGGCCATTTTATCTTAATTACCTCCTAAAGACTCTATTCCCAAATTCAGTCACACAAGGGGTAAGGGCTTCAACACATGAATTTTCATGGGGAAAACATCAGTACACAGCATGACCCCAATGTCCATCAATAGGAAAATAGATAATTCTGGTATATCGGTACAGCAGCATGCTACTCAGCAATGAAAAGGAATAAACTACTGCTGTACTCAACACTATGGGTAAAACTTAATCTAAAAAGTGACCAGACAAAAAGAATACATACTAGGTAATCCCATTTATATAAAATCTTAGAAATGTAGTCTTTGGTAGACAAGAAAGCAGATTAGCCATGGCCTGGAGATGGAGAAAGGGGAGAAGGTCAGGAGGGAGGGATTACAAAGTGGCACGAGAAAATTTATGGGGCTGGTGTATGTATTCATTATCTTGATTGTATTGATGCCTTCATAGGTAATAGCTGCCTCAGCATATTATCCACTGTAAATATGCACAGCTTGTGGTGTCAGTTATGCCTCAATGAAGCTGTAACATAATTTACATTCAATTAGCCCTCACCTGGACAGGTTGGATTCAATTTTAGCAACGTTGACTTCTCTTAGTCATCTTGTGCCGAGCCATTGCTGGCTCTTTCCTCACTTGCTGGCCTCCTTGTCGGAGCCAGTTCTTGTTGTTGTTCTGCCAAATATTGAGAGGTCTGCCTATAAAGACAAACAACAATCAGGGCTAGAAAAGTATTTAATTATTTTTATTTTTATTTATTTTATTTTAAAGATTTTATTTATTTATTTTTAGAGAGAGGGGAAGGGATGGAGAAAGAGAGGGAAGGAAACATCAATGTTTGGTTACCGCTCGCACACCCCACACTAGGGAACCTGGCCTGCAACCCAGGCATGCGCCCCAACTGGGAATTGAACTGGCAACCCGTTGGTTCGAAGGCCATCACTCAGTCCACTGAGCCACACCAGCTGGGGTGAAAAGTATTTTCTTTTAAAACATACTTTGAAATCTGAAGAAAATTTCTAAATGCATTTATGTGGTTTTATTTATTACTCTATAGTAACCATCTTTAGAGAAATGGTATGTCAGCCTGGAGATGCCAGCATATCGCCTGAGAAATCATTGCCCATGAATGTATGATGTCTGACCTGTGCACCTGTGCATGGATGCACAGGCAGCAATCACCTAATGCATCTACACAATGGTTAATAGTCTGCAACTGCAATTACAGTTTCAGCATGTATTTGGGAAAATATCCCGGGAGTGTGGGTATCATCCAGGGGCTAGGCTAAGTCTCCAAGCTTCCGCACTCCAGTGTAGACGTTTCTTGCCACCACCTGCCTAGGCAACAGGGGCTAGTGGATGCTGGCCGATTCCTGGCTGTGACAATAACAGCCCTTGCATGTGGACTGGTAAAAAAGAGCTACCTCTCACTGTGAGAAGCATGGCAACAATATTTTGCATCTCCTGCTATCAGGAGGTAGAATCTATTTCCACACTTCTTGAATTGGAGCTGGCCTTGCGACCTGCTCTGACCAATGGGATGTGGCAAAAGTGACATTGTGCAAGTTCCAGAACCAAGGCCTAACAGCACCTGCATCTCCCCGGTGGTGCTCTTGGCACACTCCTGCAGCCAGAGAAGCCTGTGCTAGACTACTGAATGACATCAGCTAGAGAGAAGCTGACGGTGAGCATCAAGGCCCCAGTCCTGCAAGTGAGGTCATTAATGTTAGCCTGCTCCAGTCAACCCATCAGAAGATTGCAGGCTCACGAGTGACCCCAGTGAGATCTGAAGTGCAGCCCCAACTGCAGAATCACACACCAACAGATGGTTATTGTTGTTAAGTGGCTACGTTTTGGGTTTTGGGTTGGCTTGTTGTGCAGTGATAGATATCTGTGACGCTCACCAAACCACCAGCCACGTGTGAAACATAAGGCCAGTGAGCTCCTCAGAACCAGTGTCTAATGTTTTCACTGCCTTGTGGCATAACAGCAGGCAAGTCATTTACCATCTCCACCTCGATTATTTTGCTTTTCAAATGGAGACAGCATCCTGTATTGGATGTGTTGAAAAAATTATTCTTGTAGGATTTTTCTATATGCAGTTGCGGGGGAGTGAAAGCTTTAGCTACATATTTAGAAAGTGGATTTATTTGGATAGTTTTGGCTAATAAGATTTCTCTCTTGAGACTGTCCTTAAATAGACTCAATGTCAGGCTGTTCTGGTTTTACTAGCAAATAGTCTTCAGACTGCCTCTTCCGTCTTGTCTACCCCACCCCCCTTCTTCTGTCCCCTCCCCATGCCTTTTCTGTCATCTTCGGGGCAGGAGCCCTGGGATGGATGTTGCAGCCTTGTATACCTTTTATTTGTTTCATTTCAGAAAGCCTGTATCTTATTTCTACATTTCTTGCTCCTGGCACAGGGACCTACATGTAAAAGGTGCTCGTTATATGTTAAATGATGATACTATTAAACTCCCAATGCTTGGATAGAAGGACTTAGGAAGGTAAAAATTAATTAAAATTCCATTGAAGAGAGTAGCTGACCTCTAAAAGAGGAGCCTGGTGAATCCTGGGTTGGGTGCCACAGAGGACAATGGAGAAGATTCTGTTTTGCAAGACTTGTCTGAGTTGGCTCTTTGGTTATGCAGAATGAAGCCAATGGTGGTCCATTCTGCTGAAGGAAGGAAGCGAATAAGGTGAGTTTCATGGTTAAGGCTTGGTCTAATCCCAGGTATGTGGTTGACTGTAGGGGAGAGGTTGAAGAAATACCAAAGCGGTAGGTGGCTTTGGGGGCCAAGGACTGTGCTTGAATGAAAGGGATCTAATACTCAGACCACTTCTGTCTTAGGGCTAACCTTATTCTACACCTCTGATGCCTGAGATGGTCCCAACTGAGGTCAGCAGGCAGGATGCGGCACCAAGTTTCCACAAGGGACAGCTTAAATTGACAGTGAGGGATGCCTGCAATGACAATTTGGACTCCACACCGGCCCTGCAATTGTGCTATTGGAGGGGCTGGTATGTGCCTACTTGTCTAAAGCTGGAAACCCTTCCTGACCTAGTCACTGAGCACTTTGAGTGAGCTTTGGAAGCACCTGTGTGAACGCAAGAAGCACACAGATGGAACTTTAGGAGCCCAGGCTGTCAGAGGTGTGGTAAGACCACTATCACACCCAGGAGGCATGAAACAGTGGAAAGAACGCTCATCCAGTATTAAGAAGGCCTGAGTTTTGGTCCTAGGGCTGCTATTTTTGATTGAGTATTGTTAAGGAGTTGTTAAATGTTAGTGTGCCATTTCCTTTCTCTGCACCTTAGTTTCCTTGTTTGTAAAATGAGGGGTTGGGTTAATGGTCCATTACTTGGGATTCTGGGAGTGTTACTTTGGGAGGCAATCTTTATGAGATTAAGAATGCATTTTCATGAGAAATCTGTGTTGATTAAAAAGAATACATAATGTCTATCAAGAAAATTTATGACAAAAATTACAGGCCTGCTTCCCTAAGTACCGCTTATGTCCTACTTTGGAATCTGGGTCCTGATCCTTTTTTCTTTGAAAATGAGCCATAGGTGGTTTGGCAGAAGAGAGAACAGGTGTGGAAGGAGCTAATCGGGGCTTTGGAACAATGACAGACTTGCTTTCCTGAAATAAGTTTTAGCCTTCAGTCAAATGACTTGTGCAGATTTAAAAAAAAAAAAAAAAACCCTCATGGTAAATATAGATTCATTAAAGTGTCTTAAAAATAGGATCTAGGCTTTGACTATAGGCTCTGGTAGGGAACACTACGCAACTTCATCCGGGCACCTGGGGATCTTCTGTATGTGCTATTGCTGTGAGATGACCTTCTATATTTTTATCCCAGCTCAAAATTCAGATTCTCCAGAAGGACATTCTGATTGTCCAGCTGAGGTTTCATGTCCACCATGTGGTCAGGGGAAGGGGGCCTGTGGTTAACAGCCTCATCAGAGGAGCATGGAATAGGGTGAAGCAGTCCCCACAAAATGTGTATGTGTACAGTAGGAGAGGGGTCTAGTTTATGCTACCAGAAGGGACAGAGGTGACGGGCAGATAAATGTCATAATGTCTGAGGCTCTGGAACTGCTCAGGGATAACTACAGGTGACAGCAAGTTCATGTGTTAACAAAGTGCTCCCGCGGCACAACTGGGTGGTTTTAGGAGCTTTCAGGGCCTGCTGGCTAGAAGGCTGACACCCAGTGGCTGGTTTGTATCATAGACGGTGCGGTCAGCCTTTTTTTTTCATCTAATGAGCCTTGTATATATTTGACATTCGATAGCATTCATTGACTGATTGACTGACTGATTGACTGACTGACTGACTGAATGAATGAATGACACAGCTCTAATATGGGCTAAGAAAGGACTTCTGTTCTACATTAGCCTGAGTTGAATTTGTTTAGAAACTGTTTAATTATGAGCCTTTTAGCTGGAAGTGCCTGAAGCTTACCCATGCTATCTGTAGCAAAATATGGTCCTTGCTGGGATGTCATTCCCTGCAGGTGGGGACAGACTTCAGCTTAGACCTTTGCCTCTTGTTTTTCTTCCTCTTTGAACTGCTGCTCTATTCTTCTAGTCAAATATGGCAGCTTGTCATGCTTTAATTTTCAGTCCACCTTGTCGGAAAATCACGCCCCCAGGATCTGTATCTCATCTACACAAGAGCCTGGGGTGGATGGGACTGAGTTTCCCTCATTCCCATTCCAAACCCAGAGCAGGGACTCTGTGTGGCCCAGCTTGGGCCAGGGGTCTGCATTTGGCTGAATCAACCAAAATGACCAAAAGGTGCTTGGAAAGGGGGCACCTCTGTTGTCGTGTGGATTTGGCTATAGGAGCAGTTCTTGGAGAAGAGGGGAGATTTAAGCCAACAGCCAAATTGGTGTCTCCTACAGAAGCCAAATAACAATATTTGCTTATATTTGCATAGTGCTTTAAGAACACTTGATATTTATGACCTCATTTGGTTCTTGGCACAAGCACATGAGATAAGCAGCAAATCAGGTATTAATAGTCTTTCTTCCATATCTGCTCTATTACTCTGCCATGAGGTCTAGAGTATTGGTGTCTCTTTCATTCTTGTCTCTCCTGTTTGACTTTACCTTTATCGAGAGCAGAGACTAGGTCCTATTTATTTTTTCATCTATATCCCATATACCTAGCTCTGGGGCCTGTATGAGGTAGCATTCTAATGGATATTTATAACATTGAATTTCTGTTTTACAGATGAGAAAACTGACATCCAGAGTATTGAATGGCTTGCTTCAGGACACAGAGAATGTCAGAAGCCTGAGGTCTGGTGGCCTCCAGGAGGACAGTCTCAGCTTGCCAAAGGGTATTTGCCAGAGGACATAGACAATGTGGACAAAAGGGGCCAGATACTGAACCTGACAAGCTCGGGGGAGGCCTGCATGGTGGCCTTACACACTGGGAGACTGAAAGAAACCGTATACAATGATCTGAACATAAAAATTCCTAACTAAAAGTGAGTCATGGCAGACAGTCACGTCCTACGCCAGTAACTTCCTTGAAAAAAGTCAATCTTTATCTTAACTGAGCCCGGTCTGTTGTCTTTTTTGCATCTGCGATAACATACCCTTGGAATGTCAGAGTAATCCCCTTTTCCAGACCCCTAGGGCACAATCTCCAACCTGAGCGGGAGACTACAGAACCCCCACTGTTATCTTGTCAGCTGCAGACCATCTCTGTGTGCTGTACGTGTTCATCATTAACTATCCTGGCCCCACCAATGTGAAAGAAGTATGTGTCTCTCCGTTTTACTTTTTATCCAATCCCAGAAATTTTACTGCTTTCCTGCCCGCCCCCAGTCCACCACCAAGGAATTGCACGTAACCCTCCTTACATCTTCTTCATTGATTCTAATGTATAAAATATGCTTCAAAACTGCCATTCTCGGGAGCATTTTTTCAATCTGCTGAGATTTTGCTTCCTGGCAATTGCCAGTTTTGCTCACATAACCTCTCACAAGACTTTCCCTTAGGCTGGACGTCCTTTTGTTGACAGCAAGCAAGAAGGCAGATTATTAAAACTTCCATTTCCTTGGGAGTTGACGCAGTTATCTTGGCTGCCTGACATTTGAACTTGATGGGAGAGAAAGGAAAAAGTCAGAGGAGGACACTGCCTTTTGCGAAAACTTTTTACTGCACAGCAGCTAGCAGTCAGGGACGCCTGCAAGCTGGGGTCTGTGGTCTCTAAACTGTACTAGATCTTCCAGTTCTGTCACTTACCAAATGACCTGAGCAAGTCACTTCTCTTTGTATCCACCCTCCCAGGGCTGTGTGTGAGGGTTGAATGAGAAAATGCGGGGAAGAACACTTTACAGATGGTAGATCATTATACAGGTAATAGTACCTCTCTCCATTCAAGTAGGACCAGCAGGAAATTGTGCCAGGCATGGATGAAGAAGGCCAAGTTCCTTTCTTCAAGGATCTGATGGTCAAGGGAAGGGAACAGATGGCAGTGTAAAGTGGTAAGGGCTCTAAGTGTGGGTCAGTCCTGTGTGACCTGCAGAGAAAGTCTTCAGGATCGTCAGGAAAGGGTACCCAGAATGCAGAACCGTCCCAGAAAGCAAGGTCATACAGGATGGGGAGGAACTCACTGGGCAGAGGAAGCTCTATTTGCAGGAAGCGGTGGAGTTATAACAGTGATGCGGAAGAGACGGAATCACAGCGGGGCCTGAGGGCGCTGTTACTCCTGTTGGATATTGTCAGCATCTTCATGTTTACGCTGGTTAAGCCACACTTGGCTGTCTGATTTTGGGGGACCAATCAAGAAGTCTCTCTGATATCGCAGGTTCTTAAGATTCCCTCTCCCTGACTTGCTGCTAGCACCCATTCCTCTGTTCAACTCCGTGTCTTCAGAGCTTGAAGGGATCTTGAGAAACAATCTGGTGCCACCCTCTGCACCAAGGTAGGTATGGAGACGTATCTCCACTTCATAGATGAGGCAACTGTGGGTGAGAACCCCATCGTTAACCAGGGACAGAGAACCCAGGACGGCTTTTCCTCAAATTCTTATTCTTTCCACCAAGATGCTTCTTTTCTTTGGTCCCTTTTAAGTATCAAATTCCCATTTTGGGTAATACTTGAGGTATTGTTTATTTACACTTTCAACATCAGGTCTTCTCTTGGAAGGTTATAAAAAGAAGTTGGGAGAGGGAGGAAGCAAACAGGCTGCGGAGGCTGAAGGCTTCACGGACAAGATGAGAAACTTCCTTGTCTGTTACTGGGTTCAACACCTGCAGCAACCCTGCCCAGTGGAAAGGCTCCTTATCCAGGCCTCAGACCTTGGATGCTCTGAGACCAGAACCACTATTTTCATAGCCAAAGACCAGAAGGAACCGAGACGTATTATGTAAAGGGTTTGAGGGTTTATCAGAATAAATTGCTACTGAAATTTTTTCAGTCCCTTCTCACCTACCCCTATTAATGTCACGGCCACTGCAGAGAGTAACCACCTGGAGCAAAGAGCCAGCAAGTTGGGGGTGGGGGATACGGGTGGGGAGCCAGGGAGAGGAACTGTAAAGCATGTGCAGACCCAGCTGCAGCTCAGGAGGTCTACAGACGGCTCTGCCAGTGCATGGGGAGCTGTGGGGAGGAGGGCGGCGGACAGAGGGGTCACTCTTGGAGTAATTAGAGTGACAGGGGACAAGTGTGCTGACTGTGGGTTATTAATAGGCACTAAGACATATATTTACAACTGGTGGCTTAAATTAGGGGCAGAACAGTCACCTAGCCAAACCCATGCCCCATAACAAAGACACCTGAAGCATGTACAGTGACCTGTTACGAACCCAGCTCACCCAGCTAGCAAGAGTTAGCGTGCAGGCTGCCTAGGGTCAGAGTAGGAGATCTTCCGAGCTTGCTCAACTGTATGCTGCAATTCTGCCCCTGGGGGCAGCATTCTCTTTGAAAAGAAGGAAGGAATGGATGAGGGTGGTAGAGAGTGAAAAAGAGAGACAGCAGGATGCTCAGCTCAGGCCAAGCCCCTCAGAGGTTTTCTAACCCAAACCTATCTCTCATGGTCCAGCCTCACGTCTGAATGGGGAAATTGTGCCCATTTAACCCCGAGAGGAATTCTATTTAGGACATGCTGGAGGCCCAGAAGTGGAGCTGGGGAATCTAAACATCAAGAGGCAGGGAAGGTTCCCAACCTGCTGCAGGAGGGTGGTTCGGAGGGGTGCAAGTTCCCGGTCAGGAACCGCGAAGTGAGCGTGGAATTGAGTCCAAACCTCAGATTTCCTCTGTATTCTCCTCTGGCCCAGACGGACGTCCTCAGTCCATCTTCCACCTGGGAGAGAAGCTCTGGACTAGGGATTCTCTGAGCTGGAGGCTGCACTGCCTCTGGAGTGGGCCCTGGGTTCGGAGGGCTGCCAGCTCGCGCAGCCTCTGAATTTAGGAAGAAAGGGAAGGGGTTGAACCCAGGGCGGGGCTGCCCCAGGTGTCACTCTTTGGCAGCTGCCCTCTTGGCCAGGATCATAGCCAAAGACCAGAAGGAACCAAGACGTATAATGTAAAGGGTTTGAGGGTGTATCAGAATAAATTGCTACTGAAAAGGATCCCAGAGATCCTTCTGGTCCTCGGGATTATGATCTTGGGGTGGGAGGCAGTGTGTGTCCCTCAATCCTACTGAAGTGCTGAAAGGGAGATGCCACAGAGAGAGTGTGCTGAGTTTTGCACAGATAACTGCTGGCAGATGGAAGTCTTTCTGCGTATAAATGGGGCGGACCTTGGACTGTGCTCTAACTCACACCACCTCTGTAATTTCATGGCTCTGGGCCCCAGGTTTTGCACAAAGGGCTTATTAAAAGTACCTAGCACCTAGGGTTTCGGTGATGATGAAGCGGGAGCAGCACCCGAGGTGCTTGGCCCAGGCCTGACAGCCTACTGTGCCCAAGAAAGATTGTTTATTTTGGCTGTTACTCCCCTGCAATCCCAGCGCGTCATTTCACTAAGACAAAGCCAGCGGACACCAGGAGACCTGGCGAGAAAGTTTGTTATGTTCAACACAAAGTCAACACTCCTGGAGGAAGTAGATTCCGAGTGGAAACACCTGGGAACTGAAGGCTGGAGCTAGTGCTGGAGCTATGTTTCCCGGTGTTATTCCACTGATTAGCCTCTCTGAGCCTCCGTTTCCTCATTAGTAAATGTGGTTAATAAGAATACCTACCTTCCAGGACTTTCTGAGGGCCCAAAGAGGTAATGCAATCACTTCCACCCTCAGTGTGTTGCAGGCACTGTCCTTCACATCCGACCTCATTAATCCTTAAAACCGCTTTCGATCACAGGTGTTTGCATTTGTCTGAGCTCATCAAATTGTACTCAATAAACATGTGTGGCTCTTTGTAGTCAGTTATACCTCACTAAAGCTATTAAAGAAAAACACTTTAGGAGGTAGGTATCATTGTTTTATCCCTATCTGGCAGTTGAAGAAACTGAGGCTTAATAGAGAAGTAAATTGTCCTAGACCACACAACAAAGCACAGCAGAACCAGTATTCAAACCCAAGCGATCTAGTTCCAGAGTCTTAAGCAGTGCACCAGTGCCTCTGTGTAAGAGTGTTTTTGGAACTGTAAAACTCTGGTTAAATGTTGGTTGTTGTTATCATGGGTGACACAGTTGGTAGGTTAGGTGGCACTGTTTTTGCATACTAAATGAGGACATGTGGATCAGCTCCTAACCTACTCAAGGTACTTGGTAAGCTGTGCCATCTCTGGCCTTTGTCCCCAACACAGGACATGATGCAAAAGAAAGAATGTCAATTCTATCACATACAGAGCTACATGGGGAAGAGGGTGAGGGGTGAAGCAGCATGAGTTAAAAGTAGGTAATAGTATGAGACAGATCACACAGCTGCAAGAAATTGTACTTGACCTGAGCATCCAAGGAAAGTCCCCAAACTGGGTTCTTTTCCCGCTTTAGTAAAACAGGAAGCACAAAACAGTTTCTCTGGAGTTCCACTGACTGGACAGGCTCCCCTCTCTGGGCTCCCGCTGACCTTGCACAGGGCTCCCTCCGTTAACCCAGAAAACACACACACACATTGTCCTCAAGATCTAACCTTGTCAAGAGACTTGTGTCTCATGTCTGTGGGCAAAAGTTTCCTGGCCTTCACATATGCAGGGCAGAGCCACTTGAGAAGGTTTCTTTGGGTAGCAATCTGGAAAGTCAAGTGCTAAAACAGGAATTATGTTACCATTTGGCCCTGAAAGTTTTCTAATCGTTATGATGCTCTTAGACACTTTATGGAGTTAATGTTTTCGCTGACTGGGCTGTTACGACTTAACAGTTCTTGGCCGAACTCCAGACCTACATAATCACCTGTCTTCTTGGCATCTCCACTTGGGTGTGGACTAGTGATCTCACACTTTGCGTGTCTAACAGTAAGCTGCTGAGATGTTCCCCGGTCTCCTTTAATGGCAACACTACCCTTCCCATGGCTCAGGCCAAAAACCTGGGTGTCATCCTTGGCTCTCTCTTTCCTTCATACCCCTTCAGATACATCAGCAAAGCTAGTTGCTCTATCCTCAAAATGTTTTAAATTCTTACCACCTTTTGCTGTACCCCCTATTGCTTTCCAGGCTTAACCTGCTGTTATCTCTTTCCAGGGTTATTGAAGAGCATCCTCGTCTCATGTGCTTGCCCTTGTTTTCTGCAGCCCGCTGAGAACCTAACAGCCTGAGTGTTATCAAGTCAGTCAGACCACACCACCCCTCCGCTTAAAACTCTTACATGGCTCCCATCTCTTTCAGAGTAAAAGCCAAAGTCCTCCTTTGACCCGAAAGTCCCACATGATCGGCCCCCTCCCCCCAACCTTACCTCGCCTACCTCTTACTACCCTGGAACTCTCATTCCTGCTAGGTTGGCCTCCTTGCTCTTTCCTTGAATACACAGGCACTATCCTGCCTCAGGGCCTTTGTGCTGCTATTTCTTCTGGCTGTGTATGCCTCCCTGGTATCTGTATGGCTGGTTCCTGCAATTCCTTCAGATCTTTATTTCAAAAGTCACCTTGCTAAGGAGGCCTTTTCTGGCCACTCTGAAATGTAACCACTTCGAACATTCATTTCCCTCCCCTCACCTTTTTTCCTTTTCAGCACTTATCTCTTTAATATTATATTATATGATGTATTCTACTTGCTTATCTTATTGGTCTGTCTCCCCTATTAGAAAATGAGATTTATAAAGGAACTTTTGTCTAGTTTGTCTATTTTGTTTACTATTGTATCATCCGTGCCTCAGACAGCCCCTGACACACAGCAGCCACATGGATGAATAGATAGTGAGTAAACGAGTAAATGCAATAAAAAAACAAGGGATTCAAAATGAGCTGTGGACACTTAACAAGTCATTTATCCTTCTAGGCTTCAGTTTCCTTGGATGTAAAATTGACTTTTTGCACTAGAGAGTTCTTGGGCTCTCTGCAGCTGACAGGCAGATATCCTTAAATTAACTTGAAGAATTGGAAGCACTGTGTGGCAAGAAATGGTCTGAAAAGGGCCCACCTGAAGATTTGGGTTCAAGCCCTAGTGATGCCACTTGTCTGGGGCTTGGTTTCCACAACAACACATTGAAAGAGCTCCTCCCACAGACCACCCTGGTTACTTTCAGGGCTAAAAGTGGAAAACTTAAAAAAAAAAAAATTCCTTATCAAAAAAACACACCAAAAAACCTCCAAACAAAAACTCCAAAACTGGCCGCCATACCTCTCAGTACCACAGGGTGGCGTAGTTGTCTATCATTGTCTCTAAGGCATTGCTCCGCCAAGTCCTTAAATAAATAGCTTCGGCTGTAGTGAAGTATTTTCAACTGAGTTGCGTGAGCATCAGATATTACTGGTTTGTTTAAATAAAAACTGATAAAAATCGTTCAATTGATTTTTTCAAATAGAGGGCATAAATCTCAAAAGCAAAACAGTGAGCTGAAGTTTCAACTAAATCGTTGTCACCAACGTGATTAAAAGACCAAACTTTGAAAAGCTGAAGAATAAGACAAGTTTATGCTAGTGTCAGGTGAGTGAGGTCACAGCTACATTAAATTAGTTCTAAAGTATGTAGTCACATATCTGTCTGCACATAACCAAGAATGTTCCATCTAGGAAGTAGGAATGATAGGGAAAGACTGAACTATTTATATTCCAGGACATTTTTGTTTGCCTGGAAGAACTGTTGAAGACTCTGATAAATAGAAAATATTGTAAACAGGCCATGTCCAGGTAGCTAAGTTGGTTGGAGTAGTCTAGATACACCAAGGTTGCAGGTTCAATCCCTAGTCAGGGCACATACAAGAATCAACCAATGAATGTGATATTTCTCTCTTTCTCTCCCCACTTCTTTCTCTAAAAAATCAATAAATATAGAAAATATTGTGAACAATGCATGACATCCAGTAAGCCCTCAATTCATAGTAGCCATTATCATTATTATTAATTATTGTCATCCTCCAGTTCTAGTTTTATCCCCTCCTCTACCACCTCCCCAACAAACAATAAGGCTTTCTGCTTGAAATTTATTTCATTATTACAAAACATAAAAATGATTTGTAGATGTTTATCCTGATTATAAAAGTATCACATGGTTATTTTAGCTATATGGGAAAATGTCCAAAAGTAAAAGGAAGATGAAGGCAATCCAAATTATCCATATTCCACCACCCAGCTCAGAAATAACTAATAAAATAAAAAGATTCTGATACTACACAAATACATAATCACACACATTTGTGGTCATAGTGTATAAAGGGTTTTTTTTTCGCTACTTTTTCATTAATCATTATATTATGCACATTTCCATACATTAGCATATATATTTTTTTGTTTATTTATTTTTAGAGAGAGGGAGAGAAACATCAACTGGGCATTTTCATATCATTAACATTTTTTTAGATTTTATTTATTTATTTTTAGAGAGAGAGTGAGAGAAACATTGACTGGGTTGCCTCTCCTACACCCCCGCAACCAGGGATTGAACCTGCAACCCAAGCATGTGTCCTGACAGGGAATAGAACCAATGACCTTTCGCTTTGTAGGATGATGCCCATCTGAGCCACACTAATGAAGGCTCTTTAAAAATTTTCATGATCATCATTAAGAATAATATACTTTCTGATTAGAAAATCAGTATATTTTAATGATAGAAAATATTGAATATTCTGGGTCAAAGAACAAAAAAATAACTCCTAATCCCATCATCCTTCCTCCCTCCCTTTTTTAAAATTGTTTGGTCCTCCCTCCCTTTCTTCCTTCCTTCTTTCTGTTTTTTTTTTTTTTTTTCCCTTTCTCACCACCCTCCCTTTTTAAAGAGAAAACCTCTGGTTCAATTTCTAGTCAAGAAGCTTTTGCAGTTTTCTAAGGTATAATTAAAGATGTTTCTGAAAGTGATGGTCAGAGGAAAGAAGGAAGTAAATTTGTCACGTTGTTAGTAGATGCTAAGCAGCATGCTAAGAGCTTTTGTTTCATTTAATCCTATAAACCTCTAGAAGCAGCAGTTTCTATTTCATACCTATTTAAAGGTGAGGAAACTGAGGTTCAAACAGATACCTTGCCCAAAGTCACATGGTTTTTAATGAAAAGAACCACAATAAATCATGATCTTCTCATGTAGGTGTAGTGGTGCCAAGCTGTACCACTACTATATAAAATTCTTGATCCCTCTCTGTAGGAAAAGTCTAACTCCCCTGTGATTTAAATCTTTAATACTATAGCATGTATTTAGGACCTCATGAGCAGTCATTCACCAAACATTTCAAAAAGCCATTTAGTAAGTATTTGTTGAATGGATAAAGTGCTATAATATGTCTTGTGCTATGCTTTTGAATGATGTAGAGAAAATGGTCCTTTTTGGGAGGTGGCATTTGTCAACCCCTGCTCAAGAACTTTTTATTTTTTAAAAATTACTTATTTTTCTTCAGAGCGGGGAAGAGAGGCAGAGAGGGAGAGAAACATTGATCAATCGCCTCTTGCATGGCCCCAACTGGGGGCCTGGCACGCAACCCAAGCGCATACCCTGGCCGATAATCAAACTGGTGACCTTTCACTTCACAGGAGGATGCCCAACCCACTGAGCCACACCAGTTAGGGACCTGCTGAAGAACTTAATTGTGGTAAAATCTTGGTAATTCTGCCTGGTTTTCAAGTCTTTGCAATCTGCCCTTCTTTTATTTAGTCAATTTTATTTCCCATCACTCCGTTTCTGTACTCTCTCCTCCTCTCAGACTGGTATTTCTATTATTGCTATACATTACATTAATTTTCAGCTTCACACTTTCTGTTCTCCACTAATCAAGTTGTATACATCCGTCAGTGCCCAACTTAAGCACCTCCATATGCATTTCTCATCTATTCTCAGCGCAGACAGTAACATCTGATTACTCCGCAGCCCTGCTCAAAAGCTTTTAGTAATAACCTTTATTGGTAAACAAACCCCAGGATTCTTAACTGGGTACTCAAGCCAGCCATTCATTTACAAATACATACTGAGAGTCATTTACATGGTAGGTACTCTCTAGGTACCAGGAGAACTATAGACAGCCAGACAGATGGGTCCCCACCCTTATGGTGAACAAACTGGACATTAAATCATTACAAACAATTAGTTACCCATATTTTGCCATGTATAATGTGCACCCACATTTTTGGCCCAAACTTTCAGGAAAAAAAAATCCTTTGTTTTAATTTTTCATTCAATTAATTAATTAATTATTTATTTATATTTAGACACTTGTTTATTGTATTATAAAGGTATTTCAGCATTTATTTTTGAACATATTATGGTTCAAGACACTTTACATAACAAATAATTACAAAACATAAGAACAGATACAAGGTATTTCAGGTATTACTTATGTATAATGCACATCCGTATTATTCCTTCAAAAATTTGGGCAGAATAGTGTTCATTACATACAGCAAAATACAGTAAATAATTATTAGTGTGAATCAAATGATTACAAGGCCCTCTGCAATCTGGTTTCAACCCATCTTTTCAGAGTTCCTTTTCATCCTTTTATTCCATCCAAATGGGCTTTCTCACTGTTGGCTGTGCCCACAAGCTCCCTCCTTTCCTGGCTCCATCCCACACCCCTCCAGGGCCAATTCTGGTTCTGCCTCTTCCATGAAACCCTGCTAGACAAACAGCCTGAAGAATCTTTCCTCATTTGAATTCCTATCACTTATCCATTGTACAAGTATTTACTGAAAGACTTCTTGAAATGTTTGATGAATGACTCCTCATGATGTCCTAAACACATGTTATGGTATTAAAGATTTAAATTATAAGGGTACTTAGACTTTTCCTACTGAGAGGGATCAAGAAATTTGGAGAAATGAAGAGCCACAAAACTATATGGTAACACATACAAAATTCCAGATAAACAAAATGACACTAAAATGCCCAGTTATTCTTAATCCTACTACTTGAAAGAGATCTACCACTGAAAATTTTTCTCTATATCTTTCTAGTGGTTCTTTTTCTGTTTCACTCTGTGTATGTCTACACCATTTTGTAAAGTTCCTTTTACCCTCAAAATAAATTTTTATCAAGTAATACTTTTTCCTTATGGTCTTTTTAAAAACACAGAATATCTCTATCTCCGTTATCCTCTTCTGTTCTGCTTGGGGGTGAAAGAGTTTGTCTTAAACAAAACCTAGAGATTTGATTCAAAGGCTCATCCGTATCTTTCCCAGTTCACCAAACCTATGAGCAAGAAGAATCTAAACACTGTTTTAGGGCACCTACCCCAAGGTCCTTTCTCAATACCTACTCTGGACACTTTTCAGAGCAGCACTCAAACCTTTTTTCTTCAAGACCTCAAATATGTGGGTATCCAGTGCGGCCATGCTTGTGTGCAAACTGCAGAATGTCAGGCGTACAAGAACACAGCAGACCTTCCAGTCCACCCACTCACTTTGTGGATGAGCACACTGCACGGTACCATTAGTACCTCCCCAGGATCATGCAGTTGCTGGCAGAGGAGCCAAAGGTGCCAGCCCTGCTATCTTTTCAAATCACTCCACTGTCTCCACGGTTGGTCCAAGAATTAACCCAAACTATTGATAACATTAAACAAAAAAATACTCAGTGAAGCACTAAACCTTGCTAAATAAATTGTATCTATTCTTACCACTAAAGGGGAAAGGGTAAGGCAGTTCAGTAGAGGTTGGGCTAGGTCTTGCAGCATTGAGTTGTTTTGAAACGCCAGAAAAACCTTCTCATTGGAAATCTTCATTGTTATGATAGGACTAAAGCGCAGAAGAAATAGTAGGGACCACCTATCTCATTCTTTATTAATGTTTGAGAAACGGAGGATCACAAAAGGATGGAAAAAATGGTCAGCTCTTGGTCATGACCTGCAGCATTGTCTTGAACAGCAGTATCATCTTGCATGTATGTTCTACTTTGGTTCTTCTCCTTATCCTCCTTCTTCTTTTTTGTCTACTTTGGTTCTTAACCTGATTTCTGTATAGATCACCATGACCCGAGGTGCAGTTCACCCAGGTGAAAGAAACCCACGATTGTAAAATAGTTGTCTCTTCAGAGAGACCAAGCCGATTTCGCCATAGTTTTTCCGGCCTCAGTTTGAAATCCCTGTAAGGTGGTGTCTCGTCTTTCTGAATTCAAAAAATCACTGTATTGGAATCTCTTCTTAAAGGCACCCAGGAAAGGGAGGGCTGTGTACCCTCTTCAAAAAGTCGAGAACTGTAGTTTCAAGAGTTTCTAAATAACATTCCAATGGGCCTTAAACTAGAAAATGAAAGGTTATGGAATGGGGTGGAGGAATGTAACTCATTCCGGTGGGAGCTGAAGCTGATCCACCCGGCTGGACTAGGGCAAAGGCAGATCCAAGAGGGAAGAATCCAACTGTAAGAGAGGGAGATGGAGAAGAACAAGCTCTCCCATGGGGTGCAGCTCAGCTCCCTTCTCTTCCGCTCACGTTCAAAAACTCACTGTAGGATGAAAAACACAGGTGCCGCCTAACAGCCCGTACCCATCCACCGCAAACAAAGGGAAGAGGATCCTTCAGCCTTTTTGGAATGAATGAAGTCTTGGCTTTACCTTTTAGGATCCACCCATCCCTCCTCATGCACCCAATGAAGCTGCAGCCTCTTCCAGCCGGGAGGTGTTGAACTCTCCCAGGAAATGGACAGGTACATCGGGCCAATGGTTGGAGCTGCGGCTGGCCAATGGGAGAGAGAACTGCGTGACCTGAGATTTGAGAATGAGGGAGCCCGCAAAAGAGGGCGGGAACGAGGGGACGGTCGACGTAGGCGCAGGGGGTGGAGAGGGGCGGGCCGAGTGGTTAGCGTGCGTGCTCCAACTACGGCATGGGTGGGGGAACCTGCGAAATGGTCGGCGGCGGCCAATGGGAAGGCAGATTGGAGCAGGGGCGGGTCCGGGTGCCGGGAAGCTCCGCCCCTCTGTTCCGCAGGGCTGAGGCGGAGCCAAGCCCGCGTCAGGTGGTCCTGGGCGGGTGGCCGGCTCTGGGGGCGGGACGCGGCGCGAAGAGGGGAGCGGCCGCTGGCTGGCGGCGGCGGGCACCAGCTGCGGGAGCAGGTAGCCTACACCGAGGTGGGCAGGTGGCCCCCAGCCCGTGAGCGCGCAGGCGGGGGCTTCGACCCGCCGCGCCCCGATGCCGCGGTGAGCACACGCGTTCGTTGCACTTGCCGCGCTAGCCCCAGGCAGCCCGCTCTCTCCGCCCAGCCATCCCGGGCCCTACCTGCGGCCGCCGTCGGGGGAGGGGGTCCCCCCAGCTCTGCGGAGCCGCATGAACAATAGGCGGCGGCGGCTCCTGCGGGCGGCGGCAGCCCCGCACCCTATGGATCGGCCGCTCCATGGAGCCCTCCAGAGCGCTTCTCGGCTGCCTGGCGAGCGCCACCGCTGCCGCCCCGCCGGGGGAGGATGGAGCGGGGGCCGGGGCCGAGGAGGAGGAGGAAGAAGAGGAGGAAGCGGCGGCGGCCCCCCGGGAGCTGGGCTCCGACGCACCGCTGCCTTACTGGACCGCCGTGTTCGAGTACGAGGCGGCGGGCGAAGACGAACTGACCCTGCGGTTGGGCGACGTGGTGGAGGTGCTGTCCAAGGACTCGCAGGTGTCCGGCGACGAAGGCTGGTGGACCGGGCAGCTGAATCAGCGAGTGGGCATCTTCCCCAGCAACTATGTGACCCCGCGCAGCGCCTTCTCCAGCCGCTGCCAGCCTGGCGGCGAGGACCCCAGTTGCTACCCGCCCATTCAGTGTAAGGCGAAGGCGGGGCCCGGGACCCCGGCGGGGAGGAGGGAATGATCGAGGCCTGGGGGTGGTCGCGAATAGAAGAGAGCCCTTCTCAAGGGTTAGGTTGAGAGAGTGGGGAATGGTTCACCTGGGGGGTAGGTATGCGAGCGCGCGCGCTCGGGCCACGGGGGCTTTGGTGGGTGCTATGGGTAAGATAGAGACGCCGCAGGCCTCGCCTGGAACCTCCAGCGCTTGGGCTTCTTAACCTTGATCTGACCACCTCAGCAGCAACTGCCGATTCCACTTCCTGAAGCTCCAGCATGAGAATCTCCCCATTTCGCACCTCCCCACCCCCCGCCCCGAAAAAAATCTGGAACGATTTCAGGCAAGCTGGTGGTTTCTGTCGTAACCTTAGTCCCCAAGTCTGGGACCTCCCGGCCTGTTCTGTCGGCTGTCCCCGCCTCTTAAAGGCATTTGCTTTGAAGGAGATGGGGGTTGTCTCCCGCAGGGCTGGATTGGCTCACAAGTCCCGGAAGCCTGTGTGAACTCAGGGCTGAAGTGTCTTTGAAATGTCGTGTGGATTTCTTGGATCCTAATCTTATAACTCAGAAGTTGTACCTTCAGGAGTCTCACTGAATAATGTGCTAAGAAGGGTGTGTGTTGTGTGTAGGGGCAGGTAATGGGAGGAAAAATGATTAGAGAGGAAAAAGTATGTCATTCTCCCACGAGAGATCTGGAGGTCAGGATACAGTGGCTAAATCCTAGTCCCTTGGCACCCAGGATATTAAGACAATACATTTTCCTTTTTCTTCTCACCCCAGATCCTTGCCTATATTTGGTATTAGCTAAATCCCCGGTGACCGGTGCCCAGAGGTCCCTTCCAGGGCCTTTCTTGCAGTGTCCTGGTTTTCACCGATTTCCCAGGAGTCCCCCCTTCCACACCCTGTAATGAAATTTCCTTTGTTTTTTTCAAAGGAGTTAAGTTGCTACTAAAGTCCCTTAACCAATGATGCTAAGTGGTTTTAGCAGAAAGATGTAGATGTCTCGTGGTACAGTTTGCACTGTTTTGTATTTCAGGGTTTCTGTAATTTCTTTTCTGTTAAAAAAGTATTGTTAATACATATTTATCATTCTTTATTCCATATTCTGTACATTTTGCATCTTAGTTGATTAAAAAAACCATCACCAATGGCCAACTTCAAACATTTAGTTTTAAAATTTCATTTCTGACAGTTAACCTTCTGGCCTTGTAACTTATTTTCACCTGAACAATTGTGTTATTATCGTACAATATTTATTGAATACCATCACTTAATACCAAATTCATAATCTCTTACCCTGTTTTTTACTCTTTTTATTGGCATTTTGACTATCAAATTAATGTTCAAATTTTTAATTCTTTTCTCTCTCCCTCTCATTCAATTAAAAACTTTGTTTCTATATTTGATAGTACATGGAGGCAACAGATCACTTTAAGTTGTTTCTAGATGTTAGATCCTTTTGGCACTAGTACTGGGAAGATGCAGGCCAAGGGTCCCAGCGTAATGTCTGAAATAGTGTTGAAGATGAACTTGGTCACACATTGGAAGAAATATTGGAAGGATGACGTGTTGTGTTAGAAAACAATGTAGTTTTAAACATAAGTCAGATTTTCAGGTGTTTTGTGAGCAAAGTTTGTGATTTCTTTTTGTTTTTCAGGAACAGCTAATATCAGAGCAGAAGGCCGTGTGAGGCTCATGAGCAGGAACTCAGTTCCCTTATTGTCTGGTGCTCCCTGCTGTCAGAGCAGTCAGGAGTGAGTACCACCTAGGTGGTGAGAACCTAGCCACAGAAAGCCAGACATGTCCATTGTGCCACATTAGATGCTCCTTCTCCATTAGGTGCCCAGGGCTTAACCTTTATTGAACAAAAGTTACCTTGTGTAGAGTAGATTCCTATACCTAGAACGGAGATGGTGAGAAAGTAGGAAATACCTTGTGCTTATTGAAAGAACAGACTTGATGAACATATGGCATTTGAAGGTTCTGATAAGTTATTTAGCATCACCAGGGGTTCTGATCTTGACTGGAATGAATTCTTGATAATTCAGAAAATGTAGTTCCAGTCAAAAACCAATCAGAAGGCCTAGTGAAAAATGGAGACTGTGTTAATTACTCAGGGATAAAGAAATGATAAGGTATGGAGGTGGTTATAAGTCACACATGAGGGAGATTGGTGGTGTGAATATATACTTTCAGTGCAGCGCTTTGATAAAGATGAATGTTGGAAGTTGCTGACTGGTGTGCTTCCGATCTGCGTGCTATGTCTGCCAGTTCAGTTAGTGTCACTGAGAAATTCAAGGTGATCGACATCCTTTCTCCAAAGATTTGGAATGAAAATGAGCCCCTGGTAGCTTTTCCCCAGTTACCCTTTTGAACTTCCCCTCTGGGGCATGAATAGTGACATTAGATTGTGAACAGAAAACACTGAGTAATAATGTTCTGTTTTAGTTTTAAATACCGCTTTCAAAGTGAAAAATTTGTTTCATACTTTATTCAAAACAGAAGAGGAGGAAATGATTAAATCTTATGACAAAGAAAAATATAATAGCGATATTATAAATCAGCTGACATTTATATCACACTTTTGTCCCCTCCAAAGTAGATATTAGAGTATAGCTCTCCATGAAGCTGACAAATAAAAATAGCCCGCAAGGTGCCCTGGCTTGTATGGCTCAGTGGTTGGGCATCATCTGCAAACCAAAAGGTTGCCAGTTCAATTCCCTGTCAGGACACATGCCTGGGTTGTGGGCCAGGACCCTGATTGGGGGTGAACAAGAGGCAACTGGTGGATGTTTCTCTCACACATTGATGTTTCTCTCCTTCTCCTTCCCTTCCTCTCTCTCTAAAAATAAATAAAATCTTTTTTTTTTAAATAGCCCATGAGCTCCCTCATCTTCCTTATTTTAGAAAAAGATGAAAAATGTAATTTATCATCTTGGGAGATATATGCATATTTTTAAAAGTTTCTCCTATAGGAGAGTTGTATCTGTTTTCAAGCAGGGCATGCGTTAAGGTTATTACAAATTTACTTTTTTCTTGCACCCACTAGAAATATAAGGATGCATTTTCAGGTGTACTTAAGATTTTTAAATGAGTAAGATATGTACCACTTGCTTGCTAAAACCCACCAGAATATGCCTATACATTTCCAAGGATACTATTGCGAGGGAATAACATCTTGACTTCGAAAATGAAAGAAATAGTTTTGTTCCTGGTATTCCTGGAAATGTCCTTCCATAGAAACTGAGAAATCTGATGAGTGCAACTTGACCTGATTCTTATTTAAAACCAGGTCTTGGCTGGAGCAGGGAAGGGAAGGAGAGCCCCACATCCTGTCAGGTGCAACTGAAGGTCTAGTGCTTGCTCCCAGAGACTTCTTAGCAGGGAAGGGAAAAGAAAGAGTTGTCCTCCCTTGCCCACATCCCCTTCTGTTCTGTCTTCTCTCTGCTTGTAAGTTGTGTTCCACACTTTTCTTGAAGTCTGGTCATAATATTTCTTGCTAACTAAATAGCAAAAGCCTGAGCATTTATGTTCTACCCAGAACAAGACTATTTATTGCTTTGCCTTCCCCACAGAGGTTTTCCATCTTCTGCAAAATGCCACCAGAGGAGCTGTCCTTTCAGCACCCTAGTTCAGAATCCCATCTTTTAAATCCTCATACATATAAATAAATATTTAATACCTCCTGTGTGTTCACAACTATGTTTCAGACCAAAGGGAAGAAGGCAGGGTACAAGAGAAAATATGACAGTTCATTCCCTTAAGAAGAATTCAGATATTCAGTTAAAGAAATAAGATGTATAAAAGTTTTTCCAAAAAAATGAGTGTTCTTCCCTCCATGATCTAGGAGACTCCTAATGTATATTTCTTCAAGAGGGTTTCTAATCTCTCTTTAGCATAGGCATATTTTTTTCTCATCATATGGTTGCAATAAGGCAGATATTAGTAATGTCAGATTTCATTTTAGGACCTAGAAACACTCAAGCTCTTTTAGCAGAAAGTGCTGGAGCTCAGGAAATTAGGTGTTTACAGAATTATTGGAAGGGTAGGGAGAAGGGATGATCCGGTGGGTAAAACTCCCAGAACATTGCAGACCTGGCCCACCAAGCAAGCTGCTACTTCTCTGATTGGGAAGGTGTAGAATCAGGAGTTGCCACTGAAGCTGTTGACTTCAAGAACACTTGGTTGTTGTTGCAGTCCAAGATTAGGCAACCGCTTGGCCTTGCAGCATTGCCTCTCCGCACCCACAGAGCTAATGACTGGACACTGGTGTGCTGTTGCGGAAAAACCCCACTTCCCCATAGCTGTGCTTGCTAGGAGAAGCAGCAAGAAGATGGTCTCCATCTCAATTCTGCCTTACAATCTTCTGAATCTAATTGGCAGAACCTAGTTTGCATCCAGAACTCCAGCTGTCAGGGAGTCTGGGAAATGTAGTTTTCAGCTTTCTGGCATTTGTAGTCCTGAAAGGCATGCCAGAAGCATTTTAGAAAGGATGCTGATTGCTAGTCTGCAGGACCTGCCATACCATATATTCTTTAAGAAAAGTGCTGGGTAGGGTGACAAGCTTAAATACTTAGAACTTTTGGAGTCAAGATGGGCTATACTTTTTATATATCTGAAGACCAACTAACTTTTCCTAAGAGTTTTCTTTGTACGGACTGCCAGTTGCATTACAAAATACAAATGAATATCAACCCTTGATAGGACAGAAACATTATAATTAAGCAAGAACATAGTTTGGGGCACCACCAGCTTCCGAGTGGAGAATGGAATCATCGAGAGGCTGACTGTGGAAGGAAGCAGTGGGCAGTTCCTCTTTTGGTCTTGCCTAAAGTTCAGAAACATGTTTTTGTTTTCTTAGTTTTTTAGAAAAAGGTTTTTTTTCTTGGCTTTGTTTTGTGTGTATGTGTTGCCAAAGTACATGCTATTCTCTGTATTTGTTTTAGGAGGTCCAATTTAACTTTTTCTTTCAGATCTAAGTTTGGTTTATTTCCTACTGAGGTATGCAGCCCCATCCCCCAACATCCATTTTACTTCGCCTACTGAATGTTCAGCATGATGAGTACGGTGGTGAATAAGGCAGACAGCATCCACCCTTGTGGGTCTGGCAATCTAGTGGCACAGCAGGCATTGAACAAGTAATTGTAACTGGGTCGAGTGCCAAATAGAGACTGCTGTGGAAGTGTTTGATGGGGGCTGATCTCATTTAGTTGGGGGTTAGGAAAAGTTCCTCTAGGAAATTGATGTTGAAGCTGAGACCTGGGAGGTAAGCATGAGTAAGTCGGGTAAAGAGAGTGAGACTAAGAAGACAGAAAACAGGGCTTTTGTGAGAAAAACGTACAATCGCACTTTGCTCACTTAGCACACCATATCTAGCCCAAAAGTTATGTGCTAGTTACTGAGGATAATACCACGGAAAATAAGTTTATCACACTTCCGGCCCTTATGGAGTTTACCTTGTAGCAGGAAGACAGAAAAGCCAAACAAACAGACCACTTGCTATGTTTACCCATCCAGGTAAATGGGTGATTAGATGGTGTTCTCAGAATGTTTTTGATTTGCTTTTTTTCCCCTTCTTTTTCTCAGTGTTAGAGATTGATTTTGCGGAGCTAACCCTGGAAGAGATTATTGGCATCGGGGGCTTTGGGAAAGTCTATCGCGCTTTCTGGATAGGGGACGAGGTTGCCGTGAAAGCAGCTCGCCACGATCCTGATGAGGACATCAGCCAGACCATAGAGAATGTTCGCCAGGAGGCCAAGCTCTTTGCCATGCTGAAGCACCCCAACATCATTGCTCTTAGGGGGGTGTGTCTGAAGGAACCCAACCTCTGCTTGGTCATGGAGTTTGCTCGTGGAGGACCTTTGAATAGAGTGCTATCTGGGAAGAGGATCCCCCCAGACATCCTGGTGAACTGGGCTGTGCAGATTGCCAGAGGCATGAACTACTTACATGATGAGGCGATTGTCCCCATCATCCACCGAGACCTTAAGTCCAGCAACAGTGAGTATGAAGGGAGGGGGCTAGGGGTTGAAGGGCTTAAGGGCACATTCAGACTCAGGCCGTGGCTTCAGGTGGAGTGGATTCCTGAAGGAATCTTAGTGGACAGTGAAACTCCTTGCTTAAAACCATTCCATCCTTGAGCTGAGATGTAGGGCTGGAATGAGTGCTAGGAAAATTGGTTTAGGAAGAAAAGAATGAGACACCTGAGGGGTTGGGGTAATTCTGAGCTCACCTTAGCAGGCAGGTTCGGCAGTGTGTACTTCTGATCTGCTGTGCAAAAACACTGCACAACAACATAGATTTATTTTTCCCCTTCAAGGAAGTGTGTCTGTAATCACAAAAGGGGTTTTCCACTTTCCTGGGACATCACGTGAAGCACACCTATGCCACCTGTTTGCATTTCTGTCCAAACACCCAACCTGAGGCACCCACCAGAGAAGTGGTGCTAAGGAAGAGGAGGCAAGCAGTGTAAGCTGTGAGGCCGATTCAGGTGGCAGTGTCAACTTGGAGAGCATGACCTGGCTGGTAGTATTACGGACCTCCTGATAGCCTAGGGGTAGTATTAATTAATTGTCATAATTACCTAGAGTTTAATAGCAGGGCATGGAGAAGGAGCTGTTTATTAAACATCCATAATCCATAAACTGGGTTGTAAAGCGAGTGTTAGACATAGTTAAGTGGTGAGTTGGTAGACACTTCCGTCTCTTTCCTTGGCTGGATCAGCAGGTACTGGAAATAGGGTTCTTTTGTGTGTCATTTGTGTTTTCTCTTCACTACGCCGTGTGGTAAATGGTATATACTTGAGACCACTGGGAGCACCCTGTCCGGGGAGGGGGGTGTTAGGACTGTGGGGGTTGCGTGAGCCCAGGAACTTCACTCTCTGTACCCCTTCAGCTTTGAGCCCAGAAATCCTTCAGGCTTCGTTTTATTCCGGGTTATTCTGGGCTAAAGTCTTACTTTTCTGTTGATGCTAATATGAATCTGTTTAAGAAAATGCATTTAAAATTATGTTAAGTAGTAAGTGTTTTTGTTGTACAAAAATTGGAAAGTGTGGATGAACAGAAAGGAAAGAAAAATAACCTATAAGGTTTTCCTTCACAGAGTAAAACTTACATTTGGCATTCCTTCCAGACATTTTTAGGGCATATATGGTTTTTATGTATACAAATATACTTTCCAATTTAGTTTAAGTAGCTTTTATTACCCTTACCTCTTCCACCTGCACCCTCTTCCCCTTTAATTCATTCTTGCGAGAGTATGGAACATTAGGTATGTATTTTAGATGTAATGCATGTGAAGGATTTAAGTTCTGTAAAATAACACCTGGTTTCTCTTTTCCTTCCATTATTATTCTCTTTACCCCATGATTATTCTCATATGGACCTCCAAAATTCTGCTCTTTAAATGTATTAGGTAAATTAAAACTTTGGTGACCCCTTTTTCAAAGTAATTTCTACCTAGAGATTGCTTTGGATGATGGGGTAATAATAAGTGTATTGCTACGAAAATGGTATAGAAGCTGAATTGTCTTTATTTTCTTTTGTCTTATATCCTTATCATGCTGGGAGAACTGAGTAAAGTGCTTTAACCTTATATATTGAGCCCATAGAGACTTGGGCTAGGATGATGGAATTGTCATGGAGGAAACTTAATAATTTCCTCCATGAAGTTTTAAATTTAGGTGTAACTTCAAGCTATAAATACAAGATTTTCCCTTTTATGAGATTTGTGTTTGAAAGCCTAAGCTCTTCTGAAGGAAAAGCTAACTTGTCAAGGTTCTGCCGTCAGCAGGAGATGGCAAGAGATCTGAGTGTCATTTTGTCATCCAGGAAACAAAGCCGCGATCCTTTCTGCATCCTTAAGTGAGTTTTAGGATTGCCAGGGGGGGGAACCTTCAGGTGCGCCTTGGGGCAGGTGTTGGACTTACACATAGAGCAGTATTTTAGAGGACCTCATCAAGATAATTGATGTCCAGCAGCGGTTGGAGCCACTGGGCGGCATGGTCAGTGTTGCTGTTGATGCCAGCTGTGAATCTCACACGGGGCCGGGGGCCTGCTGGGCAGTTGTCTGTGGGTGTCTGTTCGCCTGGGGTTGTGTATAACGCAGCCAGTGTGAGCCTTGATGGCACTGTTGTGCTTATTTCGTTGCTGCGTGTACATGACTTGGAAGTCATTTAAAAAATGTTATGCCTCTTTGTTGCCTCCAGTTGGAGAGTCATAACTTTGTTGTGCTTTGCAGACCTGGGGATACTGTCCTGTCTCTCTCAGTTTCATTAGGGGCTCCAGAGAGTTGGATTTTGGTTAATGTCATGTGAGGGCAGAATTCTGTGAATTACATGTATTAGCTGATTTTGAACCTCTAGAGAAAAGAGTGTGTATATATGGGGGATGTCTTTGTTGGAAAAAAAGTAGTTGGTGATGAACATCTAGCTGTTACAAAAGGTTCAGTAAAAAAGCGATTTATTAAAATGTTTTATCATCCTGGTCACCTACTTAAAAAAAGTCGTATGTTGTTTAGTGGCAGTGAAATCTGTATAGCATATGGTATCCTATGTTGATATATAATCTGCAGTGTTTAAGGTTTAACTGTACATAACCTAAAAAACAAAACAAAATAACATTGGTGAAAACAAGGTACATGTTCATTTGTCTTTGAAAAGAAGTCTGGAGGTTTCGGGGCATCTCCACAGTGTCATCAGGGACCCAGGTCCCTATTTTGCCCTCCATCATCCCGGTCTGTCGCTCATATCCTTGGGGATCATCTTACAGTCCAAGATGCTATTCTTTGGTCTAAGTCACAGGCCTGGAGGAGGAGACGCACAGACCTCAGCGGTACTCCTGTAGCTGAGTTCTCTCCCATAAGTTCAGCACAACACAGCTGCCTACATTGATTGGTCCGAATGTAATCGATCACATAGCCATGGCTAGTACAGGAGAGGCCTGGGAGATGGGGATTTTGTTCTGGGTGCAGTGGGTGCAGCTGATAATCGGGTCTGTTACCAAGAAAGAGGGAGAGAGTGGCTGTTGGGGAAGCAGCTTACCATGGATCCTCAGCGCGCGGCATGTGTTGGGAAGAACCGGTATATTGGATACTTAGCATCAGACAGCCAAACAAGGTGAGCCAGGCCCCGGGATGTGTGGCTCAGACCACTGATTTAGCTAATGGTTTATACTGCTTTACCACATTGCATCATTAACTTAAACATCACTTCTTGAAATGACTTGTTAAAGTGCTGGCTATAAAAATGGATTTATGTGTCTCTGCTCCATCAGACTGGGGAAAACCAGCTGCTTGGTTGTTAGCAACAGGGTCAGTGAAAGAGGGTCTCTTAGAGGAAAGACTGTCCTTTTGGGGGTAGGTGGATGGATTTCAGGGTTTTGACTTACAGGCATTTGGCAGAAGAGCAGTTAAAGAGTGGCCATTAAAAGTTACATTAGTGTAAAAATGAGATCATATGAAAAAGCTTTGGAAAGTGGAAAGGCTTGCCCAAAGTGAAAGTAGTGTTATACTTTTATTTTATCATTAAATAACTTTTTTCCTCTTCTTAGGAAACAGAAAAAACGTAGAGGTGAAAGAGTGTTTTTTCAGTTTTTGCATTTACGCGTATTTGTTTTCACTACCAAATCATGCACCGGAAAGCTTCTTTAAAAGATTTTATTTATGTACTTTTAGAGTGAGGGGAAGGGAGGGAGAAAGAGAGGGAGAGAAACATCGATCTGTTGCCTCTAGTACGCGCCCCGACCAGGGACCAAACCCACAACTTAGGCATGTGCTCCATTCAACTGGGAATCAAACTGAGACCTTCAGGCTTGCCGGACCACGCCCAGCCGACTGAGCCACACTGGTCAGGACATGCGCAGGAAGTCTTAGTAAACATTGCTTGTAGCATGCTTTCCCCTGTCCCGCTTGTCAGTGTATTGTTGCCGCTTTCTTGTATAAGTAAATAATCTTGTACATTTAAAGGTTGCACAGTATCCACTATTTAGATACAGTATTTTGTATCAACAAAATTAAATCCCTATATAATATAATAATATTAACAACAACACCTAGAGAGAGCATATTGAGTGCTCTCTCTAGGTCTGGCACTGTCTGAGCATTTTATGTGGATTCTCATTTAATTCTCACAGCAAGTATACAGAGTAAAGACTGTGAGTGCCTTTACAGATGAGGAAACTGAGGCTGGGAAGAGGTCAGCCATTTCTCTAGGCTGTCGCTGCCAGTCCTACGGCCAGACTTTGAGCCCAAGTCCGACTCCTCCACTCACGTTCCTAATTGCCGTGCCGTTGTCGGCACGCTGCTCTTGGGCAGCTGGGGTATTTCGCTGGTTTTTTCATGCGGCCCTACAGTACTGCAGTTTTACATACTTAGAAGTGATATTACTCTGCTCATAGAGCCAAGCATCCACATTTCATTAATGTATGATCGCTGTGTCCTTAATTTCATGGTTGAGAGAACAGAGGAGAGCCGTGAACTGTGTTTGGTTTGGGACCAGCTGCACCTGCCTTCCTATTTTTGGGCGTCAGCTTAGCCTTCTCAGGAGGTTTTTGTTGCCTTATCTCCCTCTTTTCCTCAAAGGTACTTTCCCCTTAAGCCAGGCTGGTTTCCCTTTTTCCCTGGAACACATCCTGTCCTTTGGAGCCACTAGGCTCTTATCACTCTGACCCCTGCCATGGAAATAACCATGCTTTCAGGATGCCTTCACCTCATCTCTCTGCCTCTCCAAGCCCTACCCATTTTTTTGTGCTCAGCCCAAAACTGGCTGCTGCTTCTTCCTGACAGCCCATCACTGTAGCCAATGCTAAGTAGTTGTTTGGTGCTAAACACATGTGACCTGATAGTTGTAGAAGAACATTAAGGTGACAGGGGACTAGAGCTGCTGGTCCAGTGGTTGGAAGCTCAGATGCCTTCCAGTCAAGATCAGTGAATTTGCGAAGCAGCTGGTGTGAAGGTGTAGGGCTTGGTGGGAGTGATAGCGAAGTGAGTGTCTGCTCCACCCAGTGCAGGCCATTGCAAAAAGAAGCAGAACACTGTGCCAGCCTGCAGCTAGCTGGCTGCCAGACTGCACCCCTGGCCTCCTGTTTTTGTTGGCTCCGACCTCAGGAACATATCCCCTATGTCTCTAAATAGATTTCGTGTCTTTAGTTCCCAGGCATGGGAGGGAGGGAGGGAGGGAGGGAGGGAAGGAAGGAAGGAAGGAAGGAAGGAAGGAAGGAAGGAAGGAAGGAAGGAAGGAAGGATTGAATGAAATATCACTTCAACTGGTCTATTTGCAGGATCTCAAAATGTAAAAATTCCCCTTCTCTTGTTGGAGGAGGTTCCTTATGCATCACTTGCATGGAATTTGCTTTTTATCCTCATTATAATCCCCGGGGCCTTGATCCTTAGTAACATCTGTGTTCATCAGCCTGTCCTGGGTGTAATGTGTGGCATTTTTACAGCATATTCGTTACCAGCCTCCAATGCTCTGCCCTCTTCTTTCTGCGCTCGCTCCCCAGATGCTAGCCCTGAGTGACTCTCACTGGCCGATGTCTCTACTGCAGGCAGTTGCAGCCTGCCAGGCACTGCTGGAACAGGCCACTGTTCTGCACTGCCTGGATCCACTGCCAGCCTGTCTCATCCACCCGCCGCATTCCTTTTGTTCCCAACTTGTGACTTCCCTGTTGTGTTCCTCATAGGCCCGGTCCAGTTTTGTCGAGTTGTTTGATTGGCAGGTCCTCTTGCAACTGGAGGCCTACAAGGCATCCCCTGCCTCCCGGTTCTTTGCTCACAAGTGCTTTGTGCCCAT
The DNA here is from genome assembly GCA_004027475.1 of Anoura caudifer. Taxonomy (NCBI): domain Eukaryota; kingdom Metazoa; phylum Chordata; class Mammalia; order Chiroptera; family Phyllostomidae; genus Anoura; species Anoura caudifer. The sequence continues at coordinate 391,370 of PVKU01000690.1, forward strand.
CTCAAACCTTCTCTCCCAGCCTACAAGGCAAGGAAGAGGAGGACCTGCTTTCTTGCCATGAGAGGGGGTTCCGGTTGCCCTTGGCCTCTGGCCAGCTGTTCTAACCCTAGTGTGCATCTGGATTGGACACTGGCTTCAGCCCCCACCGGAGGCCTGTGTAGGATTTCTCCATGCTGCGAGCTTGCTGGCTGCAAGGCTTGTGGAACCCATGACCCACTGGATTCCACTCTCTATGTCTTTGTTCTTGCACACGTTCTTCCTGAAGTAGAGTACATTTCTGACTTGGGGATGAAGCCACTGAGGCACAGGCATCTGGCCAGCAGCAGTGTGGTACAGACTTGCCTAGAAAATGGTGAGGAGTAGCCATAGTAGTAGCTTTCCTATAGAAAGATAAACCATAGCCCTGGCTGGTATGTCTCAGTGGGTTGAGTGCAGGCCTGGGAACCAAAAGGTCACCAGTTGGATTCCTAGTCAGAGCACATGCCTGGGTTGCAGGCCAGGTCCCCAGTTGGGGGCATGCAAAAGGCAGCTAATTGATGTATCTTTTGCACATCAATTTTTCTCTTCTTCTCTTTCTCCCTCCCTTCTCCCCTCTAAAAATAAATAAATAAAATCTTAAAACAAAACAAAACAGAACCATAGGACATTCCCAGGGTGGATAGGGTGGAGGGGGAGCAGTCAGGTATCAGCTAGAGAACCCAATTCTTTGTCTTTTTAGAGATTCATAAAATGACTTTCTGTGCCCCATGAACACATCCCCAAATGAGATACTTCCAACAGTACCTGGCTCTGGTATTTCCAAAGTTTCTCTCTGCTATTCTCTCCATTTCTGGTCTTGCGGTTCTTTCCTGTAAGTTCCCTCTTACAGAGAGAGTTGGAGGATGACAGATGTGTTTTTGAGGACTTTTTCTGGTGAAAGCATACAAATGCTCAACGAATTGGATTTCTCCTTCAGTTGCAGGAGACTATACCTACGGTCAGCTAGCAGCTACCAGGCATGTCCCAGAGGATTGTGTTCAATTGACGGCTAGCATTTTCCATGACTACAGAGACATGTTCTGCAAGTTAAAAATAAATACATAAGTGAATAAAGCTGAAATGAAGCCAGCAGCCAGCCAAGTGATGTGATTCAACAGAAGGAGCCAAGAGGTCTGACCTGTGGGTCACAGTGTGTCTTCAGTTCTTTACTTTTGTCCGGGAACCTCGCTTTTCCCTTTTCCCTTGGGTGTGACGGTCTTCTGCACGAAGGTGGGTGGTCCTCGTTTGTGTGTCCGTTTAAGCGCGTGGATTTGGAATACAACAGTGAGCCAAGCCAGACACAGTCTTGAGTCTGGTGAGTGCAGTGGAGGGAAGATGCAGGTGCCATGAGAATGATTAATAAAGAGACCTGCCTGGGGCTTTGCTGAGATGGGATCTGAACGGGACAAGAGGAGTTAATGAGACGAAGTGTTGACGGTAGGTGTTGACGGTAGGTGGGGCGAGGAGGTTCTAGGCTGGGCCACCAGCAGACACAGATGCCCAGGGAGAGCTTGTTCCCCGGGGACTCTGTTCCCTGTGGAGTCTCCTGCCTCAGTCCTTTCCTGTGGTTGGAGGAGCTTCATTAGGGAAGTTGATCTCTTTGCGGGATGTTTTTCTTTATGTCCCCCAACTTTGCTCCAGACTGCCACCCGCTTTCCCTTCCTCTTTGCTACTCTGTAGCTCACGCAGTGGGGCTGGAGTGGCCTGGGGCTCTGGGCTGCATTTAGGCACTTATAAAGCCTGTGTCGGAGTTGGAGCAGAACATTGTGTCGTGTGAGAATCTTGGTAGATATTTCTGGACTACGACTGAGCATTATTAGCTTGGGGGAAATAGCCTCGGTGAAGGCTCAGGTCAGCTCAGAGTAAGCAGGGTGGGCTCTGATTTCTAAATCCAGGGTGGGGCAAAAGTAGGTTTATAATTGTTCATATGGAAAATAATACAGTAGTTCACAAACAATAATAATTCAAGGATAAACTCTGTTTCGCCTACTTAACAACGGTAAGCCTACTTTTGCCCCACCCTGCATTTCTTTAGTCTCATCTCCTTGACCTCTGTTTCTACTGATTCGAGCCATTGTTGCCTTGAAAATCAAATAAACTATTATGCCTTCTCTTCCTTGGCTCTCTCCCCAAGCAAACCTGGTAATAGCTGGGTAGTGACCTCCACCTTTCACAGGTGGCCTGTGGTGCCGCCATCGCCCAGGGACAAGATTGTGCTTTAGGATCACTAAGGAGGCAGGACAGGAACCTGCCTGTCTCTCCTGACTTGGTGCTTTACCTCGTTTCTGAGAGGTAGCACAGGATCATTATGGAGAGGGAACCTGAGACATAAAGTGGTGATCTCGGCGGTCTGGTTGAGACAAGAGAAAAATGTAGCTTCTTCCCCAGGTCGCCCGTCTCTTTACCTTGGACTCCCCTTCGGTACTCCCACCAGCTTCTTGTAGAACCACCAGTGTTCTTTTTATTAAGATGGGGTTGTTAACCTGGAGTCCGCTGGAATCTAGACAAAATGTGTGCTGGTACATTTGTGGGGAAAGGGTTGAAGCCTTTACCAGTTTAAGGCTCAGATAAAGTTATGAACCAACACTGTTAGAGAGAACAGTCTTTAAATGAACATCTGAGTAGGAGGGCTGGTGCAGTGGGAGGGACAGGGACCCGGGGGCTGCCCTTGGCACTGACTGGCTGGGTGGCCCCGGGCATACCTTGTGCTTTCTTTGGGCCTCAGGTTCCTTGTTTGTGAAATGAGAGGTTTGGATGGGATGATCTCTGTCCCTCCCAGGACTGACATTATGTGACTTAAATGTGAATGTGTGTGTTTTGGGAGTAGGTGACGATCACATGGTCTGAATCTGTGCCCAGGTTCCCCCATTTTGTAGCTTCTTGTTGCAGGGGCAAAGCTCCTGGTGGGGAATCTTCGCCAAGTGAGAAAACAGTCGACAGGAGCCCACAGGTGCTCCCTTTCCCCTTTGCTGCCCAGGGCATGACAGATGGCCTCGCTGAGAGAAGATGCTCCGGTCACATGAGTCTTAATGGGGATTCAGAATAAACCAAGGGCATCCTGCATCTGCAATCAGGACACAGTCAAACACCTCTTCTGTCCTTGGAGCTGGGCAATGGGCATCCTCGTGTCTCAGGGCTTTGCTTCCTGGCCTCCCACCCACTTTTCTGAATGGACATAGGGCTTTTTCAGACGGGTCTCAAGACCTTTTAGGTATTGTGTGCCTCCATTCCCTCTCACCAGTACACTTGTAGGGAGACTTTGCTCTGCAGGCCATTGGGCTGTGACAGTGAGATGTAGACATGAGACATGTTAAAGCTGTGGATTGCACATACCTTTCCTTCCTAACTTCCCCAGGGGGGCGGGGCTTTTTGTTCTCTGCAGGAATTTGAAGGTTTTGATTTCAGAAGACAGCATTTCCCCCTTAAGCTTGATTTTTTGGAACCAGTGTGTTCTAATGGAAGGGGCACTGGCTTGGGAGTCAGAGATACATGAATTTAAGCTATTTCTTGAGCCCCTGGCGTTGGGCATGTGGCTAGGACTCTCATCTGTAAAATGTGGACCATGCAGAAAAGAGCAGGGCTGTTTTAAGATGGTGCGTCCCCCAGGAACCACAGTCAGCAGTGGGGCTGCGAGCACTTCCTTTCTCTTTCCAAGGATTAGGAGAAACTTCTTTCTGTTCCCTGTTGTTTTAGGTGTACGTAGGATATAATGGGTTTTCCATTTTAAAGGAAAGTCAGCCAGGTGTAGTTTTACCACTTCCACTGAAATAGGCAGATTTATTTTCGCTGAAGCCACAGAAAGGGACTGATTCCACCAGCCCCTTCCAACTGTGCCTGGGCCTCTTGTGGACCCAGCTTAACTCGTGGTGCTTGGCCCCCTGAGAAATGCTGTCTCCTCTCATTATGGCCTGTGGCCTGATTGAATGGGACGGCTGGCCAATTTTATGGCTCTGCTGGCCTCTCAGCTGATAATTAAAATGCTTTTGCCTCAGGAGAAAGGCCATATATTTCTCTCTCTCTCTGTCCCTTCTCTGCTGCCGAGGTCAAAGGGAATGCCTTTTTTCAAACCGCCCTGGCCTTCCCAAATCAACTTAGCATTCTCTTTTAAGCCTTGCAGTCTCTTTTAAGCCTGGAATATTCAGGGAGGGTAGAAGAGATTTGGGGTATTAGGGTCTTCTTCTGGAAGGAAAATGGAGCATGATTACCCCCTTTTCATCTCTGTATAGCGACTCTTCCTTGCTGCTGCTATTCCAAATCTGGTTGTGTCCAGCGCGTAGTGGGTCCTCCAGAAATGTTTTTGGTTTTAATCATCACAGGTTCCAGTGCTGCGCCTTTTCCTATATATTGACTATGCCCCTCAAGACATTCTGCAAACAATGCCAGAATCCCCTCCTTTAGATCCCCCTCCTTTAGTATGTGAACCCCCTACCCATTGGAGATGAGCCCACGTGAGCTCTGGGTAAGACTGGGTTTGAGCCCTGGCTCTGTTCCTTGTTAGCTGGGACCTAGAGCAAATGATGTACTCTTTGTGCCTTAGCTCCTGCAGATGAGAAATGGGAATAATTATAATCCCATCTATCTCATTTTACAGGGTAGAAGTGAGGATTACATCACATAATCTAGGTGAAGCTCTTAGCTGTGCCTGGCATGTGGTAGGAACTCCATGTATTGATCATTATTATTGTAAGTCCAGCGCCTACGTTTCTTCCCTAAGTATTTAGACCCCCAACTTGTGATCTTGTACTTTTGAGTACATTTTGTCTTGTACCTGCATTTCAGTGTTTGAGCCATGCATATGCTTTCCAGTTGCACTATGGATTTCTAAAATTCAAAATGTAATAATACCTATGCATAGTCCAAAATAGTGCAAAACTGAAATACAAAGAAAAGTCAGTCTCCTTCCTACCCTAAAGTTTACTTCTTGGAAGCAAATGGAGTTAAGGTTCTTTGGGTCTCCTTTGGTGTTTTTTTTTTTTTTTTTTTCTGTGAAAACAGGAATCCCAGTAGGATTCTTGACAGCAGAGGTGTTGTTGTGTTTTCTTCTTCCATCTTCCCCTGCTCCCTGTCTGCCCCTCCCTTGAATCATGGCTAATGCAAGACTTTGCATGTGGCAGTCCAGATACCTAGCCCCAATTCCAATTTTGCTGTGAAATCTTGCTTTCCCTGTGCCTAGTTCCTTTTTGGATGGACTCAAAATCCTTCACTGAGTGAGCTGCGTTTGCTTCCTTTTATGAGGTCTGTTGAGAAAGTATCCAGCCACGCACTATGAAAAATAGACATTTACTAAAGAAGATACCAGACACAAGAAACATTGTGCATAGGACAGTGACGCCTCAGTCCCCTTCAAAGTAGGCACATTGGGACCTCACACAGTTCTGGCATCTCTTCCGCTGTTCAAAACACTCTGCAAAATCCTTTGCTGGAATGCCATCAGCTGTCTCATAGTATTTTCCTGAATCTCATTGATGGTCTGAAATCTTTTCCCCTTTTTGGGAAAAGCCAGAAATCACAGGGCACCGAATCTGGACTGTAAGGGGGCTGAGTCACCTGGGTAATTTGATGTTTTGACAAAAACTCTGCACAAGACTTGATGCATGAGCGGGCACATTGCTGTGATGAAACTCCCAATCACCGGTTGCCCATAGTGGTGGCTGTTTTCGTCATATGGCCTCTTTATGGCATCTTTCAACTGATGAAGAACATAGAGGGTGATATTCCTTATTAATTGTTTGGCCTGGAGAGGTGTACTCAGGATGGACAACACCTTCCCAATCAAAAAACACAGTTAACATGGTCTTGATCTTGCTGCAACTTGGCTGCACCTTCTTTGGGTGTGGAGAGCCAGGTGACTTCCATTGGGACAACTGGGCCTTTGTTTCTAGATCATAGCCATAAACCCACAAATCATCTCCAGTTATGACCTTCTTGAGGAAATCCAGTTCATTGGTAGCGGTTTGAATCAGGTCATTATCAACTGCAGTATGATGTTCCTTCAGCTCTGGTAGCAGAAGCTATGGACTGAATTTTGCCACTACACATTTCATGCGAAGATCCTGCATCAAAATCTCAGACACAGTAGTTTTTGGAATCCCTAGGTCAGCTTCTAGTTCTCACACTGTCAGTCACTGATCTTTGTTGATTGCAGCCCGTATACCTTCAACATCCTCAGGTGTTCTGCTTGCTGCAGGCCTTCCAGAAAGTGGATCACTTTCAACAGATTCCCAACCATCTTTGAAATCTTTGTGTCACACTTTTTTTTTTTTGCACTGTATTCATTGCATTGTCCCTGAAAGCCTTCTGAATCATCCACACAGTTTCTGTGGAGGAATGTTCAAGCTTAACACAAAATTTGACAGATTTATTGCTATCTTCACTCAGCCATTTTGAGTGCAATGACCACACAGTACGCATGCTCACTGAATGATGTCTACCACCCCCACCGACTAGTACATTGAAGTCATCATTGTTCAGTCATGCGTACTCTAGTCCTCTCTCCTTGGCTGCCAGATTACATTGATGTCACACAAACCATTCTCAATATATTAACAATGGCTGGGCTTTTTCCAGATAGACCTCACTCTTACGTAAACTTTGCAGAAGGTTGGGACCCTGAAGGAAGGTGTTCCTTGGAGGTGCTCAGAGAATCGGAAGCCTAATGTTTGTCTCTGGAGTTGCCCACCTGGGAAGGCTCTTTCTTCCCATCTCTGGGTTGGGGGTGGGGTAGGGGTAGGGGTTGGGGATGTCTCTATACCAGTGCAGCTATAGGGTCCTGGCAGGGATGGATATTGTAACTAAGACCTTTACCTGCAATTTCTTGTGACTCTTTGCAACCTAATGTACCTAATGAGGCAATGTAACAGGAAAATTAGCATTGAAAAATGAGAAAAATCATCCCAGATTTTACTGTGCAAATGTGACTTTTTATTGTTATATACGATTTGCCTATTCTTGTCTATATTCCTCATCCTCTGCCATTTTAGTCATAATGTACATGCTGTCTGGACACGTTATATGATTTTGTTTCTTCTGTTAACCTTCAAAATCCAAGCGGAAGGAGAAAAAGCTCTGTGGTTGAGGGAAGTAGTGATAGTCTTCAATTTCCAGTCATTCCTAACTTTCTTTTGTGTTTATCGATAGGGTTAGAGCTTAAAGAAACCTTGGAGTGGTGACCCGAGAGCCCTAAGTGACTGCCCTAAAGCCATGCCGTTAACAGTTCTGAGTCTCAGGACTGTGTTCTTTCTTCCAACCACCCCCAGCCCCTGACCGTGCAGCCTGTGACTCTGCCAGGCTTTCCAGCCACATCCAAAGTATTGTGGACGATGGTGGGATGAGGATTTATGCAGCGTCCGAGGAATGGGGATGGCTTGTTTGAAAGGCCCCGGGGTCAAAGCTTGGGAGTGAAGCCTGCCTCTTTCCTGCTCACCAACAGGAGCTCCGTCATTTCCTTCTCTGTGTTAAGTAGAAGGATAAGAATGTCCACTGCTCTTCTAGGTGGTTCAACTTTCAGGAAGGAAAAAAACCCCGTAAAAGCATTTTCTTTTTTCCCCCCCAGCTGCATGGAGATGTAACCAACACATAATATGGCACAAATTTAAGGTATACCAAGTGATGATTTGACAGACATATGCAAAACGATCACCACAATAGTGCCAAGCCCTCCATCACCTCGTGTAATGACCTTTTTTGTGTGGTGAGAACGTGCAAGGTCTGTTCTCTTAAGCAACTTTCAGATACGCAGTGCAGTATTGGTAACTATAGTCCCCGTGCTGTACATTGGGCCCTGGAACTTACAATAAAACTGGATGTCTGTTCCCTCTGACCAATGTCTCCCCACTCCCCCACCCGCAGCCCCTGGCCACCACCGCTCCACTCTCTGTCTCCGTGAGTGTGGCATTTCAAGCTCCCACATACACGTGATATCATATAGGATTTGTCTCCGTCTGCATCATGCCCTCAGGGTTGTTCCCTGTTGTGGCAAATGGCAGGGTTTTCTTTTCATGGCTGACTAATACTGTGCTGTGCATGTTTACATACCACATCTTCTTTATCTGTTCCTCCGTAGATGACACTTAGATTGTTGCTTTATCTTAACTATGCGAATGATGCTGCAGTGACCATGGCGGTGCAGATACTGCTTTTAGAGTGTGATTTTCTTTCCTCTGGGTGTGTACCCGGAAGTGGGAATGCTGGGTCATGTGCTAGTTCTCTTTGTTTTCCAGAGCAATTGCACCGATTTACATTCCCACCAACACTATGCAAGGGTTTTCTTTTCCTCCCCATGCCCGCCAACCTTGTTATGCTTGACTTTGTTGACAATAGCCATTCTGACAGGTGTGAGGTGATTGCTCATTGTGGTTTTAATTGCATCTCCCTGATGATTAGTGATGCCGAGCATCTTTTCAGGTGCCTGTTGGCACTTTGTATATCTTCTTTAGAAAAGTGTTTATTCTGGTCTCCTGCCCATTTTTTTAATAGGATTGAAAAACATTTTTATTTCTTAAGCAGTCAAGTCCTGGTACTTGTGCTTAGGGATTGGAATTCTGGAGTGGATCAGGAACAATCTCTCTGCCATTGGTATTTCTCTTCTGCCCCCACAGAGAGCTACCCATTCTAATTATTTGGATTAAATTAATAATAAAATGAGCTCATCTATCCCAAGTGTGTGGCAGCTGGTGACAAGGAAAGATGCACCGTCAAGTCCCATGAATGGCAGTGGGAAACCATCTTAAATTTTTCCTGCAAGCTTTTTTCACATGATTTAAGATTAGTTGTGTATTGTGACATTATTTGTTTTTTTTTCTTAGCCTGTTATTCATGGTGACAGCAAGAAATGAACCTTCATCCCTCCCCACCCCCTATGCCATATTTCTAGAGATGGGACGAAGAATAATCACATTTTGTTTTTGGTGCTGTAGAATTTATTTGGAACAATATCTATCTAATGTATTCCAGGCAGAGGTGATGCTAGCCCCATTTTACAGCAGAGGAAACTGAGGCTCAGTGAGGCTCACTTTAGTGCCTTGCCCAGGAACCCATAGCTAGAGAATGGTGGAGCCTGAACTTGAATCCCGGGCTGTCGAGTGCTTGTGTGCTGTTCTTTTTGCCTTGTTCCTTAGGAACAGGTTGTGGTAGGAGATTCTCTTCCAGCAGCTTGCCCTGTGGGATGGCCCCTGTGACTCACCAGAGCCTGGGTATGATGAACTACTCCCCGACTTTAAACTTGGTTTTGGGGCCTTCGTGGAGCGGATCATCCCTACATGGAACTGCAGGGAGCATATCATTCACTGCTCCAACCAGGGACCTCTAACACCTCTGGACCTGATGGTCCTAAAATGCACAGGAGCTGTGGCCAGCTTCTCATTTCCTTCTTCCCCAGAGACCCTCCAAAAGCACTGCGTGAACTTCTGCTTTCATCCTGTAGCCTCAGCTCTGCTCTGTTGGTGTTGGCCCTGAACCACCACGGTGCTTACATACAGCTGTCCAGAAGTTGGGCCATACAGAAGCTTCCCCTTTGTTGGACTCTTGTTTTCATTTGTGTTTGTGTTGTGGTTTTGTTTTTTTAAACAAGGGAAGTAGATTGTAAGGTCATAGATGCTCCTTGATGGCATTTAAAATTTTTTAACCAGAAGAGTAATGTGAACATTCAAGAACGTTTGGACACATCTGTTAGTGGCAGAGCCCCATGTGGGTTGTTCAGATCCCGTAGCTTTTAGCTCCCTTCCCTCTAGGAGGTGAGCAGGCCCCTGGGTATTTGCAACCAGAAGAACCGTGTTGGACCAGCGTAGCAATTCTGTTCCCGTGGAGGAGAGCTAGGCATGCTTTGTTTTGTGGTGCCTACTTATAGTTCCAAATGAATATTATCAAAGAGAAAGTTGATTTTTCACCATTCATTGTTTAATGCTTCAACTTGGATCGATTGCTGGTGGAACAGCCCCCAAACTATTATCAGTAAAGCTTCTCCACTGTTCCCTTCTCCCAGCTCACTGCAGAGATTTGACTTTTTTGCTACAGTACTTCTAAGCTTTTGTGATGGGAGGGAGGGAGGGGGACAAGGGCTAGAAGCCTCCAATTCAGCCTGACAGAAACACTTTTTAAAAAGGAATTTAAAATATAAATAAAAAGGAATTTTAAGCAGGAAATTTATGAGCCTCTCTGTGTAAGAGCAATGAATGGGAGAAAAGGGCATTTGAAGAAGTGTTGCTGTGGACCTTGTGAACCCTCTGATGCCTGATGAAATAAGGAAACAGACCAACTGATTTTGATTTCCTTTAGGATGCTGCCCCTCTCCCCCCACTAGGTCCCCCACTGGCTACATCTTGCCCTGTGATTGTAACTGTGAGCCTGGCTTTATATGCATGGCTCTAGGTGGAATGGACCATGAATCTGGCCAATCTTAGGCTGCTCTAAGCTTGCTGGTGCTTGATTTGAAATGTAGTATATTGGAGTTGAGGCTAGGAACGGCAAGGTCACTGATAATGACCTTCCAGAAAGAGTAAGAGTGTCTCTGTTGAGGAAAAAAAGAGATATTCTCAGACCATTCTTCACAGGGATGTTCCCAAGGGCAGGAAATAAGACATTGGCTTATTTTCCCAGCAGTTTCTGGTATGCTCATGGTGTCTGCCTTCCCAGGTAGCAGGGAGGAGAGGAACAGACAGCCTGGCCTCTCCCTGGAAACTCAGGGGTACGCTCCCAGCTAGCTGAGTCTTCCATATGGAAACAGCTCTGGACTGCAAGTGGCTGGAGAGCGGAGCGTGGGCCCTGAGTCAGGCAGATCTGGGCAAGGTCCTCCACCTCTGAGGCCATTTCCACTTGGTAAAATGGGGGTAGCCTTAGTATTTACTTATAGCATTGTGATGAGCATTAAATGAAATTGTGTGTATAGCCCTTAGCACAATGCCTGGCACAAAGTAAATGCTCAATAAAAGGGAGCTTTTCATTTTATTTGTTTGTTTTAGTTGAATTTAATGGAGTTGACATTGGTTAATAAAATTATATAGGTTTCAAATGTACAATTCTATAATGAGCCTTTTTAAAAAAAAAATACTATAGTGGCATCTTGGTGCTTGTTGTTAATTTGTGTTGGAACTCATGATGAGAGCCAAAACTGACGAGTACCGAACCTGAACGTGAGCAGTGACAAAGCATTTTCTCTTGTGGGGTGTCGTGACTCCTACAAGTTTCAGCAAGTGCGACGAGTCCCAAACAAACACCAAGTGCTGAAACATTTTTTTTTTCTTGTCAAAATGCGATGAGTACAGGGTTTGGCGAGTTCTGAAGCGGATGAGTACCGAGGTGTGACCGTATCTGCTGCTTTGGTAGCAGCAGACATAAGAACACAGTGACAAGTGGGTCACCAACTGTTCCCATTACTGCTGCTCAGAACAAACCACCCCAGAGGAGAACCCTTTCGTTGTGCTCATGGAGACTTTGGAAGGGGCTCATGGGGACAGTAGGAATGGTCGGTTCCTGCTCCTCAGTGTCTGGGGCCTCAGCTGGGAAGATTCGAAGGCTCAGGGTACGGCCAGAGATGGAGGCAGGAACATTGGAAAGGCTTGTTCACACACACGTCTGACACCTGGGTTGGGAAGACTTGAAGGCTAGGGATGCTGATGGGGTGCCCACCTCTAACGCCTGCATGAGCGTGGCTGACCCAGGGCTCTTGGCCTTCTCATGTGGTAGCTCAAGGCTTTGAGCACAAGTGAATAAGGTAGAAGCTGCATCATCTTTTCTGATCTGCCTTGGAAGCCACGCAGTGTCACTTCCACTGAACTCTAGCAGCCAAAGTGAGTCTGTGGCCCACTCAGACTCAAGCACAGGGGACAGAGACCCCCCTCTCAGTAGGAGGAGTGTCCAGTCATATGGGAGAAAAGTATATAAGATGGGAGAGGTTGTGCCATTTGGAAAATGTCACCTGCCATGCCTGCCGAGGGAATCCAGTGGCCGAGCTTGGGGATACAGGTCCTGAGAGCCTGTGCCTCAGCAGCACCCCTCACCCACGTGGCAAGAAAGAAGCACGACTTTTTGTTGACAGAATTATCAAAGGTGTGATGTGCCACCTCTTTTTTGATTATTTTTATCCAGTTGGTAGCTGTGTGTGTCCAAGGCACGACACGAATCTGGCAGCCCTGCTCAGCCCATCTGAGCTGGTTGGTGGGAATATTCAGGGCAGACAGGCGTTTGAGATGTTCTTTCATGAGGAAACTGGCTGCACAGAAGCTGTGCCTCTGCCTTTCTGTTTCCTGCCTGTGATACCTGGGCTGGACGAGCACAGGGCTAGACTGCCAGCTGTGTAATCTGGGCTTAATTTGCACAAGGTGGCAGTAGCTGTAGGGACCCAAGTTGACATCTTTTGAAATAGCCCTATTTTAGGATGTTGGAGAGAGGAAGGCATCCTGCAGACACATGCTGGGAGGTTTGGCCAGGGAGACAGCGCTGGCTTTTCTGGTTTTTCTGTTTTAACCACAAGAAAACCTTACGGTGGCAGCATAAGGAAGGTGGGAAGGGGGTACAGCATCCAAGGAGGAGTTGAAAGTGAAGTTTATCTGGAAAGCTGGGGCTACTTAAAAGGGTCATTGAAAAATAGCGTGAGAAAGGCTGGTGAATTGTGCTGTGCCTGCTGGAGACCAGCCATTATTAGTCTATAAATATTGTACTTCCCTATCATGTCCGCTACTATGCTCCAGCCCAACATGGCAGCAGAAACCCACCTCTCATGCCATCGAATCACGTGACAAGCACAGATGTGGGCACATTATGAAGGTTGGTCCATTCGAATGCATCTGATTTTCCTTTGTTCCCATGGTGTTTATTCACAGGACGGCTGGCCAGAGTTGGGAGTGGCGAGAACCCTGGGTATTCTCTGGGTTTGAACTGAGACCCCAGTTGCACAGCCCTGTTAACTGACTACTGCCTGAACACTGTGCTTAAGGCCCAGGCGCCCGTCTGAGAACTGGCTCCTTTATCAGTCCTGCCCGCTCGGGCCTCATCCTTAGTTGTGCCATTCCCTGAGCTCTCTATTGCACGCCCTCGGCTGACATAGTGGAGCTCAGTCCATTATTCCAGATGAATGCAGGACTGAGCTGCTTTGGCAAGTAGTGTCTGGTCTCAGAACATCAGGACTATGGAACTGCTTGTGGCCCAGACGGGGGCAGTTAGTAATGGGTGCGTTGGTGGTTATAATTGGAAACAGAGGAACCATGTCCTAGGTGGTTGTGGAGCAGGTAGAGGGGGATGGGAAGCCCCAGTCGCTGTTGGAAGGGAAGAGTAGGTGGGTGGGTGTTGGTGCAAAGGCAGGGGCAATTGGACCTCTAAAACCTCTGTACTCACTGAACCCGTCCCCCATGCCTTCCCATAAGAGTGGTGGCATACAGGTACCCAGATGAAGAAAATAAGTGATGTGAAGCCAGGAGATTCTGTATGACTCATTGGCCACTCTTGCTCCCTGTACACGTAATTAATTACTCCATCTCTTGGTCCCATCATCCCCATTTCTGGGGCCTTAGTTTATTTACCACCTTCCCCTGGATAATTACAATAGGTTGTTGCTGCCAGTTTGTTCTTGCTGTCAGTCTCTCTCACTGCAGCCGTGCTGTTTTGCTAAAACACGCGTCCGATCATACCACTTCCCTGCATAAAAACTGCCTGGGACTCCAGGGTGAATGCCAGGCTCCTCCGTGTGGCCGGTAGTCTTCCAGTCCTGCCCCACCCTTTGCTCCATCTCCGTCTTCTCCCTTTTCCCTCATGCAGGCTCTGCTCCAGCTACCAGGGACTTTTTCCCAGATGTGTCAGGGTTTTTATTTCCCTTTGGCCTGAAATCGCATTATTCCCCCTGCAGAGAGTGGCTTTCTCCTGATTCTGTCCCCTGGACCAAGCCCTCCTTTACAAGTCTAACAGCAGCTGTATGCTGTTACGACCCCTTCTGAGACATCTCTTTCTCTCCGCATCTGTTATTTTCAGAGTTCTCCACAGTAGGTGTTCGAGTAAGGTGGGTAGATGGGGTAGAAGGAAGTCCTCATTAAGAGCCTGGGAGCTAAAGCCCATCGTCCCAGCTGCGCCACTTCCTGGCTCTGTAACTTTGAGGAGGATCCTCACTTCACTCAGCCACAGCATTTTTATCTGTAAACAGAGATTAAAATAGTACCCAGTCTCATGAGGTTTTAAAATGAGATGGTGCATGTAAAATGCTGAGCACGGTGCCTGGCATATAGTAAGTGCTCCATAAATACTTGCAGTGATGATGATAATGGATTTAGGGGTAGACTTATGGCCAGAGTGAATAGGAGTAGGTAGAGATGTGAGGATGAGGGAAGTTCCATCCTATTTTTCTTTATAGGATCAACTCTTCATCACTGTCTCTTTCTCTCCCTTTTGCTTATGCAGGTGACTGCTGACCTTGTCCAATAACCAAAGCAGTTGGTAGTTTTTATTGGCCAAGTCAGTAGATTCTCAGGCAGAAATGTTAGCCACGAGGACTCGATCTCCTGGAATGACAACCAGGATTCTCTCCTGCTTATACTTCTGATCCTGGATGTTGGTTGTATTTTAGAGGCTGCTGCTAACCCCAACTCCCTTTCCACCCATGGGGGTACCTCTTTCCCAGAGAGTAGGGTGGGAGCTGCAGTTTGTCAGGGTGGGGTCTTAAGGTTCGAGGTCAAAGGCAGCATCTCAAGAGGTGACTTGCTGGGGCATGTGAGCCTCTGGTGAGAGGCTGATCCTTATGCTTCAGAACTCCGCCCAGTGTACGATCACTGCTTTTAATAGCACCAGCCTGGTCTTATAGGGAAGACCTTCTGACCCCAGGCCTGTGATGCAGCAAGGAGAATACCCCTCTCTAAACTAACTTCCACCTTAGAATGTGAAGGGTGGTTCTTCCTGCTGGGAATGAGCAGTGAGTATTGTTTCTCCCTTGGTTGACTGTGGCCATTTCAGAGTTGACACTTACTCTTTGCCTTTCTTAACACTCTCTGGAGGCCCTTTCTGTTGGCCTGGAGATGAATCCCAGGGTAGGGCGCACAGTATAGGAAAGCACAAAAAGATGCAGATGGTGACTTGGTGCAGGTGGGGCAGGAATGAAGATTCCGCTGTGAAAGGGAAAGTGAGGTAGGCACTGGGCCAAGCAACAGGGCCCTAGGGATGAGTAGAAAGTTAGAGGTCAGGCAGTCAAGCGCGGGTCCTAGTCCTTTCAGCCTAGTGACTGAAGGGACAGTGGAAGGGGATTCTGTAAGTCAAAGTGGAGATCCTGAATTGACAACATTTCGTCTTGGGCTTCGCTGTCTTGGGCCTACCTTCTGCTGCTCAGCACCACGTATATACTTGTCTTGAGGATGCAGGTCCAATGGTGGTATCAGAACTTCAAGATCCCAGGATCCC
Organism: Anoura caudifer; assembly: GCA_004027475.1. Taxonomy (NCBI): domain Eukaryota; kingdom Metazoa; phylum Chordata; class Mammalia; order Chiroptera; family Phyllostomidae; genus Anoura; species Anoura caudifer. The sequence continues at coordinate 406,757 of PVKU01000690.1, forward strand.
AGGACTATATATATTAACAAAAATACATGTTTGTTTTAGATGATTTCACCTATAGGTGAGTATAAAGAAAAATTTGTCAACTCAGACCCCAGCGCTCAGAGAACTCCTGGGAGCATCGGGTGTTTTCTCTGTAAGAGGTAGATAAATGGGAGGATATCATACCCTTTTTTAAAAATTTTTTATTTTTTTTATTTTTCATGAGAGGGGAAGGGAGGAGAAAGAGAGGGAGAAAAACATGGATGTGTGAGAGACACATTAATTGGTTGCCTCTCCCACGCCTCCACCCGGGAACCTGGCCGGGAATTGAACCAGCAATATTTTACCCTGTGGGATGATGTTCAACCCACTGAGCTACGCTGGTCAGGGCCAGACAGCATATTCTTAGCAAAAAGAAATATCAAACTGTGTGTTTTTGTATACTAATGTTTTCTATCAACATAGTCACATATATTATTAAATTGCCTACTACATCCTTTCGATATGTACTTTTAAAGTAACACATGTATAGCATTTAGTCTAGGAGCCAAGTTATATCACAGGGTTCGTAATAAAAAACAAAGGTCTCCTGCTCCATCCTTTCTTACTCCCTGAATCATTTCTCAGCCATTGATCTTCCTGAGGGGAGGTACTGGTTTAATTTATGTTTGAACACCCTGTGCTTAGCACAGTGCATGCAGGCCCTCTATTAACGTGGCCTTCTGTTTTTGAAATATTTAAGTCAACACCTATTACAAAGCATGACATACAACTTTAAAAATATGCCTTGAAACATGTTTCAAGTTGATTTCATTTTATAGCAACTTGGAGAAGCCATCCAAATCTTTGGCTATATTGGGTAGAAATAAAAGAAAATTTTTTTTAGTCTATCAAATTTGAGAGAGAGAGGGAGGGAGGGAGGAGCATTGATTTGTTGGTCCACCCATCCGTGTAATCACTGGTTGATTCGTAAACGCACCCTGACCAGAGACCTAACCCACAACCTTGGTGAGTGGGGACCACCGTCCAACTACCCCAGCCACCTGGCCATACCTTGGGTGGAGATTTTATTGGCCGTAATGTTACTTTGGGTTTAGATTTTCAGTTTTAGTATGTCTGTTTCTGTTTTACTTTAAAGAGATTTTTGTAGTAGTAGACTTGAACTTGGTATTAGTTATGTTAGGCTAGGTATGAGAAGTGGACACTCAGAGTATCAGTGGCTGAAATAAGAGGTCTGTTTCTCTGGGACCTAAAAGTCTGATGAGAATGGTCCATGGCTGGTAGGGCATCTCTGTTCTACAAGCCCTAAACTTTCCATTCACAGCTGTACCAACTTTTAGGCATGATCTTATCCTCAGGCTCTTATCACACTCATGTTGTAGGCATGGTGTAGGAAGGGATGAAGAAGCCAGGGCCAAAGGCCCTGAGCTGGTACCTTTTAAGACAAATGACAGAAAGCAGCCACAGGATACATCATAGTCCCTTGGCTATACCTAAGAACAAGGAGGCTGGGAGATGTAATGGATGTTATAGGTGGCCAGGTGCCCATATTGAAATTGAGGATTCTGTTACCATGGGAGGAGAGGAGAGTAACCACTGAAGGGCGACTTGCAGTCTGGGTCACAGATTTCAGGATCTTTACTCTCATTAATCCCTGTTAGTCCTTCCACAATATGTTGCCAGGATTGCTAATGTAGCAATTCGTTTCTGCTGTGTTTTCAATTTGTTTTCTTTTCTCACAACCCTGCTGACTCTGTCCTTCTGTTTTAACCCGTTGGAGATTCTGTCGCATCCACTCCTCTGGAGTGCCAGGCTTTGAGACGCCTGCTTAGATGTGAGATGAGGGCCGACAGGTGATCCTTTCCTGGGTGGTGTATCCTGCTGTTTTCTGCATGATGGGCTTCCAGTCATTGAGCTCAGCGGTTCCCAGTGATGGGCTGTGGACCCTGGGGAGGGAACCACGGCAAGGTGTCTGAATTTAAATGTTTATAGAAAGTGCAAGTATCCATATTTCTGTTTTTCAGATATGTGTGGATGTTGCTGTGTTGATAAAATATTAATTCGCTTGAAAGCGTCTTCTTCTTGGGTGGTTAATTTGATATGGTGGTCCGCGGGCCCGACTGTGATTTCCTTCCAGCCTGGCTTATGTCCTGGCCCGCCTCTTCCTGCTTGTGGACAGCCTTTCTGAATTCCGGCCTCCGCATTTGAAAGCTCCTTCCAGAACTGTTGAGAGAGTTAAATAAAAGCACGGACAAATCACTTAGTCCAGTGCACAGCACACATTAAGGCCCTCACAAACATTCGTTCTGGGTATTGTTTTCTTCTTTTTTTTTAAAGATTTTATTTATTTATTTATTTATTTTTAGATAGAGGGGAAGGGAGGGAAAAAGGGACAGAGAGAAACATCCATGTGTGGTTGCCTCTCCCTCATCTGCTACTGGGGACCTGGCCCGCAGGCCAGCGTTCAGTCCACTGAGCCACACCAGCCAGGGCTGTTTTCTTCTTTATTGACACACACTAACAAGTACATTCACCATCATAATGACTTTTTTTAAGGCTGAAAGGACACATTTCAAAAGATTAGGAGTCACTGCTATAGTTTCCTTGGTGATTCTGATGTTGCCAGCTCTCAGTCCCATACAGTATTTAGGGACCATTGCCTTAGCTGATGCAGTCAGAAGCCCCTGGGACGATTTATAGTCATTCATTCATTCATTCATTCACTCACTCACTCACTCAAGACGGATATTTCTTGAGCACCTATATGCCTCTTCAGGTTACGGGTATAGAGAGGGAGGCCGTTATAGTCCAGCTTTGTTCTAGCCCTGGGTCACAGAAAGGGGCGCTGTGCTGAGAGTTTGCTGGCTTTTCCAGAAGCGCATTGCACACCTCCAGTGGTTTCCTTTTCTGGACCAAGAGGGGGCAGATCCTTAGTCCCCAAAGACTCAGTTCTCTCTACCCGTTTGTAGTTTTTCCGATAGTGACTTCTAGCTGCTGGGTCCTGAACGTTTGTTGGGAAGCTCAGCGTTGCTGGTAGTGCCGGTGGATGCGGTGCAGCTCTGCTGACCTTGCTGAACTCGGTTGGGGCCTTAGCTGCTGCTGGCATCTCCCTGCCGTCTCCGGCAGCACCACACCTCTGCTGAGCCAGAGAGTCGGGAGTCTAGGTAGTGAATCATTTGCCTCAGCAGGCAAGTCTGGCCTCTGTTGGCCTTGCCTGGAGGGACAGAGTGGGCTGAGGGCCGAGGCCAACAGAGGCTGGGGGTTGCATGCTAGCATGTTCTCACTTTGCCGTACTGGCCCATGAGTCAGGCTCCTCCAGGTGGTTCTTGCTGAGTCAGCACAATGGGAGTCTGGCCTGTGGGGCTGGAGCCTGAGCCCTTCCTTCTTCCACTGGAGGCAATGTGCTGCAGGAAGCACTGTCTCCCGTGCTGACTCAGGCACCTGAGGCTTGGCTCTGCCCTTGGAGCTTTTCCCTGGGGTAGACTCCTCTTGCCTAACTTCTCTTTACCCTTCAGTTTAGCTGTTCTTCAGCTCAGGTGGGTGGCAGAGCTTGGCTGGGCCCAGGAAAGACTGACACTACTTTCTGGGAATCACAGGGAATGCCAGAGGTGGGGAAAGGGGGTCCTGGTGATGGTCACACAGTGAGGAGCCCAAACCAGATATTCTGGGTCTTCATCTGGTGGTCTTTTCTTTCTTCCTTGCTGAAGCTCAGAAATTGTCCTTATTAAGGTGGGAAAGGATGCTGTGACACAGGTGTGGTGGCTGATCTGAGCTTTGGCAGGGGCAAGCAGGAGCAGATTTCACATGTCGGGGGAGATGGAGGAACCAAGCCAAGGAAAGGGGGAAGCCTGGCAGGGCACCTGTGAATACGGACTACACCACTTTCCTTCTCCCCACTCAAGGAAACAAACAAACCAAAGGCAGGCTTCCAGGCTAAGAAGGCAGACTGAATACCTCCAGGTACCACATCTGCTTGTGTGCTCTCTTGAAACCCCACTAAAATTACAGGAACTTAAAAGGCAAACAGGAGAAGAGACCACAGTAATAAAGTTTTGGAAGCTGGAAATCAGGTGGATGAGTGGTGACTGACTTAGGACATTTGGGAAAGACAATTTTAAGCTGATAGTGAGGAAACAAAGAATCAATCTGTTTATATCACAGGTTCATTAAAAGTCTAGGAGCTGGTGCCCCAGGTACCTCAGGAAGCAGGGTGAAGTGAGTGCTAAATTAAAAACAATTGGGCAGCACTTGTAGGAAGTGCATTTGGGCCCATGGACGGCTTCCTTCTCCACTCCAGGCAGCCACCGGCTGCCTTTCCTTCTGGCAGGGGCGGGACAGTTCTGGTCTGGTGGACAGTAGGCATACGGAGAGTATGGGTACTTTGTTTTAAACAATGGGAAGATGAAGTCACTGCTTCTCTCCTGGAGCCTACGTTCTGAGACCACCTCGCCCTGCTCGTGACTTGGTTCCCAGCACACCGGCAGCCAGACCTTTGTTTTCCTGGCACTTTGGAAGAGTACTGCCCCCTGGGAACTGAGCAGCCGAAGAGAAATGGCTTCAGGTAGATATTCTTGCCTAGGCTCACCTGCATCTCCCCATAGTGAAGCTCAAAGCAGACAGATTCCTCCTATGTGCTTAGAAGTTCTACCCAGCTTTTTACACCCCCTTATTATTATGGAAAACATACACACAAGTGAGGGGAATGACATAATGAACCCCCAGGTACTCAAACAGTGTTAACGATGACTAGCTCGTGGGTCATTTTATATCTTCTGCCACCCTGCTCATTCCCCATCCTTGATTATTTTGAAGGAAATGTACAATATCATATACAGGGTCAGAAGTGAGGCCTGCTTCAATGTGGTTGGTAGGGTAATACGGGTGTAATGATTTATAATTTTAACTTGAACATTTCACCTAAAATGTCATATGGTGTGCTTGAGTGTGATGTTGTTATGTTACAGAATTACATGCTTGTGATTTTGTAATAAAACAGGGGTGTTATTTGTGCCGGACCCTGTATCTTTTTTGTAAATATTTTAGTATGTACCTTTAAAACCTAAAGACTTCCTTTTTAAAACCTAAGCACAATTAGGTTCTTAACCATGAACAGACAACCCAGGATTACTATAACTTTGAGAAAAAGTGCATTAGAGACCCAAGTACAAGTAGAAAAAAGAGCTGGAACAAACAACAGCAGGAGAAAACAAAGAAATAAAAAAGACCCATCAGTAATATGCTCAGGTAAAAGGAAAGCTACTGCACCCATATGACAGAAACAGCTGTTACACGGCAACGTTGGTGCTCGCCACTCAATTTTTTAAAAATTCAGTAAATGAAACAGAGCTGTCTTAAAATGAAAACCATGATAGGGAAATGGCAAACCCAATAGAAGAGTTAGAGGATAAAGTGATGATGCCTCAGAAAGAAGAGCAAAAAGGAAAAAAGCTGAAAAAAGTAGAAAAGATAGGAAAATTAGAGGACCTTTCTAAAAAGCCCACTATCTGAAGAGAGCTTCTAGAGAAAGGTAGAGAAAGGGAAAACAGAGAAATATAGGGGAGGAAATTAACAGTAAAATAATTCAAGAAAATTCCCTGTAACTGAAGGATATGAATGTTCAGATTTGAAAGTAGTCGCTAAATTCCCACCCGCTGAGATTTCAGAACACTTGGGATTGAGAAGAAACTAAACATTTCCTGAAAGCAAAGAGGTATCACATATAGAGCAGCAGGAAGCAAAGTGTCTGGGGGCTTCTTAACAACAGTGTTGGAATTAGGAATATAATGCATGATGCCTTCAGATTTTGTGAAGGAACATCTCCAGCCATGCGAATGGAATATATAATTATCTAACAAAAAAATGTTCATTCCATGCCTTCTTTCTAAGGAGCTACTGGAGAACACACCACCAAAGCAGGAGGAGAAACCAGTCAAAAGAGAAAGTGGGGTACAGGGCATAGGAGTTAACACAGGAGTGGGTGCAGGGAGGTCCCCGAGGACTGTGAAGGGAGATCCCAGGAGAGCGGCTGTGCACCAGACAGAGAGGATGGGCAGTGTGACTCAGGCTTTCGTCACGTACTCACCTGCTGCCCGTATTCCATCAGTTAAACCTGAGGACTGACTACCTGGGGAGCCTGCTCCAGATTCTTATCTGCACTTGGCTGTCGTGCTCATGGGCTGATGAAGCCCCTGCTCACCTCTCCTTCCTCTGCTGACTGGAGAGACAGAGTGTCCAACCCTGAAAACCAGAGGCAGGCCATGTTGAATTTAGAAATAGAAAATTAGAGGCACTCACTCCCTCAGCCATATTCCTGATGGATGTCCAATATCTGCACCTTGGCCCACGTCCCCACCGCCAGATGTCTCCATTGAGGCCACCTATCAATATCGTTGGGACTCATTTATGATCTTGGTGATTAAGGCTTTCCCAGAAAGGGCTCTTGGCAATTCTCTGTAGCCAGGACCGAACACTGTTTAGCTTATTCCTTTCTGGGAGGCTGCCTCTAGCAAAGGCAATATTTTTATTGTTGTACTGCATTGTGGGTAGATTGCGTTTCCCTAGAAAAGATACGTTGATTGCCTAATCTGTGAATGTGACACTGATTGGAAATAGGGTCTTTGTAGATGTAATCAGATGAAGACGAGGTCATGCTGGGTAAGGATTGACCCTAACCCAATACTGGTATCTTTATAAGAAGAGGGTCGTTTGCATGTAGACACACAGAGATGAAAATGTCATGTGAAGACACAGACAGAGACACACAGAGGGCAGAGGACCAAATGAGGAGACTGGAGTCACGCTGCCCTAAGGCAAGGAATGCCAAGAGTTGCTGGCAGCTACCAGAGGTGGCAAGAGGCAAGGACGGATCCTCCCTGGAGCCTCTGGAGGGAGCATGGCTGTCTGCATCTTGATTTTGGACTAGAATTCTAGCCTCCAGAACTGAGAGAATAACTTTTTATTGCTTTAAGCCGCCAACTTTGTGTTAATTTCTTATGGTGGCCCTAGGAGACTAGTACACACAGCTGCATTTGTGCTCGTCTCAGTCACTTTTTCAAAACAAAACAATATCTTATTTAGGCATGTAGACATAGGAGGTAATAGTACAAAGAAAAGTAAAGGAATGAATGACAGAAGTCAAGATTGTGTGATGTCTGGGGAGAGGGTGGGGATGTGGCAGAAAGGGCCAGGCGGAGCTTCCAAGAGATCAGATGCAGTCACGTCTTATTTTCTTTAAGCCACAATACATTTTTATATACACTTGTCTATGTGTATATACCTTTGACAATAAACTTTAAAAAAAGACTAAACCAAGCAAAACATAATCCTCAAAATAAGAGTTAGACCAATTGCTTCATCTGGGAGAGCTGATGCTGAATCATTGGAACCAAGTGAAGGCCTCGCTGCCCAGGTGAGCCTTTAGCAAACCAGAGCCCCTTGTGCTAATGGAGGGAAATAATGAAGGAGAAGTCTCAGAATGATAGCTCCTCATTCACCATTGGGACTTCCGGGGGAGTCTTGAGAGCCTGGCCTCCAGCCAACTGAGATGAGGTCAGACGCAGGAAGCCTTCGTGACCACCCTTCTCCCCTCTCGGCTCATTTCTCCCTCTGATGCCCTAGCAGGGAATGGCCTTGAGGCCCTGTTAGGTGGTCTGTCTTAAATACAACTGAATCCCATTGAAAGTCATTCAACTGCTCCCTGTTCAGAGAGGCTCAGATTCATTTTGGTGCTAGTTTGCCTTTATTCCTAACACTTCTAATCGTTTATTTCTAACCAAGAAAGTAGGCCTTAGGCTCAGATCTTTGCCCAGTGGCAGGATCTACTGAGACTTAATAAGTTATTTTTATTTTATTTATTTGTACCTATCATTAGAATAATATTTTTATTTGCACCTATCATTAGAATAATATTTTTATTTGCCATGATATAAAATTTCTTCTTGAATTTATTAAAAAGTCAATTTAAAGAAAAATACTAAGTAGATGGTATACAGGTGGTGCCCTGATCTGGACATAATTGGGAATAATGTCCTTGAGTTACTGAGGTTTGGAAAACTGTGATTATCTTAAGTGATTAGAGCAAGACTTGAGCCCTTATTGGTGCATGCTTCGTCCTGGCCTGCTATTCAGTTTTGTCATGTATCTTTCCGCTTTTGGAAAGATACACCCTCTTGGTAGCTTTTAGAAGGCCCTTGGTGGCAGAGTCACCAGCTTATCTTTCCTTAGTACCACCACCTCCATCCTCCCCCTGACCCTGCCCCCCGCCACCACCTGCACCAGCTAGATGTATTAGTCACCAGTGAACCCTGGCCGAGGTATTGCTTGCTTTCCTCCCTGCTAAACACTCGGCTCCCCTTAGTTCCCCAGGGATTGGTAACATTGGGAAGATGCTCCCACCCCCTGGCGAAATAGGATTGGGCAGTGGGTAGTCTGAGAATGATGCACAGGTCCTCTTTCAGTGGGATGAGTGACCAGCGAGGGGGCAGTTCTCTTGGTTCCTGGAGTGGAGACAGCGTGCGTTGCAGAAGAAAGAGAATGAGGTGTTTGCCTTCTAGGAGTCATATTCCGTCACGTTCCAGAGGAAATGAAGAGACACGTGCGTGCAGCCGTGGGCATGGTTAGAAGGAGTGTATGATGTAAAGTTATGTGGTATTGGTTTTGGGTGCTGAGGGAATAATTCAGGAAAAGGGAGAGCAGTGAACTGTAGTTAATTAACAACTGTTTTAGGGATCAAGCAGACATTGAGATAGGCCTTAAAGATACTTAGGATTTCTTTCGGTCCTCTGGATGGCATAGCACTCGAGAGATCTGGCTTCAGATTTCATTCTCATTCCTCACTAATATAACTAACCTGTCTGTGCCTGTTTCAGCACAGGTTATATGGGAAAAATAATGATGCCTACTTCATAGGGGTTGGTTTAATAATGAACTAAGGTGATATATGTCAGCCTCTGTCCATACATCATGTAAAGAGCAACATGTTGCTGCATAGTAAGCGCCCCATAACGGGCAGCTATCATTATTATTTGATCAGCCACTTCATTTATTGATACGGTAAGAATTTATTCCATGGTTTTTATGTGTCAGGGACTGCCAGGCTTCCCACCTCAACACCTTGACTACTGAGTCCTGTGGTTTTCAGTGTGTGCAAGGCACTTAACAGTAATGACAACAGCTGCAGTGTCCTGAGTGCCTGTTCATGTGTCAGGCACCCTGCTAGGTATTGATTGGTCTTATGTTACCTTTACTCTTTATTCACACTGTGTAGAGGCAGGAATAGAGGGGCCCGCTGTATGAAACTTGTCCAGGATCGCATGGAGAGTGTTGAGCCTGAGGTTTTAGTTGTCTGCTATTTTCTTCTGTTCCATAGACTCTTGTTACTGTCAATGTAAAACCCTTATGTCCTGGACAGAACATGGTTTCTTCAAATGGGCTTTGTCTCAACTTCTCAGTCAGACTCATTGCCATTCTACTTGTCGCCGTTGTCTGAAAGATGGGAGACCTCTCCCTTCTCCATCAAGTCCTTATATCTGGCTTATCACCAGGTTTTTTGTTTTTTAATAATATATTTTATTGATAATGCTGTTACAGTTGCCCCTTTTTCCCTCTTTTATTCCCCTCCATCCCGCAAACCCCTCCTACCCACATCCCCCGCCCCTTTAGTTCACGTCCATGGGTCGTACATATAAGTTCTTCGGCTTCTACACTTCCTTTATTATTCTTAACCTCCCCCCGTCTATTTTCTACCTACCATTTATGCTACTTATTCTCTGTACCTTTTCCCCCTCTACCCCCTCCCACTCCCCTGCTGATAACCATCCATGTGATCTCCATTTCTGTTATTCTGTTCCTGTTCTTGTTGTTTGCCTAGTTTGTTTTTGTTTTTGCTTTAGGTGTGGTTGTTAATAACTGTGAGTTTGTTATCATTTTAAAGTTCATATTTTTTATCTTCTTTTTCTTAGATAAATCCCTTTAACATTTCATATAATAAGGGCTTGGTGATGATGAACTCCTTTAACTTGACCTTATCTGAGAAGCACTTTATCTGCCCTTCCATTCTAAATGAAAGCTTTGCTGGATAAAGTCATCTTGGATGTGGGTCCTTGCCTTTCATGACTTGGAATACTTCTTTCCAGCCCCTTCTTGCCTGGAAGGTCTCTTTTGAGAAATCAGCTGACAGTCTGATGGGAACTCCTTTGTAGGTAACTGTCTCCTTTTCTCTTGCTGCTTTTAAGATTCTCTCCTTATCTTTAATCTTGGCTAATGTAATTATGATGTGCTTTGGTGTGTGCTTCCTTGGGTCTAACTTCTTTGGGACTCTATGAGCTTCCTAGACTTTCTGGAAATCTCTTTCCTTTGCCAGATTGGGGAAGTT